>JAVANC010000016.1:2760000-3347500 GCA_033319125.1 Parnassius glacialis
ATCAAAATGTACATTCGTTGTCACCCGTGTGAAGTAAGAATCATTCGTTTCCAGTAAAAAGGGTCTCCGGTTCTCTACACTCACCAAACGAAATACAGCACCGTTAAGCTGCTACTTTACGCTGGTATTCTGTGAGAGCGTGGTCCTTCCCCGGTGGAGCCGACCCATTCGTGCTACAACCATAATATATCTGCAGCATGGCTCTACCTCGTAAAAAATTTACAGAAGAAGACTGTTTTATTTGTTCCTTTTTCGTAATCTTCCACAAAATCTTAAAAACTCTCACATCTAGTTCATTCACCGCGTAGTGTAGAATAGATTAGAAAATAAAGTAATCTTATATACTTCGCGATTTTATTTTATTAACTACCCTTTGGCGCACTTCGTCGGCACGTAAGCCCCTAGCAAATATTCCGCCAACATTTTTCTTCAATATAAATAAAAGATTTTTATGTAATTAGAATCCGTGTACCTTAAAATTTTTTTCGCCTCTAAATTTGACATGTTTAACCGCACGCCGCCGCTTTATGTCCCAGCTTTATGATGGCAGACAGGCAAATTTATGTTCGGCTTCACCAAATGTTTCTTTTTTAATACAAATTGACCGTGTACCTGTTGCGGACACTTTTTATGTAGGTAGTTCTTAGACTTATAGTCTAAGAGCTGGCTACATATAAAGTGTTTCGCATGGTGAGAGTGTATAATACACTCACCATGCGAAACAGCAGTGCAGTGTATTTTGACTTTTAAAAAAACGCGTTAGCGGACCGCGTGTAGTTATTTCCCCTACACAGAATTAGAGATGAAACGATACAAGTAAATAAAAGTAGTTACTCGATACTTTTCTTTCGATATCAAGTACTTTGGGTATCGATACGTTAAAACTCAGTACCAAGTAGTATCGAAAGATAAGTATGTACTTGTATCGGTACTCGATCAGTCACACGCCCACGGATACTGTTGTTGATTACTGATCACTTGTCAAACGAGACAACATGAGTTCATGTTCGAGAAATTGTTTTCGTT
The DNA here is from genome assembly GCA_033319125.1 of Parnassius glacialis. NCBI lineage: Eukaryota > Metazoa > Arthropoda > Insecta > Lepidoptera > Papilionidae > Parnassius > Parnassius glacialis. The sequence goes on from JAVANC010000016.1 coordinate 2,761,027, forward strand.
ATCTGGCGCGAAAATGACTGCTTATAGAAATCGTTTTATCGGAAAATATCTAGAAAAATTATTGATCTTCCTCTCTTAAATATTATATATTAGTAATAATAATTTCTATTGTAGATTCATATGTACGTTCTAAATATTTCTGCTGCTTTTCATGTTCTTGATGTTTTAATGTGTCTAATATAATAATTATAACTGGCTTTTTATCTTTATTTTTCTCTGAAATATAATTAAAGCCGAGTACTCGATACTCGGCCGTTAATACTCGGTGCTCAGCCGAATCCTATAAAAGGCCGAATCGGGTTGGGTTTAGAATCAAGTCGCCTGAATTTGAGGATTCTGTCACTGTGGGGGGGGGGGGTTCAGGGGGCTTATCTCAAGCGCCCCCATGCAATTTTAGCTGCCGGAGCTGTGTCGAAATATTTAATATAATTTTCTAAAAACATTCATAAATCACTAATTAATACATGAAACTGAACTTTTGACATAGACAGTAATCAGTAACAGATATACTCGACCAAAGAGAATATAATCACTACGTTTATACTCGACTTCGCGACTCGCATCATAAGCGTCATTCCGTTGCTTCCGAGTTTACGTGAATGTGCTCCTTATTGTTATTATCTATCTCCTGTTTTTGGACGACTTCGCTACCCCACTGGAGACCGATTGCTTACTATTTTACGACGTTTTTGGAAATAGTGGAAGTTTTAAATTATGTTTACTAATTATAAAAGTTAACATTCTGGTGTTTTATTTGGTGCAAGAGCGAGCGAAGTGAGCTCGAGACTTGGGGCACCCTGACTCGGACAAGTTAGGTTAGAAGGGGATGGCGGGGTTGAGTGAGCGAGCGAAGCGAGCGAATAGACCCCTCCATCCCCTTTGTGGTTATTTTTTTATAAACCATCCAGAAATAGGAGCCCCGCATTGCGGGGCTCCGTCAACCGAGCTTCCCTCGTCTGCGCCACGTTGAGTGGCATTAGGCTACACTCTCCCAACTCTCTGCCCCCACAAATCCGGTTTATATTATCAAAAACATTACGAAAACGTAACCTCAATATGAGATTTTAAAAATGTATATAAAAATAACTAAGCACTGACTCTACAACTCCTCTCCCCCTCCCCCCACCACCCTCCACTCCCAAATTCAGGCGACTTGATTCTAAACCTTACCCGCCGAATCCGCCGAGTAACGAATCCAAACCGAGTACTCATCCTATGTCTACTGCAAAGCCCATTTTCGGGTTTCCTATCTACCGCCTTTTATGCCTAGCATGTGCACTCTTGAGGTAAATGGGGTGCTCACAAGCTCGCAAGACACAAAAACAACCGCATCGCCTATATCTCACGTCATCGTTCCCGCCTTTGTGGTTTAGATATTGAACTATTCAAGAACATCATAAAGTAGATAGACATTTGCTATAACGCTATATTTCGCGATAATAATCAGTGAAGTTAATATGTGTGAAGATAGTCGGCATCCAACCAACATGGCCGCAAGCCTTGGGATACGAGGCAGATTAGCAAAAGTCCAGGTGAGTGCGCATGCATTCCTTCACATCCTTCCTGTAGCCCGAATTTAGGGATATTTCAGTATCGCGAAATAGTAAATCCGCACCGCACTAGAAATTGGATAATTTAATTAATTTTATCCATATCTGGTCACTCCGGCCAAAATTAATTCTATCCACCAAGTCTCATATTATGCATTTAGTAAAAAGCTATTATTTAAACATTACAAACGGGCACTTATTTATTTGTATAGATTTAAGGACAGTCTGAGGTAATTACAATAATACATGTTTCACAAATATAATATATAATATAGATGTAATTTAAAGTAAAACCTATTTAAAGCAGGCTGTCAGCACTCTATGGTTGGCAAAATACGGAATGAAGTTTTCATTCCAGTGCCGGAGGAGAACGTGGCGACTCCGAAGCGTGGTGCTCGTGTGCTTTCGGGCGACATGCGCTCAGCGCTGCTGGACGGCGACACGGAGAACTACGACATGGAGCGCGGCTACACGCGGCACAACATCAGCGACGCGGCGGACAACCCCGGCATCCTGGTGCGCCTGCCCACCAGCACCATCATCAACCACATCCGCCTGCTGCTGTGGGACCGCGACAACAGGTCTGTGCACCACCACCAGTACCGCCACTATCTTACTTGTTATGAGTAACCTACGAATTCAAATATATAAATACAAAGTTTTTATTTGTTAATCATAGGTTTGCACTAGTGGTCGTCAGTTTACAGTTTCACTATCCTCCAGTCAAAGAGCATATAGATTGGTACAAACAATAATTACAATTTTTATACAAATCAGTTAACGGTCTTACTCATAAAAATCGACATCAATTAAAAAAATGCCTAATATTACTCTCTCTCTCTTTCACGCTTTCTCTCTCTCTCTGTCTCTTTTCCACGCTTTCTTTATCTCTCTCTCTCTCTCTCTTTCACGCTTTCTTTCACTCTCTCTTTCACGCTTTCTCTTTCTCTATCTCTCTTTCACGCTTTCTCTCTCTCTCTCTCTCTCTCTCTCTCTCTCTCTCCCCCTCCCCCCCTCTCCTGACCTTGAATCTTGCTGCAACTCACGAAACGGGAATTAAAAATAAGTAGAATTAAACGCGAGTCAAGTCCTATAAGAAATGTTTTAATTTTATTTTTACGTGTAATATTAATTATTTGACTTATCTTAGAAAAATTCAGCAATAATAATATAATAACATTTTATGCCCTGAATGAATCTCTTCTTGAATATATTAAAATTATCAGTTCTTAATTTTCTGGAAATCTATTTATAATTCATATAAGACTATTATCAAGGTAACTTGTCTTGGATGGTACCATGTAAAGGCAATCCTGATTTTGTGTTCAGTTGTGATTCTGAAAAAGGATTATTATTTTTAGTTTATGTGAATAGTGTGATTTAAAATACTTTTATATTTTCGTGCAAATTTTATTCAGATATTTATTGTTCTTCTTTTTCATTAGCCCTTAACAGTCCACTGCTGGACATGGACCTTCCCCATTGTGGGGAAGATTTTCCTTAATCATAACGGATAACAGGTGGAATGACTGTTGCAGTACCACACGTCTCACACTTTTAACGGTGCTTCGCTGGTGTGTGTATTTCACTATCACTATGGTTATAACGCTATCTACCGGAAGCCATTAGATAATTAATAGAATCGGGCGTTACTTTGTGGAAATCCATTATATTAAAGTTGAAAAAATTTACTTTGCTAATATCCACTCAATAAAATAAAATTATGTGTCTTACCTAGTTTGAAGAGCACCTCCCGCCCTCCGTCAATTGCGTGCACTATTCCCGTCACCACTAATCCCAGCACCACTACTCCCAACACCACTTATTCGCTCTTCAAACTAGGTAAGACACATCATTTTATGTTATTGAGCGGATATTGATAAAGTAAATTTATCCAACTTTAATTTAAGGAAGCCATTAGATCAGAAACAGAAACTTTTTTATTCAATATATATTAAAAATAATACTTATTGAAAGTCACCTTTTTGTTTAATTTACCTCTGGTTTGAAAAAAAAACTTCTGTCTTGGGTAGAACTAACAAGAAACCACCCAAGGTAATCATCATTTTGGTATATCTCACAGTGGAAATAATCAATGGGGCCAAGGATTCTCTTTTTTTATCGAATAAGGGTGGCAAACGAGCACACAGTCCACCTGATGGTAAGTGGATACTTGTGGCCTATGAACATCTACGTCTATCCTCGATTAAGAATCAAAATGCAGATGCGTTATCACCGCTGAGCAACTAAGATGGAATGCCTCGTTTCCAGTAAAAGAGAGTCCCCGGTTCTCTACACTTAACGTACGAAACACAGCAGCATTAAGCAGCTATTTTACGCTGATATTCTGTGCGAGCTTGGTTCTTCGCCGGTCGTAATGACCGATTTGTGCTACAACCATAATACCTCTACCGCGTAAAATATTTACGAAACTGGTTATAATACTCCGATCAAAAATCTATTCGTATGCTGCTATTACACGGAAACGATGTACATTAAAACACTTGAAATAAATGTGTTCCCTACAGATCATATGCCTACTACATTGAGGTGTCCGTGGACCAGAAGGACTGGGTGCGCGTGATAGACCACAGCTCCTACTTCTGCCGCTCCTGGCAAAATCTCTACTTCGAGGCCAGAGTTGTCCAGTATATCAAACTAGTAGGCACTAGTAACACTGTTAACAAGGTTAGTTTGACACAACTCTACTAATACTGTAATCTATGGTTATATTTCTCATTAATTTAATATTTTTAGGTAAATGTAATAAGAGGAAATGTATTTTTTTTTATGGATGAGAAGGCATGAATATTGCATTAAAGGAAATTTTAGTAATGTTAATAACATTGGCAGTATTACTTTTTAATTGTGTTTCCTATTATTTCGGTCGCTTTAAAGATAGTTAATATGAACTTTAAATGTTAAAACGAATAGTTAAAAACTACTAAATAAATAAAATTAACCATACTGAATAAAATTATCATATCCAATTCATTTCATTTGGTCATTGTTATTTTGACATGTGGAATTTGTATGACTTGACGATGTCTCTGAATGCCGGCCTTAACGTAGATAGAGGATTGACTAGATAAAGCATTCGCGTATGCTTTTGAGATAGAAATAGGCGGGAGGTTCTTTCACTGGGTTACCAGATGTTGTTCCATTTCCCCCGTTATGGGTTTATTTATATTCACAGCACTTACATTCATACAAAAAACTTAATTGTTACCATAAAAAAATGTTCTTTTATAATTCAGATGATTAATTCATTTCTCTTGAAAATACATTCTGTGACTAAAAACTACGGGCGGAAACGGCGTAAAAACAGAATCATCATTCTGTATTCAACGGCGCATCGACGATTTTACTGGACATTCAATAAACTCTGGATTTCGACGGCACTATCTGAAGACGCTACTAGCACAAAGTGTGATATTGCTAATAAATAATAATATGTTATGCATGTACTTAAATATTAATTAAGAATAAAAATATTAAATAATAAACAAAAATTTCCTCGTGTCGAGTTTTGTTTTTATAAAAAAAAATCAATAATGTTTTAACATACCATTCCATCACAAGTTAAATACTGAACACAGACCTCCGAAAGGAAAGGCTTTCCACTTAGGTTTTGTAGTACAAAACACGGTTATGAGGCTACTCCTGCGATTTCCTGCATGTTTTGCTAAGTTAGTGTCTTGTGTGCGGCAAGTTGTGGCGTACAAGAGAATTTGTCTGTACACGGAATGATATTACCCCGCGTCGTAAGCAATAATACAAGATGGGGCAGTAGCAATTTCCCGATGAAAACTTAAAATAATAAATATATGCGGTGGCCAACCAGCATAACGCATATTTTCACGCAGGCGTGCTAACTATGGTAAAAGTCATCCTATGAGGATATCTAGGGAAGGCCTTTTTTAGGTGACTTACTTATGGTTAGGTGGCTTAATCATGTTACCTAATGGTTAAGGTGGTAAAATATTTTAGTTAATATACGTTGTAAAGCATCAACAAAGGGTTTGTTTTTGTAATATGTTGGTATATAAAATAAAAACAAATGTTTTATAATATTCTATTTTAATTTACCATGCAGTGTAAGATTATCTGCTACCTCATATCATTCCATGGGTGGTGTATGAGGCGACATAGGGAAACATCAAAGAAGATAAACAGCAGCATTTTCCTGATAATACATACATACATAAACACTCACGCCTGTCACCCAGAGGGGTAGGCAGAGACTATGGACTTCCATTTGGCACGATCCTGACAGACCTCTCTCGCTTCCTCCACATCCATATACCTGCGCATACACGCTCGTCGGTTAAAGGTACTCTTGATTTGGCCCATTTTCAATATATCGCCAATTTGGTCGATAAACTTTCGCCTAGAGCGACCCTTCCCGACTCTGCCGTTCACCTCTGCAACATAAATTTGCTTTGTCACTCTTTCCTCATTCATTCTTTCTACATGACCAAACCACCGAAGCATTTTTTTTTTCAACAAGCATTCGTTGTTATTCTTGGTTTGAGCAGCTTTAGTGTTTCTCAAAAATATGCATTTATAAACTTGATTTCTACTTTGCATGGCAGTAATTCTTGGGTGCTGGTTGTTAGAATCGGATTAGAAAGGAGTATATATATTATATACCTTGTATAAAATATTTTTTAGTGGTATAAATAATAAGGTTTTTTTTTTATAGGATAAGGGTGACAAACGAGCACACAGTCCACCTGATGGTAAGTGGTTGCTGCGGCCCATAGACATCTACATCTGTCCTCTATTACAATTCAAAATGTAGATGCGTTGTCACCCGTGAGGACTAAGATGGAATGCCTCATTTCCAGTAAAAAGGGCCTCCGGCCACCTGCACTCACCAAGCGAAACGCAGAGATAAACCTCTACTTCACGCTGGTATTCTGTGAGGTCGTGGTACCACCCCGGTTCGAGCCGGCCCATCCGTGCGACAGCAAAAGCTGCCGCGTGGTTCAACTCCTAAACTATACTTAGATAGGTAATACCTATCTCTTGTCAAAACATAAATTATCCTAATTACATATTACATTTATTTCTTAATTTATTTACACATTATTGTTATTTACACATTATTTATAACACACAAATGAAAATATATTGAAATTTAAAAAGGAAAAAGAACTAAATTTTGTGTATTTACTCAATATTTAGAAATATTAACAATGTTAAGTAAAACAAATGAAAACTCAATTATATATTAAATATAATTCAATAACATTAAAATAAACATACGATTATTTATTAATTTTTCATCACATTAATAAAGAAATTTAACAAAATTTTTGTCTTCTTTCTAGAGCATTCGTTGTAATTCTTGGTTTGAGTAGCTTTAGAATTTCTCAAAAATATGCATTTGTAAACTTGATTTATACTTTTGCATGGCAGAAATTCTTGGGTGCTGGTTGTTAGAATCAGATTAGAAGGGTATATATATATATATATATATATATATATATATATATATATATATATATATATATATATATATATATATATATATATATATATATATATAAGGACACCTAACATATTTAAGGATTGAGCACTTATAATTGACTGGGGTAAAGAGTTCCAAAGTCTTACTCCAAGAACAGAGAATGATTTGTCATAATAAGTCGAGGAGTGCACAGGACATTGGAGGGAAAGATTTTCTTTGGATCGTAAGGAAAAATTATGATAGGAGCTGAGAAATCTAAAACGTTCTTTTAGATAGGAAGGACTAGCTATATTAAATAAGACGCAGTAGAGAGCAGAAAGTATATGAGTATTGCGACGAAGACTTATACTTATAGATGGATTGATTAAAAAGGAATCCTCTTTTACAAATGTTGGAACTTTATCTGTACTACCATGTTTTATGCAAATAAAGATTTAAATAAAAGAAATAAATAAAGAATTTAAAGTCCTGACCTAAATATACAAATGAATAATTTATTATGCAATAATAATTGTAAAACTGACTGAAATGCCTACCAATGGGACATTTACTGCACCCTTAAACCCTTTTATAAAGGTGTTATAAACAATAATGTGTAAATAAATTAAGAAATAAATGTAATAATTATGATAATTTCTAATTTTTACATTTATTTAATTGTCTTAAATAATGTAATAAAGATGTTGTTGACAAGAGATAAGTATCACCTATTACTTAGATAGGTATAGTTATATAGTTTAGAAGTTGTACCTTATTATTTATACCATTAAAATATATTATATACAAGGCATTATATATATCCAACGTGTCCCAAAATTCAACGATAAGCCAACACCGGAGGATAGACCTGCCCCGGACTAATCGAGGAAAAAAAGAAAAAAAAATATATCCCAATTATATTTTAAGTTATATAAAAAAAATGAAATTCTTCAGAAATTGAGACCGTTTATGATATTTTTCACTACCATGACCACAATTTTTTAAATATTTTTTCTTTTTTTTTTTATAGGCAACCTGAATAGTACTGCTATCTACCACAATTCTTAAAAACTCCAGAATAACTCTTGTTTTATCACGAAAATTAATGAAACTTATTTTATTCCCTAAATTTTTTGAAGACTTACTTTTAACCAAATTTAACTTACCGTGGTGTAAAAAAAAAGTATGAACACTAGTATGGCAAGTTTTTTTAAAAATTGACGCAACTAACCAACATTCCAAAATGGTATAATACTCTAGGAAAAGAAGTTATAAAAAAAATATGGGCCTATTATTTCTTAACAGGGGCCAAATGACGGTCGGGTGTAATAAAAATATTAGTTCTTGAAAAATGTTTAATATTTCAAAACAAATTGTACAAACACTTCCACGTGTAATTTATTAAGTTATTAACATTATAGCAAATGTTCGAACTGTTTGCCACCAGCATTAATACATGCACGACATCGCCTTAAAAATGATCGTTTTATTTGTCTTGCATATCTTCTGCTATTAATGTAATCAGCAGCCTGAGTGATATTTCGACGAAGCTCGTCCAATGTCACAATGGGTTTTGAGTAGACTCTGTTTTTAAGACAACCCCAATAGAAGAAGTCCAGGGGGTTGAAATCGGGTGAACGGGGTGGCCATAAGATAGGACCAAGTCGCCCGATCCAACGCCCTGGATACTCTTGATTTAAAAATTCTCGCACAGGACGGGCATAATGTGCTGGGCAACCATCATTTTGGAACCACATGTTTTGAAGATCACTTAAGGGTACGTCGTTTAACAATTCTTGCAAGTCATTTTGTAAAAAATTTAAATAACTATTGCCATCTAAGTTTCCTTGTAACTCAAAGGGCCCAATTACTTTTCCATTTAATATGCCGGTCCATAGGTTAACCTTGAATTGATATTGGGATTTGTCTTGTCTCATCAAGTGTGGATTTTCATTACTCCAACTATGTAGGTTGTGAAGATTTAAATATCCATCTTTCTTGCACGTTGTTTCATCCGACCATAGAATTTTGTCTAGGAAGTGGGGATCTTCACTGTGCCTTTGCAGCATTACACGGCAAAATGTGACCCGTAGCGGATAGTCCCGCGGTAATAACGTCTGCACACGCCTGTAGTGATATGGGTGAAGCTTGTGACGTTTTAATATTCCATGTGCAGAACTTTTCGGGATTCCTGTAGCTTCTTCTATGGCACGTACCGAAGTAGTCGAGTCATTTTCTATCTCATTGAGAACTTCTTCATCACGATCCAATCTAGGTCTTCCAGCGCTTCTCCTATTGGATGGCATACGACCCTCCTAAAACGCTTGATGCACATTAATAAACACTCGATAATCAGGATATTTTTGAGCATTTGGGTATCTTTCTCAATACAGTCTGCTAGCAGGGTTAGCATTACATCGGCATTCTCCATAGATTAAATGCATATTAGCGTATTCCTGTGGTGTGTACGGTTGCGGCATGTTAAACGCCAAACAGTACAAAATGCGCCAGAACTCTAAATCACAAAACACACAATCGTAGTCCAAGATAATGCCAGGTCAGTTCAGTTTGCAGATCACTTCCAGTCCAAATAATGCCAGGTCAGTTAAGTTTGCAGGTCGATTCCAGTCCAAAAAGCCAAGCCAAAAGTCGATAGTATGTACGAGGGGCACGTAAGTTGAATTGGGAACGGTGCGCAGTAAACAAAGGAGCAGAGCGTACTGAACCGACTTGCTGAGAATAATAACAGCTTCTCTACCTGCCCTGTTGTTGTCTCTTTTTAACGTAAATATCTATATCTATCTATCTCTCTCTAACATCTAAGGTATTAATGCCCCATTCGAATTCCTAGAAATTGTAACAGGAACCGATTTTGGGCATGTAGTAAAAGTGATTACTGACAATTACAATTTAAGGAATTTGACCCCTGTTTAGAAATAATAGACCCATATTTTTTTATAACTTGTTTTCCTAGAGTATTATACCATTTTGGAATGTTGGTTAGTTGCGTCAATTTTTAAAAAAACTTGCCATACTAGTGTTCATACTTTTTTTTTGCACCACGATAAGTTAAATTTGGTTAAAAGTAAAAGTCTTCAAAAAATTTAGGGAATAAAATAAGTTTCATTAATTTTCGTGATAAAACAAGACTTATTCTGAAGTTTTTAAGAATTGTGGTAGATAGCAGTACTATTCAGGTTGCCTATAAAAAAAAAGAAAAAAATATTTAAAAAATTGTGGTCATGGTAGTGAAAAATATCATAAACGGTCTCAATTTCTGAAGAATTTCATTTTTTTTATATAACTTAAAATATAATTGGGATATATTTTTTTTTCTTTTTTTCCTCGATTAGTCCGGGGCAGGTTAATCCTCCGGTGTTGGCTTATCGTTGAATTTTGGGACACGTTGTATATATATATATATATATATATATATATATATATATATATATATATATACTATTTAAGCACAAAACAAACTTACCGATGAAAGGTAATATTATCAATTTTTCGTTGACTGATGCTGTTGCATCCTAAAATGCTACAACTTACCATCTTTTTAAGCTTACTTAATAACTAAAACCCACAAAATACACTAAATTCAATTACCTGTTTGCTTATAATATTAATGTTATTCACAAGAGCTTGACATCGTTAATGTCAAATAAAGGAGGGAAAACAATCAAAAACGCATACCTAGAAAAAGAAGAAATATAGATTTGCTTCTCCCTTACTCTTATATCTAACTATATACGTGCATTCATTTCACACGCTGATGACGTCACGGAATGTTTAGTCTATAAGATACAAAGTCTATGGGCCTTAAACAATTACATGGATAATTAATATCTATACGTAATTTAATATAATAAATATTTAATAGTTAGCAATAAGTCAAAGAAAACGTTTACGTGGTAGAGCCATGATGCAGCTATATTATTTGTATAGTTGTAGCACGAATGGATAGGCTCGGAAGGACCACGCTCTCACAGAATACCAGCGTAACATAGCAGCTTAACGCTGCTGTGTTTCGTGTGGTGAGTGTAGAGAACCGGAGAACCCATTTACTGGAAACGAGGCATTCCATCTTAGTCCTCACGGGTGTCAATGCATCTGCATTTTTTATTTGTAATCGAGGATAGATGTAGATGTCTATGGGTCACAGTAACCACTTACCATCAGGTGGACTGTGTGCTCGTTTGTCACCCTTATCCTATAAAAAAAATTCAGCACTCAGCAGTTAAGATTCTAGAATAGAATAGAATAATTTTTATTCAATATTGATTACATGTAATCCTTTTTGAGTCATTTTTTATTTATACCACTGGTTCGGGAAAAACCTCTATCCTGGGAAGAACCTATAAAAAAAACAGCAAGAAACCCGGCGAGACTTTTTTTAAAGTATAAATTACAATATGATATTTATACAATTGTTATGAAAACATTTTGAAACAGCATGGTAGTGATCACCTCATTTCCAGGGGTTATTATCAGTCAAGTAGTCTTTAGTAGTATGATAACCTTCATTAGACAGCAAAAATTGTCTAATGAAGGTTTCATTAGACAATTTTTGCTTAATAAATATTTAAACCTTTTGATAGATAATGTTTGCATATCTTTATATATAAAAATTACGTGTCACGTTGTTTGTCCGCGATGGACTCCTAAACTACTGAACTGATTTCAATGAAATTTTTAAAGATAGGATAGCTTACATCTCAATTTATAGTCGCAATACAATATTATTTTATTGAAAATTATTTGTCTATTATTTGACAGTCATAATTATGTGTTAGCTCCAAACGATTCTGTCAGATGACGATATCTGTCGACTGGATTGAGTAAATATTCAATAGATGGCGCTATGTTAAAAATGCAAACGTTTAATATAAGCTACAATTTAGTAGTATAACCACCACGTGTTGCTGTAAGTATTTAACAAATAGAACCGATTTCAATGAAATTTTGCAGACTGTGTGTAGTTTGGTCCAACTTGAGACATAGGATAGTTTTATCCCGATAAGTGACCCTCAATTTTTTTATTGCTAAGTTCAGGAGAATTTTTGGGAAAGCAAATGGTCGTTCGGAAAGGTCAGAACAACGTCTGCCTGGTTAGCTAGTTTTTAATAAAACTAAAAATTAGAAATAGAACTCCACCAGGACTTATAATAATAATAATAATTGGCATCATTCTGTACATAGCTTATTGTTGACCTTTTTTTATTTGTACCATTTTATAAGCTACACATGTGGCATAATATACGAGGTAGTTTTGCTTTTCGGACACAGTTTTGTAGTTAAAATTTGGCGATTTAATGCAGTGATGGATTTTCTTATTTCACAAATAGGTCAGCTCGAACAGAATACCAGTGTGAAATAGCAGGTTTTGATCCTGTGTTTTGTATGGTGAGTGTAGAGAACCGGAGATCCTTTTTACTGAAAAGGCATTTATCTTAGTCCTCAGGGGTGACAACGCATCTGCATTTTGAGTTTTAATGTACGATATATGTAGATATCTTTGGGCAGCAGATTCCACTTACTATCAGGTAGACTGTGTACGCTTTTCACCTCTATCCCGTTAAAAAAAATGTTTATTTGTTGTGCAGGTCTTCCATGCGGTGGCGCTGGAGGCGATGTACACGGCGCGAGTTCCGCCGCTGTGCAACGGACTGGTGCGGCCCACGCACAACGTGGCCACCGTCGACCTGTCTGCCGTCGTCATCGAAGGCATCAGGTGCGGCCCGCTACCTCTGAACGCTCTGAAGCGTCGTGTCTAGTGCACTTGTGTAGTGCTCTCTCTGTGCACCGCCCTGAACGTGTTTCGAATAGTGCGAGTAGAGATCCATAGACCCTTTTTACTAGAAACGAGACAGCATAGAGATAACAGTGGTAGAGCCACGCGGCAGTTTTTGCTGTCGCACGGATGGGCCGGCTCGAACCGGGGTGGTACCACGACCTCACAGAATACCAGCGTGAAGTAGAAGTTTACCTCTGCGTTTCGCTTGGTGAGTGCAGGTGGCCGGAGGCCCTTTTTACTGGAAATAAGGCATTCCATCTTAGTGCTCACGGGTGACAACGCATCTGCATTTTGATTCGCAAACGAGGATAGATGTAGATGTCTATAGGCCGCAGCAACCACTTACCATCAGGTGGACTGTGTGCTCGTTTGTCACTATTATCCTATATAAAAAAACATTCCATCTTAGTCCTCAGGGATGTTTAGATCACTGAACGACATTGAGGTGAGGGAAATGGTTAAACCGGTCTGCTGGTGGCCGCGGCCGCGCTGGCGTTTAAATAATATCTTTTCTATTTCGCACATATGAACAACTCGTAATAATGTCAGTTTTGTAAAATTACAGTTACTTATAATTTTAGAACAACTAATACAAAAATGAATAATTTTAATCTGGAGGTAGCCGTGGTTAGCTATGACATTCGGGACGTCAAACACCTCATCAAACACCTTGCACTTTACACCACCCCATGGCCATGGGTGCTGTAAAGTGCTCGAAACGTCGGCAATATAAAATAAGCTAAAATATACGCGATAAAATCCGTTAAAACTAGTTTTATTTAGACATTAAAAATGTTTGGTAGAAAGAGTAAGAGTAAGTTAGTATGGTTGTGTTGTCAGCCGGTCGCGCAACGCGCTGCTGAACGGCGACACGGAGCACTACGACTGGGAGCAGGGCTACACGTGCCACCAGCTGGGCTCGGGCGCCATCGTGGTGCAGCTGGCGCAGCCCTACATGCTGGGCTCGCTGCGCATGCTGCTGTGGGACTGCGACTACCGCCACTACTCCTACTACGTCGAGACCTCGCTCAACTACTGGCACTGGGACATGGTCGCCGACCGCACCCACGACCACTGCAGGTGCGTCTCACTCGTTCTCCACTCATTAATCTTCGTCACTCATTACAGTAAAAAAGTGGGAAGTATCTGGGAGATAGAGCTTTGCTCTGGTAGATAAAAACTATATAAAACTAGATAGGCGGTGGTCTCCTATAAACGCCATCGGCCGCTTACAGCGTCACGCCATACGCGGCGTTACGATGCTTACTATGTAAATGTACTGTTGTGGTCTCTTTCACACGCTGATGTCGGCGTATGGACGTCGTAGGCGGCGTTCAGACGCTTTGCGCTGCGTCTCTAGATGTCTAGCGTCAGTACAAAATGACAAAATTTAATAAAGAAAAAACTAGTTATTGATTGAGTCAATTAAATGTTACATTGCAATATACAATAAAAGTAACAAGGAATATAAAAATTATGTTTATTTCATTATTAATAACTGGAAACATCTTTGTTCATTTCTCTTCATAAATAATCGGTTCCTTGTTGCCTTTATTTTTCTTCGTATATGGTCGTCTTGTGCCTCTTATTCAAGTAACACAAGCACCGCCAAAAGTATTGAATTTATATCCATTTTGTATACAAATATCACATATAACCACCCGCGAGCGCTGTCGGCTAGAATAGAATAGAATAATTTTTTATTCAATATTGATTATTACTTAATTCTTATTGAAAGTCATTTTTTTATTTACCACTGGTTCGGAAAATACCTCTGTCCTGGGAAGAACCAGCAAGAAACCCCGCGGGATTTTTTTTTTCAAACATCACGTAACAATAATTTCGTTTATACAATTTTAAATGATTTTTCATAGAACCAGCATGGTGGCGATCACCTTATTCCCAGGGGTTATTTTCATTCATGTATTCCTTGATATTATAATAACCTTTTTTGTACATTTTCTCTTTAATAAAACTTTTAAACTTGTTTATTGACAAACTTTGAATATGTTCTGGGATTTTGTTGTAAAAGCGTATACAATGCCCCATAAATGAATTACTGATTCTGTGGAGTCTAGTAACTGGTATTCCAAGCTTATGTTTGTTCCTAGTGTTTAAAGTATGCACATCCTTATTCTTATTAAAGCTATTTATGTTTTTATGTACATACATTACATTTTCATAAATATATCGCGATGCCAAAGTTAATATGTTTATTTCTTTAAATTTTTCTCTGAGGGACTCTTTACAATTTAGATTATAAATCGCCCGAACGGCTCTCTTTTGGCTACTTAACTGTTGTGTGATCGAAAGTCGAGACGTCGTCCGCTGCTAAGATATGTTGACCGCTGACGCTGTCCCTGGCGTTCAGACGCCGATAGGAACGTTTACGCTGAAGACGGACGTCGCCTATAGCATTTAATAGGAGACCGTAGCCTTAGGTGGTATCTGACGCGTTGTTGCCACAGAAGAAATAATTGTAGAAATATAATTTTAAATTTGAAAGAGTTATATTGTTTAATTAGGGGAATATTAATACATTCATTGAAGTTGAATAATATATAAAATTCAAATAAATTTGCCCTTTGCGCAAGTGCGAGTAATAATTTGACAAAGTTTTAGCGCAATCCGATAAACGGTATGGCAGCACATAAAATACGAATAAACAAACATTATTTTTTATACAAGTGTCCCAGAAATTGACATCGAGCCGGAAACGGGTGATAGGCCAAGTCATAGTTATCAGAAAAATAAAGTAAAAGAATAAGTTATATATTTGTAAAAATAATAGCAATTTTTAAAACATAATTCGAAAAAATCTACACTCGGTGATACTCTTTAAAATCCCGTTATTACAAATCTTTATTTTTTTTTAATATGTAATCCTGAATAATGCTTCTGTAAGTTGTTGCCTAAAATTTAAAGCCAACTGCTCCCGCTTGTAAGAAAATGTCCTTTTAGCCCAACTAAGTATTCAAAGTTAATACTTCGACCAATTTTAACTGACTCTACTGAAACATATGTACTACGCTAGTTTGGCAAGTAATTTCAAAAGTTGGTGCATTTGATAAGAATTCCAAAATGGTATGACACTTGCTAGATTGTCTTGGACAATTTTTATTTTATATAGAAACCCAGTTTGGAACACATATTACTTACTTAAAATTATTCTAATGTGACCAAGGCATTCCTCACGGCCGCAACTTTAAGATTCTAGTTTTAGTGAGATGTAGAGAGACGGAGAGAGTCATTTCATGAAGTGAGAGCGAGACAGATAGGAATGCCACTTTATTAATTTGTGAGACTGATAGATACACCATTCGACTAGTGTGAGTGAGGCCATAGCCGCTGTTGCCCATCTCCACTAACGCGCACACAATTCAGAGCAGTACGTTACGCTCCGTCGTTTACTGCGCATCTTTCCGAATTCGTTCGTGACGATTTAGTAATTACCACTTTTTGCTTCGTTTATTGGACTTGAAGGCTTGTGATTTGGATTTGGACTGTTTAGTATTTCTTTCTTCTTTCTTTCCATATTGTAAGAGTGTATTAAAAATAACTAGTTCGCCATATTGGGTGTTCCGCCATATTTGATTTAGAATGACGTCACACAGCTAACCATGCATTGTCATCCAAACTTAACGTGTATACAAAATTTCAGCTCAATCGGTTGAAGATATCTGCTTCAAAATTGAGTTGCAAGATTTCACCCCAACAAACATAGTTAAAAAGTGATATACACTCTGTAAACACTAGGAACAAACACAAGCTAGAGATACCAGTTTCTCGACTCCACAAAGTCAGTAATTCATTCTTGGAGCAATGTATACGCTATTACAAACAAAGTCCCAGAAAATGTACAAAGTCCCTATTACCAAGCTTAAATATTTTATTGAACAGAAACTGTATAATTAGAGTTATTATAATATAAATGAATACATGGTTGATAATAATCCTTGGGTATGAGACGGTCGCTTCCAAACTGTTTCTAAAATAAAATTTGTAAATAGTTCGCACAACCATTCATGTAAAATTTACTTTAAAAAAAAGATCCCGTTGGATTTCTTACTGGTTCTTCCCAGGACAGAGGTTCTTTTTTCGAATCAGTGGTGAAGTAAAAATGACTTTCAATAAAAATTACACATGTGATCTATATTGAATAAAAATTATTCTATTCTATTCTTGATCGTGAGATTGTGTAGTGCCATCATATCTATGCACACCACACAGGAATATGCCAACATGCATTTTATTTACGGGGAATGCAGAGGCAATGCTAGTGCCGCAGCTAGAGTTGATCGTGAGATCTACTTTTTACAAATTTGCATTGTTTACTCACAGAGGGCCGATAATCCGTTATTATAGCCCGGTTTTAGCTTCACGTCGATTTCTGGGACAACCTGTACATTAAATAAACTCTAATTGTTACGGCCTATAGCTGCTTCTACAAAGATTCAATATCCGGGGCCCATAAGCGGAGATTCAACAAGCAGCCGCAGGTTCGAGCCCGAATGGCTATATGGAAGAATTTCCTATCATATTAAGCTATATAGAAAATGTTTTATGCTAATACAATTTAATGGGGAGGCTAATCAAATAGATATTACTTACCTGTATACGAGGCGACTGCTGTCTCAGGGCTCGGTCAGGCCGTAGGTGTGTATGTGTTGAGTATAGTGGTGTTTTGTAGTGTTGGTGATGATAGACCTGACGGGACCTTTGAAGTCGGCAGCAGGCCGGACTTCGGCGCCGCTCCAAATTGTGGTAATCTCCCGCGGCGTCACCCACCGTCACTTTCTTCCTTCTTCCCTATGACAGTCTATTAACTATACTTCCAGACGCCACTAACACTAAACTAAAGCGTAACACACCTCTAATACCGAAAACGTATTCGAACTATATCAAAGGCCGCACGAGCAATTAATATTGTCAAATGCACTTATATACGCTATCAAATTAGAATAACCGAATTCGCGGTAAATTAGGCGCGCATAACACAAAATTCAGACGTTGATCGCAATCAATGTTAACTTCCTAACAATTTGTTAGCCCGGCTTCTAATTCTAGATTTAACAGACAAAACCCTCGTCGTGGCAACAATTTGCTAACAAAACCGACTCCAAAATGGAGGTTTCCCGGGCAACTTTAAAACGTGCTCTCGATAGCACTGTATTCTAGCAACTCTGTTGCAGTCACGTTCTGACTTCGCGTCCTCTACGCACGGAAGTGGGGCCAAGGTGACCTTTACAAGTCGGCGGGCGGAAGCGAGTGTGAATGCAAATTTCAAAGTTAATTGTTTGGCCTAAACACTAATATAATAATAAATATCACGACTGGATAATAATATTATGGGCTAATTAAATCCTTATATGAAAATTAAAAATTGATGTATAAAATAACTATAAATACAATATTACAGGTCGTGGCAAGTAATCTACTTCTCCCCGCGTCCCGTTTCCATTATACGTATTGTCGGCACACACAACTCTGTCAATGAGGTAAGTTATAATTGATTATTTAAAAAACATATTTTAACTTTGTTTTTGAAAGTGTTACTGAATTCCACTGTGGAATATGATTTGCCGGACGTTTTAATTTGAAATTGAAATAAAAAGTAATTTAAAAAAAATGTCATAAATATACATTCTCTTTCAAATCTAACCTAAGTGTGTCATTATTCACTGAAGCGCACCGGAAGGATATATAATCACAGAGAGACTTGCAGACAAGATGTTGCAATCGACTTATACTAACATCCCGAAGTACAAGAGACTTTACTTAGACGTTTCTGAGCTATGTTTACACTTTAATAATGGCTCAGAACTGCAACGTGATAAAAATTGTCGTCATTTTGATTTTCAATAACTATTTTGGTTGTTGTTGATGTGCAGGTGTTCCACCTGGTGCACCTGGAGTGCCCGGCGCAGGTGGAGGAGGCGCGCGACGACCCCGCCGCCAAGAAGCAGCGCGCCGACGCGCCCGAGCGGCCCGAACGGCCCTCAAGGCACAGCTCCGCAGGTCAGCACCACTGAACAGATATACACCCAACTCCTCCCGCATGCTGCACGCCCCTCGAGGCACAGCTCCGCGGGTCAGCACCACTGAACAAATGCACACCCACCCCCTCTCCTGCATGCTGACGCCCTACGCTGCACAGCTCCGCAGGTCACCACCACTGAACAGATGTACACCCAACCCCTCCCGCATGCTGCACGCCCCTCGAGGCACAGCTCCGCGGGTCAGCACCACTGAACAAATGCACACCCACCCCCTCTCCTGCATGCTGACGCCCTACGCTGCACAGCTCCGCAGGTCACCACCACTGAACAGATGTACACCCAACCCCTCCCGCATGCTGCACGCCCCTCGAGGCACAGCTCCGCGGGTCAGCACCACTGAACAAATGCACACCCACCCCCTCTCCTGCATGCTGACGCCCTACGCTGCACAGCTCCGCAGGTCACCACCACTGAACAGATGTACACCCAACCCCTCCCGCATGCTGCACGCCCCTCGAGGCACAGCTCCGCGGGTCAGCACCACTGAACAAATGCACACCCACCCCCTCTCCTGCATGCTGACGCCCTACGCTGCACAGCTCCGCAGGTCACCACCACTGAACAGATGTACACCCAACCCCTCCCGCATGCTGCACGCCCCTCGAGGCACAGCTCCGCGGGTCAGCACCACTGAACAAATGCACACCCACCCCCTCTCCTGCATGCTGACGCCCTACGCTGCACAGCTCCGCAGGTCACCACCACTGAACAGATGTACACCCAACCCCTCCCGCATGCTGCACGCCCCTCGAGGCACAGCTCCGCGGGTCAGCACCACTGAACAAATGCACACCCACCCCCTCTCCTGCATGCTGACGCCCCACGCTGCACAGCTCCGCAAGTCAGCACCACTGAACAGATGTACCCCCAACCCCTCCCGCATGCTGCACGCCCCTCGAGGCACAGCTCCGCGGGTCAGCACCACTGAACAAATGCACACCCACCCCCTCTCCTGCATGCTGACGCCCCACGCTGCACAGCTCCGCAGGTCAGCACCACTGAACAGATGTATACCCAACCCCTCCCGCATGCTGCACGCCCCTCGAGGCACAGCTCCGCAGGTCAGCACCACTGAACAAATGCACACCCACACCCTCTCCCGCATGCCGTACGCCCCACGCTGCACAGCTCCGCAGGTCAGCACCACTGAACAAATGCATACCCACCCCCTCTCCTGCATGCTGACGCCCCACGCTGCACAGCTCCGCAGGTCAGCACCACTGAACAGATGTATACCCAACCCCTCCCGCATGCTGCACGCCCCTCGAGGCACAGCTCCGCAGGTCAGCACCACTGAACAAATGCACACCCACACCCTGTCCCGCATGCCGTATGCCCCACGCTGCACAGCTCCGCAGGTCAGCACCACTGAACAAATGCATACCCACCCCCTCCTGCATGCTGACGCCCCACGCTGCACAGCTCCGCAGGTCAGCACCACTGAACAAATGCATACCCACCCCCTCCTGCATAGTGACGCCCCACGCTGCACAGCTCCGCAGGTCAGCACCACTGAACAAATGCATACCCACTCCCTCTCCTGCATGCTGACGCCCCACGCTGCACAGCTCCGCAGGTCAGCACCACTGAACAAATTACACGCACCCCCTCTCCCGCATGCTGCACGCCCTTCGCGGCACAGCTCCACAGATCAGCATCACTGAACAAATGTACACTCACCCCCTCCTGCATGCTGCATGCCCCTCGCGGCACAGCTACACATGTCAGCACCTCTGAAGAAATGTACACCCACCCCCTCCCACATGCTGCACGCCGTCGCGGCACATATCAGCACCACTGAACAAATGTACACCCACCCGCTCTCCCGCATGCCGTACGTCCCTTGCGGCACCTCAGCTCCACAGGTCAGCACCACTGAACAAATGTACATGCACCCCCTTTTGCATGCTGCACGCCCCTCGCGACACCACAGCTCCACAGGTCATCACCAATGAACAAATGTACACCCTTTCCCTCTCCCGCATGCCGCAAAGCCCCTCGCGACGCAATTCCACAGATCAGCACCACTGAACAAAAATACACCCACTCCTCCCTCCCGCATGCCGTAACGCCCCTTGCGACGCAATTCCACAAGTCACAACCATTGAACAAATGTACACCCACCCCCTCCCGCATACTGCACTTAAAACTTTGTCTCTGTTTGTGATTAATGTAGGTGGCAGCATGAGTCCTGATCGTGCTCGTCCCGCATCTCCCACGGGCTCAGCTGGCTCTCTGGGCTCGGCGAGCTCAGCCGGATTGGCTGGCTCTGCTGGCTCGACGGGATCGGCTGGTTCTCGCCGCAGTATCCCGCCGGCCGAGACCGCCAAAGAAGCCGCCGAAAGTTACGACGATTGATCCCGTTCAATTAGACCGCATTGCACTTGCGTCTAACGTTGACGTAGATAACATTTTGTAGGGGTTCACTTGGAGGGAGGCGATGTCTACAAACTTTTTGGTAACTCGACCTTTATGTATCTTTATTAACGGTGTCAGCCCCCCTTTCCTCTCACTTTCATTTAGCCGCACCAGCGGTATATCATATACGGACAGCCATTGCGACTGCAAATACTTCTTTGGTATAAACTCATGCGATTGAAATATTTGGAAATATTAATTTATTCAAATCAAAATCATTTCAAAGATTATTATCGTTTCAAAGTTTGTCTCAGTATAGTAAGTGACTTGTTACTTTACTAATAGTTATTGATCAATGATTTTTTTTGCTTTACTATCTGCATATATACTCGCGTTGTTATATTTTTTATACTATATAGTAAATGTCAAGCACTGGCTTAAGATAAGTAAAAAAAAATATATGTGGATGTTTCCCACCACACAACATTGTACAACACTGTACAAAAAAAAGAGTTCTTAATTTCATCCTATACTTCGCACACCTCGAATACCAAGCGATACAAGTTAGGCTACCCGCTTTCATTTAAATGTATTTAATACAATATCTTTATATGCTTACCGATTTTTATAATGAAATCTTAATTTTTAACATCTCAGGTTACGTCATTGTATTGGGCCAACTTATTCAGACCTATGGTCAGGCAAAGGTCAATATTTTTTTAATTCTCAAAACCAGTTTCTGCCAATTAATGTATTGTATTGAACCTATACGGCATTAATAACAGCGCCATTGAATAAACTACGTCGACTTCGCAGGTCGATGTAGTATTTGTCTGACCGTGTAGATGGCGCTGTTACAGATTTATTTAATTTGTAAAAAAACAACATAGTAGTTTAAAATCAACAGATACAAATAAATAGGTGAATACTCCTATTTTAGAGGTTTTCAAATAAATTGGTAACTGAAGTAGAAATCTTTTAAACAAATTTTACAAATGAAATAATTCTGTAACAGCGCCATCTACACGTTGTATGAAGTATACATCGACCTGCGAAGCCGACGTAGTTTTAATAGTAAAGTAGCATAATGGCGGATGGGCGTGATTTAAATTCTCTTGTACAATTCTTATAAATAACATTTAAAAAAAAATTGTTCTGAGTACTCTATGGTTCTGAGGATTCTACAAATTTGGCATGTTACAATCCGATATCTCAATAAACTCAATAAACCTCAGCAGAGCGATGGTGTAATTCTGGCAGGAATTAGGGTTTTGACGTTTCGTTTTGTTGTATTGCGCAAATGTATCAAATATATTGAATATAAGCAAATGTCTTTTTAATATTCGTATCTTATTTCAGGTTATAAAATATTTATTCCAAATAAATATTGATTCCAAACGACAATGTATTACAGAGTTTAATGTATTCTTTTTGGCTGAATGACCTGTAGCCAATATGACAATAAATTTAAAAAAAAACCCAATGGTAAACGTTTCCCGCCAAATCTACACAAGCGCACTGCTGTCACTTTTCTTAGTCTATGATATGGGGGTAAGGAGGATATGGGGGTAAGGAGGATATGGGGAGAAGATGAAAAAGTGTCCAGCTGTAAGCTGTAAATAACAGTTCAAAAACCTTCCAGAATGGTGCAAGCACAGATGCAGGGTAAGGATAGATGGAGGTATGGTATGATTGTAGCAGTTGTAGATGAACAGAATGATAGTATAGTTGTAGTGTGGCGATTTAAAAAGAATATTTTTAAAAGACTAATTTTTTTATTCGAAAATTGACACGTGATTTTTTTATCATTGTGTTTTTGATGAACTTTTGTTTAATTTTGAACAAAAATTTATTAATTTAAAAATTTGATTAATTTAGAAATTAAAATTTAAATAAGTAATTAATAATTTACCCTGCTGCTATTGTAGCGCCACTTTAATGTAAAGCATTTCGACGGACACTTTTTCATACACAGATGTAGTTTTCCTTACCTCTACTCTTCACAGTCTGTAACTGCTACTGGTTTATCGTAAATGAAGTGGGCATATATTCTTGCAGTCGCTTTCTAAGCGGCATCTCGGCATCAATATTTTTGTAAAAGCAAACATCTTACAAAACATCTTCCACCGCTTTATCAAATTTGTTTTTCTATCATACAATATTTCATATCTTCCAAATAACCTTGCATTATCATTATCTTAGCTCAACCCATCTTCAATTAACTTCTTTTTATTAAAAAAAAAGACTATTAAATTTATAACTTAAAATTTTACATTTACTAAATTGTAATATGATTGATTTATTTATATAATGCATAGTATGTGCATCGATATAATCAAAAGGAAGATATGATGTATCAGGACATTACATAATCTAAGACTGGGTCATGGATACTACGAACACAAGGAATACAGAGTAAGAGTTAGGCGTAGTTTTCTTGGTCCATTTTTACGGCTAAGTACCGTATCTTCACTTTTTTTTGTTTTAACTAATGATTATGTGTAGTGATGTACCCTCGTGTGTTGTCATATAATGGCATAGTATTTATCTACGTTATTTATATATTTAAGAATATATTAGTTGCATTAGAAATAATGAAATCACGCATATAGTGTAAATATATTTTTGTATCTTAATAACATACCAATAAAACCAGTTTAAATGTCATCAAAATAATTTTATTCTTATTTCCAAGATTTAAAGTCTATTTACGCTTGTTTCAAGACTAACAGTACTAAAGATTTCACTTAAGAATCGTACATTAATATTTAATTATAATTTTATTAATAATTATTTGTGTTTTGTTGTAATTACTGACTTATTATATTTGTGTGTGATGTACCTTGATTGTTTTTACAACACAAAAATATAGAATTCAATTTATTAGATGTAAGTGCAGTTTTCACCTACTCAACTTTGTTTGGTGTAATTAAGTAAAATCGTTAAATCCTTTCGTTGTAATAATTATTATGTGTAACAATGCAGATAATCGACTGAAAGACTGTATCCAAGGTCATGTGATAAATAAAAAAATCTGAAAAAGAAATTTATCTACGTTCGAAGAAGGCAGTATAATTCACAATTTTTTTATGTGTAATTTACAGACGGCGCGCCTGTTTTTTTTTCTGTAATATGTACATTCAACATAAAAAGTTAAAAGTACCGACTGACACATGCGGTTATAGCAATTTCTTTTTTTTTAATGTTACAGTCTATCAAAAGTCCACTGTTGAACATAAGCTTCCCCCGTAAATGGCGTCATAGGAGGGGTACCTGTCATAGTTGCCAGCTTTGGCTTGCGGGTTGTTAACTGCAGTTTTTTTTAGTTATTATTAGGAATACGCTGCTGCCCGCCTCCTAGGCCTGTATTAATAAACGTTACTCAACGACGAACTCAAGTGGCTAATTGGCTAAGTGGCTCATTTGATACGCCCTCATTACGATATCATCATCTCAAGATCGTTGCTAATTAATAAACACTTAAAAACAGTATCTCAAAACACTGTACTTAGGAATACTGTTCTGTGACTTGCACTCAAGTACACACTCTTGAGAGTCGAGTTTCGTTTATTAATCAATCACTGTGGCACTCGGCTAATATCGTAAACCTAAACCGCATCTTGAGATATGATTATTAATAAGATCATAACCGCAATATTGTACTCAAGTGCGTGTACTTGAGCTGAGTAACGTTTATTAATACGGTCCTTAGTTTATTTCCCTCAGTCGTCAATCACGACATACACGAGATGTATTTTTTAACCGACTTCAAAAAGGAAGAAATACTCAATTCGACTGTATGTTTTTTTGTGTTACTTCATAACTTTTTTCTAGGTGAACCGATTTTAATGATTCTTTTTTTTATTTGAAAGCTAGTAATTTTTGAGTTATCCTTAATTATTTATATTGAAGTCGGTTGTACAAAATTTTTAATTTCACCACTTGAAAGAGTTCAAAAAGAAAAAGTATTTTTCGACGCGTATGTTTTTTTTTAATTAATGGCTGAACTGATTTCATAATAAACACTTCAGTGGTGATCCCACTTAAGTTTGAAGAAAAAAATCCATTCAAATCCATTCGTGGAAAATATGGATGAAAATTGAATAAAACTGAAAAAAATAGTAACTATATATATATGACTATGTACTTGTTACTTTTACTTGTGATATACTTTAGACCACTCAAAAGGGTAAAACAATTCAACTTTTAATATAAAGTAGAAACCGACTGTAAAATTAATAATTATAACTTTTAACAAAAAGCCACAATCGACTTCAAATTGCTAAATAAGATATTATTTATTTGCTAAACTTAGGGTTGGATTTTTTCCTCCAAATTTATTATGGGGCCACCCTTGAAGTTTAACATATTTAATAAAAAAAGAATCATCAAAATTGGTTCACAATCTGAGAGAATATCGCGTAACATACACATACAAAAACACACTCGAATTGAGAACCTCCTCCTTTTTGAAGTCGATTAAAAATAATTTCCATATAATAGCTTTCTAGTCGTAGCTTTAATTCTTCGATAAATTATTATTCATATTCGATAAATACTTTCAATATTTTTTTGTTGTAATTTTCCTTAATTTTTTTAATTATTTGTTATATTGTTATATTTATGGTATCACCGTGTAGTGGTGGTGTAAAAATACCTGCCCCATATCGTCTCGTGGGTGTCGTCAGAGACAACAGAGGGAAATTGAAACAGGTGGTATAGCATCTTCCTGATAGTAACTTAAATATTAATATGAATAAAGTATGAATAAAATGTTACAAAAAAAACTGCGGTTGCCAACCCGTTTGCCAAGCGTGGCAACTATGGCAAATATCCCCGCTATGAGGCAATCTATGGGGGAGGTCTATGTTCAGCAGTACACTTTATTAGGTTGTAACGGTGACGGTGTATTTATGGTATAATATCTGCTTTCTATTTATGTGTCAACACTGACTTTTTATGTTGAACGGGGTATAGAGTCGTTTCCAAGTAAATTTGAGCTGAATGAAATTAAAATGTAACTTGCATTAATGAAGCAGTAACTATTCAGGTTATTAGTAAAAGTTTGCAGGTTACTTTAGTCATTAGCATTGGTACGGTTATTTAAATAAACATGCACAGAAATAAGTGATCAGTTTTTTTTTTCTAAAATATGTATAAAAGTTTTACAGAGGTGTCTTCTGTTGGTTATTTAGTGAGTAGGTTTGCATTTTCTAGTCTATGCTTGATTGGTTCGAAATTGGGTTTTCATTCCTTTAACGCGCTTACTTTAAAAAGTATACACATATTCTGTTCTTAAAAATTCATCTGATAGTCTCCAAAGTTTTTTTTACACGATAAGAGTGACAAGCGACCACACATCCCACCTGATGGTAAGTGGTTGCTGTGGCCCATACACATCTACATCTATCCTCGAAATTATTTTGCATATAACATACATCACGCCTGCAATTCCCGAAATGATAGGCAGAGTCCAAAGAGCAGCGAGCTACTCGGACTTTGTTTAGACAGAAAATATGGGTTTAGATGGAAAACTGTCAAAGAAGTGACTGGTGGCTAGCCCATTGCCTACACACAATCACAAACCCAATATCGCATTAGTCACCTTTACGGCATTCTAAGCAAGTAGCACAGTTGACACATTTTTTTTTATTATAAGTCCCACATAAGTAAACATGGGACCTATAATAATTTATTAAAACATTTTTTATTTATTTACAAAATAAAGCCGTAAGCTACAGAATTCTTACCGAAATGCTTATAATTAGGTAATAGTATTTTTGATAACTGTTGTAAATATTTCATCATGATTATCATTATCATCATTGATTTTCATTTAAAATACTCAGCAATCGTTTAAAATTGCTGATATATTTTTTATTAAATTTGTATACTCTAAAGCCCTCGTAGCATATGTTGGGCGCAGTCGCCTCATGTTTCGTAGTACCCTGGCAAGCAACCAGCGTTCGATCTCCGCCCACGCCTATGTTTTCTGTTGTTAATTGCGATTTAAATACTTATTTACCATGTGCGTGTCTATCGCCTGACATGTGACTTTTTCCTGCTTTAATGTAAAAATAAGAGCAGTCTGTGTCCAATTGTGGTAATAAGAAGGTTGTTGCGAGCAACCCTGGTTCGATCCCCGCCGGCACCAATAAAATTGTTAATTGCAATTTTAAGTGCTGATTTACCACGTGCTCGGCGGTGAAGGAAAACACATTGAGGAAACCTGAATGTCTGAGAAATAAGAAAAAAAATAATAATTCGAAGACATGTGAAGTTTGCCGCCAATACGCATTGAGGCAGCGCGGCGGAGATTCCCTTGCCCTAAAACCCTCTCAGAAGTTTTTCAGAGGTTTATTACTTTTTAGTTGTTACAAAATTAGGAAGACGTTGCTATCCATCTCCTGGTTTGTTTTCCTGTATCGCCTCTCACTGTAATTGAAATGCCAATGGCACAAAATCAACAAACTGTCATTCTAAATTAAAGGCGACAGCAGCCTAATGGTTGAGGTGCGGACTGCAAGCTCGGCATGTTATAGGTTCGAATCTGTCATTCGATTACTGTCGTAAACCATTCCTAACAAGCAATTTAAGCCTTCTTGCAGTGGTTAACTGGAGTATTAAATGTTATTAGTGACACTAAGATTTTTTAAAGTTAAAATTTTTGAATAATTTTTTTTCTTGTTCTATTAATGAATCATTTCAAGCTTGTTCAGAATAAATTGTATTTGAAATCATATGATGAGACTGACAATATTGTAGTTTATTCTTTATTAATTTCTGCGCTGTTTGCAAAATTACGACATGGCCTAATATTCACCAAATTAATATTTTTCATTTCAAATGTTTTCATTAGAGTATCCAATGTCGATTCTTATTTTTGTGTTTCTGAGTTGCCGCAATTTCATTTAACCGATTTTTTTATTTGTATGAGTCACGAATAAGTCATTTCTTAATAGAGAACACAATAAGTGAATTGAACAAGTTTTCTTTCAGTACTGATTATAATATACAAAGATATACTAAAGGCTAAAAAATATTGACTGTTTGGATACTGTCATATCTGTAGCTTTAAAACAATTAACAAAAATATCCTTTTTATTTATAAAGTTAAGATTAAATAATAATATGTTTTTGTGTTTGTATAAGAGAATGTATGTTAATGTAATAAGCACTAACTATCATATATATAATATTAAATATATATATGTTAAATATACGAGTAGACTTGTTACGCAAAAGAGTCCAGCCCACAAAAAATACTTTTCAACCGACCTCAAATAAGAAAGAAGTTCTCAATTTATCTGAATATATTTTTCAATTAAACGTATTCGGATAAATTGAGATTATTTACTACGTTGCCAATTTCAATGATTCTTTATTTGTTAGAAAGAGGGTACTTCAAGGTTTGTTACCTTATAAATTTGATCAAGATTTGATAATGGAATCCATAAGAATATGGTCATAGTCTTCAATTTGCAAAGGCATTCTACGCGACTTAAGGGTTAATAACTCGTCAACCGATTTCGATGATTATATTCGTTTTAGTTCTTTGTACTTTTTTAACTTTTTTTTTTAGTTTAATTATGAGATAAGGTTTGGATATCGGTATTCAACAATAAATGGCTTGGTTATTATACACTTGTATTTTCTTTCCTATGAAGTACGATTTTCGCCGTTATCCTTATTAGCATATTAAAGTATTAATGGTAAGGATCATTTTGATATATAACTGATTACCGATCTAAGTGTGGGTTGAATTATTTTCGCGTAACTGCCTACGTACGTAATAAATTTCATAAGGTTTGTAACACTGATGATGCTGTGATAACGATGTGGGGCTGGCTGATAACGGCAGTGTGGAGTAATATTAAGTATAATATTTGTAGTTGTGATTATCAT
This sequence comes from Parnassius glacialis, assembly GCA_033319125.1. NCBI lineage: Eukaryota > Metazoa > Arthropoda > Insecta > Lepidoptera > Papilionidae > Parnassius > Parnassius glacialis. Next base: position 2,790,151 of record JAVANC010000016.1, read on the forward strand.
AGGCAATAAGTTGAACAATGTGACGTTTAAACAAGTTTCAATAAAGTTATAATTATCTATATATGGGCTTTTATTGACAAGTATTTATTTCACTAAATATATTAGATATTATGAGGATAAAGAAGTAATGTTACTGAAAAATAGTATTTTAATTATTTTTTATTTAATGGCCATAGGCAAATGAAAACAGCCAGTGTATTCTGTAAGTCCCCATGTTAACCAGTCCGGAGTTATGTTGCCCCATTCAGTGGTTGGATGATGATGTACATTAGAAGGTTATCATGATTACCAACAAAATGCCTTTTTAGTCTTGTGGCCGTAAGCGTGACGCGAGGGGGATGGAGTGGATAAAAATTAACTTCGCTCTCTAACGTATACAGGTGTGGCGTAATGAATGGATAATATGGTACCTGCGGGTAGAGGACGTTATGGCGGTTCAGAAAAATATGTTCTATGTTTACTAAAAGTCCCTCGGTTTTTGAGATAACTCGACATTTTAGAAAATTCTAAATAATTACATCCTTTGCCACTCTTTTTGGTAAAGTTTTACAAATGAAGAAATTTTTTCAATCTGTTTTTTTGGATAGTATTCCTGGATAGAAGCGCTATCGAATGTAAACTATGATTTTTGGGGCGCATGCATAGTTTTTTTTTAACAAGGATCCAACTCAAATTTCATGTTTTGCTTATTTTTTTCCCAAGTTTAACCTAACGTGGTATTTTTTTTTATAGAAGAGGGGACAAACGAGCATGCGGCTCACCTGATGGTAAGTGACTACCGCCGCCCATGAACAACCGCAACACCAGGGGAATTGCAGAGGCGTTGCCGGCCTTTTAGAAAGGTGTAAGCTCTTTTCTTGAAGGTCCCTAAGTCGTATCGGTCCGGAAAAATGGCCGGTGGTAAACAATTCCACAGAGAAGTTGTACGAGGAAAAAAGTCCTAGTAAAACACGCAGTCGTGAACCGCCAAGCATCCAGATGGTAACGATGGTATCGTGGATTTTGACGCGAGTTGCGTTCGTGAAATTTGGCGGCTGAAATTAATCCGAACAATTTCCTCAGAGCACTCCAGGTGGTAAATTCGATAGAAAATGCAAAGGGATGCAACATCCCTACGCAGTGCCAATGTATCGAGCCGACAGAAAGAACTTGGTCGTTGACGATTCGAACCGCTTTGCGCTGAATGCGGTCAAGTGTAAGGAGCTGGCATTGGGGTGCCCCGGCCCAGACATGAGAACAGTATTCCATGTGAAGCCGACGTTGCAAGCGATGTGCCGGCATAAATTATAATTATTATAATTATAAAATACTCTCGCTCTGCTGAGCATGCCAAGCTTTTTAGAGGGCAATTTGGCCTTCCCTTCCAAGTGACCACGAAACTGCACACTATTCGATATGTCGACGCCGAGGATTCCGATGCTAGCTGAGGCAGTAAGGGGAGTCCCTTGAAACCGAGGAGATACGACAAAGGGGTTCTTTTTAGCGGTAAACGCGCAAACTGGTGTCTTCTGGGGATTGAACTGCACTATATTTAGTCGCCTCCAATCCGAGACTTTGTTCAACAAAGACTCGACTTCAGACACAAGTTTGACCCGGTACTCGGCGACATTTTCGTGAGAAATATTGGCACGGCCGGTATATAAGGCATCACCAGTGCTGTCGTCTGCAAAGCAATGAATGTTACCAGTTAGCAACATATTATTGATATGTAGGAGAAACAGCGTTGGTAATAGCACGCAGGCTTGTGGAACACCAGCGTTGATAGGCTTGAAATCAGAGCATGCACCGTCTACTACGATCATCAAGGTCGTAGTAGACGGTGCATGCTCCGATCAGCAATGAAACTGGTGATCCATATGTACAATTTCTCGGGAAGACCATAGGAAGGAAGCTTCTGAAAGAAGCGCTTTGTGCCAGACCCGATCGAAGGCCTTCGCTATGTCCAAACTTACGGCCAATGCCTCCCCCTTGGACTCTACTGCCTCCGCCCGTCTATGAGTCAGGTAGACCAGAAGATCACCAGCTGATCGGCCCGGGCGAAAACCGTACTGGCGGTCACTAATCAGCTGGTGACCCTTAAGGTACCTCATGAGCTGGCAGTTTATAATATAGGTATAAAAATAATATGGTCACCAGAATGTCAAAATAAGAAAAAACAACAAAAATCAATATTTAGGCTAGCTGAGGGGTGTATAATAATGCTATCTATAGCCTTTACTATTCTTCATGAACCTGGCTATAATATGCAAAAATATTTTTTTCAATCAGACTGGTAGTTTCAGAGATTAGCGTGTTGAAACAAACAAAAATACTCTTCCATAATATTATATTAGTATAGATGACAATTCATCACTGTTAAATGTACATAGAAATAGGCTTGTGATGTAACTACCACAGTTTTCATCAGACTTTTTTACTTTTTTATTTATTTGGATAGCTTCAAAGCACAAATTGACCAGGAAGACATCACAATTGCTATTCTTTGTTATAATCTCTGCAAAACACCTTTGTTTCATCATCATCATCATCATCATTACAGCCCTTCACAAGTCCACAGCTGAACATAGGCCTCCCCCAAAGAATGCCACAAAGCACGGTCCTGAGCCACCTGCATCCATCGACTTCCTGCATGTCTTACCAGGTCGTTACTCCATCTCGTGGGGGGACGCCCTACACTTCGCCTACCGGTACGAGGCTGCCACTCGAGAACCTTTCTTCCCCATCTTTTCACCTTTGTTTAGCAAGACTCATTCCGGATATGTGGCACAATGATAGTAAAATAGTAAAATCAAAATAACACTAAATACTAAATTATATATTTTTTATTATTGATTCATGTTAATTGAGGACCTCTTTCTCTAACTATAGCTTTATTTTTCTTAAACAACCTATTAGGTTCAATTATATCTGGGTTATTCTCTTCTGCAAACTGATCTAATCTCTTCCTGAGAAGCTGCTTTAGTTTATCGACAGAACTTCCCTTTAATGCAGATATCTCAATTATATCTTCAAAGGTGATTATTCTTTCTGGCCTTAACTCTTCAGGAATTCTATCAATAATTTGGTCCATATTTGACAATGATTCTTTCACATCTTTAAAGATTTCTTCAGCACCATCTAAATCCATCTTGTTAATTGCTAATATAGCAGGTTTCTCTAACAACTCGGCATCATACAGTTCTAATTCCTTATTGAGAAGTAGAATAGTTTCTAAGCATGACCGCTTTGGATGTTTGGGAGATAATCTAAAGCCCTGTACATCTGCAATAAATAATAATAACTTTGTTCTCTCTACATGTTTCAGAAACTTGTGACCTAAGCCGACGTTAATATGTGCTCCTTCTATAAGACCTGGTAAATCTGCTATTGATATTTGTCTTAAGTCGTCATACTGAATTATCCCCTTGTTAGGTTTTATTGTAGTAAATGGGTAATTTGCAATTCTTGGTTTAGCTCTTGATATTGCTTTCAAAAGCGAGCTTTTCCCTGCATTTGGGAAACCCACTAGACCTATATCTGCTATTAACTTGAGATCTAAGCGCACATGATGTGTTTGACCAAAATGACCTAAAAAATTGTTGTCAGGATTTCCTCCTGGACCTCCCCTGGCCACAATTACTGTTTCACCTTCTTTGTCGATTGAACCTAAAACTTTTCCATCTTCTCTATAAACTGTTACGCCAAGTGGGACTTCAAGTTTCACATCTGAACCTGGGCTACCAACTATCTTCGTTTTGCGACTGTCTTCACCATGACCAGCGTTAATAGTCTTTGCACGGTACTTTGTCATAATATTCTTAAGGTTCGCATTTTCATTTCCAATGCAGAATACACAACCTCCTTGTCCACCAAGTCCTCCGAATTTAGGGAGACCAGTGCCTCCGGTACCCCCCTTCACATGTAGTCTAACTGAATCTATAAATTTACTGCGTAAATAGGTACGTGGTATTTTTATTTCTTTAATGGCATGACAGGTTTTAGTAAGGAAAACCATATTAATAAAATTTATACAAGCTCTTCATGACAAAAACAATATTTTTTCTAAAAATTCTGTATTTTTGGTATATATTTGTCAAAATGTCAAAGTTACAGATGGGTAACCAAAGACAAAGAGTATAGTAACCATAGATAATACACTATATACCAGTATGGAGTGTAGAGTAGAAGGAGGACCATCTCTGTATATGAAAAGTGTCCCTAAAAACGCGTCCAATAAGGGTGGCGCTGTAGTAGCATAGGATAAATTTAAAAAATAGCGCCAAAGATAATTAGAATAAGATGGAGAAATAAACAAGGACCGACCAATCCGCTTGGTTTTGTTCTACGTAAATAGTTGAGGTTTTGTATACTGGCATTTTACTAACTACTCTAATCATTAAATTTTTTAAATATTTGAATTCAGTTGACTTCACTCCGTCTACAAACAGCTATATTCATATCGTAGTTTTTCAGACGCCAGCGCTATTGTGGTAGGTTTTGGAACCTCTATTTTCAGTATATAGTGGGACACTTTTTCAACTTTCACACCTATAAGATGGTTCTCCTTTTACTCTACACTCCATATATACCAGGAAAACTGTCCTATACAGGAACTATATATATACACAGTCAGGTCATAAGTATTGTCTCACAGTAAAAACTTTTCTTTTAGAGTGCTGGCCACAAAAAAGTTTATTGAACTTGAATTTCGAATTGTTCATGAAAATAAAACTGTATACTTTTCAGAATTTTACTCATTTTTAAATATGGAGTGGACCACAGAACACAATTACTCTTTATCAAGAGAAGAACGCAACTTCATACTAAAAAACGGAAACACGTGTTTATGTTTGTATACGAAAAGCGCTACGGTGGACGCCCATATAAAACTTTTTTAGCGGGAATTTCAAACCTTTGTATTCTGTAACTTTTTAAGGCTTATTCGAGAAATTTTGGCTCAAGCCTCACAAACCTATGGGGTGAATTCTCATATATTTGAGAGGTTGCACCAAGATTACTCGAATATAATTTAGATTAGTAGTTAGATGTGGGATAAAATAAAACTCTAAATAAGTATAGTTATGTAATTTTATTTTCTGGAAGACAGATTGTTTTATAAACTACACATTATTATTGATGTTTTTTATTGCTTTTGCACGTAATATTTCCACGCACGTTACTAATATATAACACATGTTATTGTCAGAGAGTTATTCTTCACAGAATGTTAACGTAAATTTAGATCAGCAAAATTCTCATGATGAAAACTTTACTCAGCCCAAATACGTGATCTGAAACAGATACAATTCGAGTCAATATAGTTATAAAACCTACAAATAACGGCCAATAAATTCGAAATGTTTATAGCCTTACCACAATATTGTCATTAATTTTTCTTTTCCTATCATAGGCAACTTGCAGAAAGTGATCAGATGATTTTGTGCTTTTTATTTACACAACACTTAACTTACTTTCGATGATGATCACAAATCGTGCATAAAACTTTGAAATAATGAATTCATTTATAGTCAATATCTTATACAGAATTAACATCTCACAAAAAATTCATACTGTACATTTACGACGATATTATGACTGTATATTTGCGTACATACGAAAATGAAGTCCATCTAACTGAATTTAAGCAAAAATGAATAATAAATATTAAAAAACTAAATCTATGAAATAAATTTTAATAAATTTCAGAAAATATTTTCAATATGAAAGACGTTGACAAACAAATGTCATTTTTTCTTCTTCTATTAATTCATGGCTTCTTTTAATAAAATTCTGCTAATAAGTAATAATTTTATTTAAATCATTTAATAGGTAAACTAATTGTGCGATTCTCAGAGTAATATGTATGTAGCAAACCAATAAAAGTACACCGAATTAATATTTTTATTTTCTTCCCATATAATATGAATTTGTTTATCTAATTTTTAAAATGGCAATCTAAAACAAAATGAAAGAAAGAGACAGCGATATTTTATCTCGCTTTATTTTAACAAGCCCAACACGTATATTGACAAAATCATGATAGTGTGCAGATTTTTCAGCTTTCATACAAAGTTGCCTCACCCTGGAGTGGACGCTTAAAGAAGACCGTGTTGCAGTTATTGCGTTGCATCGTTGCGGTTACGCGCCAATTCAAATTTTTGACATACTGAAAAATTTGAATATAACCAAAAGATTCGTTTATCGTACCATCAAACGATACAATGAAGACTCTAGTGTAGGTGACAGGTCAAGAAGTGGTCGCCCTCGGTCTATTAGGACTCCAACTGTGATAAAAGCTGTGAAGGCGCGAATTCAAAGAAATACCAAATGTAAGCAGAAACTACTGGCCCTTCAGATGGAGTTAAGCAGAACTACGGTGAAAAGGGTGTTAAATGAAGACTTAGGGCTTCGGGCATATCGAAGAAAAACAGGACATCGTTTGAATGCTCGTCTAATGGATCTGAGACTGAAGAGATGCCACGCTTTACGCGCTCACAGTCATAGAGATATATACCTATGGAGAGGGCATATTCCACTATAGAAATAATAGTTATACAAATATCTATAATATCGACACACACTTGTCAAAAATAGTTTTGTCTCTTTTTAACAAAGCAGTAGCTGCAATAGAAAAGAGAGACATCTACAGTTTGTAACATGCTTACCTTGGTAATACTTTCGTGTGACGTCATTAGCTCATCCATGCGTGATAGTGATTTTAGCAATTCTATTATTATGGAACTGGGGACGGATAAGTGTGCGGTCCTCCATGTCGAAAGGGGTAGGGTTGCTAACTCTGAGGGCATAGATTTATCTATGCCCATCAACATAAAGACCCTATCCGGGGCTGAAACATACCGATACCTGGGTATGTCACAGAACATAGGTATCGATGAGGCGGACATGAAAGAGTCAGTTAGCGATGTGTTTTATGCACGCTTGACAAAAGTGCTCAACAGTCTTTTGTCGGGTGTGAATAAGACACACGCATATAACGGTTGGGTCATGCCTGTCCTCATATATACCTTCGGCATACTCAGGTGGTCTCAGACCGAACTGAATGCTCTGGATAGAAAAATCCGCACTGTTATGACGTCTCACAAGATGCATCACCCGAGATCGTCAGTAATGAGGCTGTACTTGCCGCGGAAACATGGTGGGCGCGGCTTTTTGAGCGCTCTCACTATGCATAATCGTGAAGTGTGCAGCCTCCGTAATTACTTTCTGGTGAGATCGGGTGATCCATTCTATAGGGGCGTCATTTCGTGTGAAAAGACCCGGCAGTACAGTGCATTTCCGACCGGGAGAACGTATGGAAGGAGAAGGAGCTCCACGGGAGGTTCTACAAGGCTCTACATGTGCCTTCCGCAGACACAGTCGCCTCCCTCCACTGGCTACGTTTCGGTGACCTCTTTGGGGAAACCGAGGGTTTTGTCTGTGCGATACAGGATCAGGTTATTAAGACCAACAATTATCGGAGATACATCCTAAAGGATGGTGCCGTCGACATCTGTCGAGCTTGTCGCCATCCCGGTGAGTCACTTAGGCATGTCATCTCCGGTTGTTTGGCGCTTTCTAACTCTGAGTATTTGCACAGACACAATCTAGTAGCCAGGATTCTATACCAGGAGCTCGCTCTGAAATACGGCCTCGTGGATCAGAAACTGCCGTATTATAAGTACTTGCCGGAAGCCGTGCTCGAAAATGACCGCGCCTGGCTCTACTGGGACCGGGCCATCATCACAGACAGGACTATTCTTGCGAATAAGCCTGATATTGTGTTGATGGACCGGGCACAGTCAAGGATATTTTTGGTCGACATTACCATTCCTTATGACGAGAACCTCGTGAAAGCCGAAACAGATAAGCTGACAAAATATCTGGACCTGGCTCACGAGGTGACCGACATATGGGGTGGTCTGCCGACCGAAATTATTCCTGTGGTCGTTTCTGCGAACGGGTTAATCCCAGTCAGCCTCTCGGGTCATCTGAGGCGACTGGGACTCCGTGACGGACCGCTCCAGGCTCAAATGCAGAAGGCGGTGCTCCTCGATACCGCCCGCATCGTCCGCCGGTTTCTTTCCCTTTCCCCCTAACCCTCGGCCGTCTGGTCTCCCCTGCCGAGGGCTTCCATCTGGTTGGGTTTTTATATATTTATGTATTTTTTATGTATTTATTTTATTTTATTGATATTTATATATGTTTACCATTTTCATTTACAATTATATATTTATACTGCCCATCCAGATGAGAAAACTTTATAGATAACCCAATAATAATAATAGTTTATATCAGTCAGGTGCGCATCGCGACGAAACGCGGTCGTTACGATATCGTTCTGTACGTGCGCCGTACTGTGGTGACTCATTGCGAAGGACAATGACTTCGAATACTGTGAAATGTTCAAACTGTAACGTCGTAATTAACGAATTACTGACTTTTGTGCGCAATGTCATGGATTACATGGACGAGGAAAGTATACACCAGCTATGCTCCACTTCCTTTTCAATTGACGATATTGCGAAAGCGAAATCGTTACTTTTTGAATCGATGCCGAAAGCAAAGAAAATGCCATTACGCCAAAAAAAGGACAAGAAGAGAATGTCGAGAGATCTAGATGACATCGTAAATGTAATGAAAAGTGCCGATCCTCAGATCTTCCCTATTTTTGTGGCTAAAGATTTACATATAGTTCCGCCAGTGACCTTTGATCATGTGGATGTAACCCGGTTGCTAAAGGATATTTTGTGGCTGAAAAGTCAACTATTTGCTTTAGAGGAGAAGGTAATAACATCGGATTAGTTTAATCTTCTCAAACAAGAGGTCGAGCATATGAAACAAGCATCATTATCACATTCACTGTCCGGTTTTCAGACACAATAGTAAGACAATAGCAATGACCTATATTTAGTGCACGGGACAGCGAAAGGGTTAATTGATGATTTTTCGTCCCAAGATAATGTAAACAAAAGAAGAGGGACATGCTTACATAACAGTTTTGTGATGAATAGCGGACCTATAGGACTTCCCTATGTGACTGAGTATTTGCCTATAAAGTCATCGCATACATCAGCTGTTGCCGGGGTAATCGACCGAACGACGTTAATGAGACATTCATCTTCAAAAGAGTTGGATGCGGACGATTCTGTTTGTTTTACTTACGCGCAAAATCAAGCGATGAAAGATACCGAGCAAAGTGAGGCCCAGGCGCATACTGTGGTTTCGCCAATGATGAATAACAGCGATCGCCAGACATTACCAGTATGCAGTGACCATACGAGTGTAAGCGAGACAAAACATCAAGATGTGCGCGTGGAAGCCCCGGCGTCTGCGTTGGCTTCGACAAAACCAACTACTTCGGAGAACGGCGCGAACGCTTCCGATGGGCACAACCTTACTACTGGAAGTCGATTGACTGAGATAGTCGCCAAGCGCCCGCCTCACTCGAGTGTAGCTCTTATTGACGCGCGAGGCTAAATCTCTGCGCTGGATTCTAGTGTGAAATGTGATCAAGTGGTAAGGGACTCAGAGTGGCAAATCGTGCGTAAGAAATCTGTAAGACGTTACAAGCTAATTGGACAGAGAGGCATTGCTCCCACTGCCCCTGACAGTAAATTTAAAGCGGCTGATGTGAAAGTGCCGCTTTTAATTTCAAATGTGAGTAAAGAAGCTAGTGTAAGTGACATTATTGGTTATATAAAAGTAAAAACAGATGAAAATGTATTCTTGAAAAAAATTAATATGCAAAAAACAAAACCATATAATTCCTATAAGTTGTATGTTTCAAAGTGTAAATTAGATTTATTTTTAAAGGATAATTTTTGGCCAAGTGGAATTACACTTAGGCGTTTTGTGAACGTTGTGCATAAGACAGAGTCGGTAGTTAAATCTAGTCAACGAATTTCATAATGAGTATAAGTATGTCTGAAAAATTAACCTTGGCTAATTTTAATTGCTTTTTTATCACGCGGTCAATAGATGACATACGGAACATTTGTGGAATGTCAGATGTACTCGCGCTTCAAGAGACATGTCTGCTCCCCCAGGACGTTCCACTATTAGGTGATATCTCCAGTGACTTTGAATACATAGGTAAGTCGGCTGTGGATTCGTCTGTTGGCTTATTAAAGGGAAGACCATACGGAGGAGTTGCCATTCTCTGGCGGAAGGTCATTTTTGACAGCGTTACTGTGTTAGATTGCAGTAGTGCCCGCTTGATTGGTATAAGAGCTACTATAGGGGAGCGCACTGTTGTCTTTTTCTCAGTGTATATGCCTACTGACTCGTTAGACAACCTTCCTATCTTTACAGAGGTGTTATGTGAATTAAGCGCTATTGTTGAAAGCGAAAATGTTGAGAGCATATTTATACTGGGTGATTTTAATGCGCACCCACATTAAATGTTTTATAATAAATTAATTGGTTTTTGTTCTGATCAGAGTTGGATGTGCGCTGACATAGAAAAACTTGGCTTGCAGTCTAACGTGTACATCTATGTTAGCGCGGCGCACGGGTGCAGGCGATGGCTGGACCACTGTGTTGTCTCAAACTCGGCCTGGCAAACCGTTGTCGAAGTGGAGGTTATAGAAGACGTCTTTGTGTCTGATCATTTACCCTTAATAGTTAAATGTGACTTAAGGATTGTTAGGACTAAATGGATAGCACGCGACTTGCATCCAAGCTCAGTAATATGGGGAGAAAGAGATCAGAAACAAATATGTAATTGTCAAGAACTCTGTCACAATAGACTACGCAAGATTGATTTCCCCTCGGAGTTTACAGAGTGCAGTCGCGGGCTATGCAGTTTGGATGAACACAAGCGGGTGTTAAACCGGATGTATGACAGCATTGTACGTGCCTTGAGTGATGCGGCTAGCAAAACAAAGAAAAAACCTTGCAACAAGCCATGTAAAAACAGACACCTCTGTGGCTGGAACAAACATGTTCAAGAGGCGCATTGGATGGCCAGGCTTAACTTCAGGATATGGTTGTCGTATAATAGGCCATCATCTGGAAGGATCTATGATCAAATGAACGAGTCCCGCAAAATGTTCAAAAGTCGGTTAAAATGGTGTCAACGAAACCAGGAACAATTAAAAGTGGACATCCTAGCACAGCATAGGGTGGACAAAAACTTTAAACAGTTTTCGAAGGCTACCAAAAAATGTGATGTTAGTCCTGGCCTCCCGGTGAGAGTGGATGGGAATAGCGAGTCAGTACATATTGCGAATATTTTTGCTCAACATTTCAAAGTGCGTTCCCCACTCGGGCCCTCTATCTCTGTATCTGTGAATAGTGCTAAGGCCGGATGTCAGGGGGACGTGCCATTGATGCGCGTTACTGCAAAGCAGGTTAGAGAGGCGCTAAAAAGAATGACCGGTGGCAAGTCCCCCAATCATGACGATATTAGTGTGGAACATCTGAGGCATGCCGGGCCTCATCTGCCGAGGGTGCTGGCCCTGTTCTTCTCAATGTGCATAAATCACTCTTATTTACCACGTGACCTCATAAAGACCATCGTAGTGCCCATTGTTAAGGACAGGACCGGAGACATCTCGAGCAGGGGGAACTACCGCCCTATATCACTTGCAACAGCAATTGCTAAGGTATTGGACAGTGTGTTTGACTCGGAATTAGATAAGTATGCAAACATACATGACGCGCAGTTCGGGTTCCGACCTGGATTTTCTACTGAAAGCGCAATCCTTAGCTTAAAGTACACTGTCCAATACTACACAGATCGCAAGACGCCGGTATACGCCTGTTTCCTTGACCTCTCCAGGGCCTTTGACCTTATGTCCTATGAGATACTTTGGAGAAAGTTGGCGGAGGGGGGGCGTGCCGGCCGAGTTGCTGGAAGTGTTTAGGTTTTGGCATTCCAACCAAACTAACTTTGTAAAGTGGGCTGATTCTCTGTCGGAAGGATTCGTGTTGGAGTGCGGGGTAAGACAGGGGGGTTGACGTCTCCCAAGCTCTTCAACATGTATGTAAATGACCTTATTGTGGAGTTGAGCGGCATGCGCGTCGGATGTCGTATAGATGGCGTTAACATTAATAATATAAGTTAAGCGGATGATATGGTGCTGCTCAGCCCAACGGTGGGAGGCCTAAGTGAAATGTTAAAAGTATGTGAGATGTATGCTACTGAGCATGGGCTCACATACAATGTCAAAAAAACAGAGTACATGGTCTTTGAGGTCGCTGGTAAATGTCACAATATTGCAGTTAATGTTACCCTTAATGGCATGAACGTGAAACGAGTCACTAAATTTAAATATCTGGGACATATTATTATTGGTGACCTCAAGGATGATGCTGACATTGAAAGGGAGCGTAGGGCTCTAGCGGTTAGAGGTAATATGTTGGCTCGCAGGTTTTCCCGTTGTACAAAAGAAGTTAAGATTACGCTTTTTAAAGCATACTGCCAGAGCGTATATACGGGGAGCCTATGGGTCAAATACACCAAAAGATCGCTTGAAGTCTTGCGCATCCAATATAATAATATATTCAGGATGCTGTTGGGACTGCCTCGTTTTTGTAGTGCATCAGGGATGTTTGCGGCATACCAAACAGACGGTTTTAATGCTATCATACGCAAAAAAACCGCATCCCTTATTAGCAGGGTACGAGCCAGTCACAACAGGATTCTGAGGACCATAGCGGACAGATATACATCGCCGCTGTGAAAATGTCTTGTGCAGAGACTGATAACTGGGCCCTATCCACCCCCATGATGATCTGTTTCGGCACAATGTATTTATTTTATTTCCCTAGATTTTAAGCAAACCGTTGTACTACCACTGTAACTAACCCTTATTATTATTATTGTGTTACTAACACACATATGGATTTTAATTATCTGAAATAAAGAATTTATTATTATTATGGGGTATCTATAAAGTTTTCTCATCTGGTTGGGCAATATAAATATATAATTGTAAATAAACATGGTAAACGTACATAAATATCAATAAAATAAAATAAATACATAAAAAATACATAAATATATAAAAACCCAACCAGATGGAAGCCCTCGGCAGAGGAGACCAGACGGCCGAGGTTTAGGGGGAAAGGGAAAGAAATCGGCGTACGATGCGGGCGGTATCGAGGAGCACCGCCTTCTGCATTTGACCCTGGAGCGGTCCGTCACGGAGTCCCAGTCGCCTAAGATGACCCGAGAGGCTGACTGGGATTAACCCGTTCGCAGAAACAACCACAGGAATAATTTCGGTCGGCAATCCACCCCACATGTCGGTCACCTCGTGAGCCAGGTCCAGATATTTAGTAAGCTTATCTGTTTCGGCTTTCACGAGGTTCTCGTCATAAGGAATGGTAATGTCGACCAAAAATATCCTTGACTGTGCCCAGTCCATCAACACAATATCAGGCTTATTCGCAAGAATAGTCCTGTCTGTGATGATGGCTCGGTCCCAGTAGAGCCTGGCGCAGTCATTTTCGAGCACGGCTTCCGGCAAGTACTTATAATATGGCAGTTTCCGATCCACGAGACCGTACTTCAGAGCGAGCTCCTGGTGTAGAATCCTGACTACTAAGTTGTGCCTGTGCAAATACTCAGAGTTAGAAAGCGCCGAACAACCGGAGATGACATGCCTAAGTGATTCACCGGGGTGGCGACAAGCTCGACAGACGTCAGCGGTGCCATCCTTTAGGATGTATCTCCGATAATTGTTGGTCTTAATAACCTGATCTTGTATCGCACAGACAAAACCCTCGGTTTCCCCAAAGAGGTCACCGAAACGTAGCCAGTAGAGGGAGGCGACTGTGTCCACGAAAGGCTCATGTAGAGCCTTGTAGAATCTCCCGTGGAGCTCCTTCTCCTTCCATACGGTCTCCCGGTCGGAAATGCTCTGTACTGCCGGGTCTTGCCATTGCTCGGTGGCTAACGATAGAGGGGTAAGTCATTTATCACAAGAAATAATGTCCCTGTAGTATGGATTATCCGCTCTCGTCAGAAAGTAATTACGGAGGCTGCACACTTCGTGATTATGCATGGTAAGCGCGCTTAAAAAGCCGCGCCCACCATGCTTCCGCGGCAAGTACAGCCTCATTACCGACGATCTCGGATGATGCATCCTGTGGCACGTCATTATAGTGCGGGCTTTTCTGTCCAGAGCGTTCAGTTCGGTATGAGTCCACCTGAGCATGCCAAAGGTATACATGAGAACAGGCATGATCCAACCGTTATATGCGTGCGTCTTATTCACACCGGACAAAAGGCTGTTAAGCACTTTGGTCAAGCGTGCATAAAACACATCGCAAACTGTTTCATACCCGCCTCATCTACACCGATGTTCTGTGACATACCCAGGTATCGGTATGTTTCAGCCTCGGAATGGGTCCTTATGTTGATGGGCATAGATAAGTCTATGCCCTCAGAGTTAGCAACCCTTCCCCTTTTAACTTTTTACTGGAAATGAGGCATTCCATCTTAGTCCTCACGGGTGACAACGCAACGATTCGCAAACGAGGATAGATGTAGATGTCTATGGGCCGCAGCAACCACTTACCATCAGGTGGACTGTGTGCTCGTTTGTCACCCTTATCCTATAAAAAAAAATCTATATTTGAATAACTACCACGAATATAGTTATCAGTTCTCACGAAAACTTAAAAATTGACAGACAATAACCAATTGAAGTTGTGAAAAATCCACTCTCATCATTTTTCTCAAATGCGCCAAAAGAAGTATAACTTCAAAACTTGAATAAGCACGCTCAGAACATTGTTTAAAACAAGTTGCAAGTTAGCTGTCTGCATACTCAACTCTTTATTTGACTGTGTACCTAACACAAAAAAATCTGTAACAGAGTGTGCATTGCGTAAGTGTACATATGCGGTGAAGCCTCGTGAAGCAGCTCAAGTGAAATTTAAGGGATAGCAATCCAAATCTAATTTAACAACCCAACAATATTCAATGCTTCATGTGATTGAAAAATTCGTTTGCTCGACAACAAAAACCACGCAATGGATGTTGTCAAACTGTCAAATTGATATGGTTTGCAATTTTGGGTGTGTTACGCAATTAGGCTATGGATTTAATTTCTAAAATTATATGAAATAAGAACAAACTCATATTAGTAAAAATGTCGATATCAGCTGCCCATATTGCTGAGTTACAACCCTATAAAAGGCGGCCATTTTATGCGCCCGATTTGTTTAGGTAGTCACGCTAATTCTGTAGGTATGCCCAGTCCATATACTTCTAAGTCAGTGCTCCAAAGTCTATGGTGCTCACAGTAATCAGGCATAGATCCAACCATCCACACCATCTGGATGATTGGCGGTCCACCACTGTGCGATTTAGAAGATGTTTTCTTCCTCGCACGACTTCCTTGTGGAATCGATTACCATCAGCGATTTTTCCGGACCGATACGACTTAGGGACCTTCAAGAAAAGAGCGTACTCCTTTTTAAAAGGCCGGCAACGCATCTGCAATTCCCTCCCTGGTGTTGCAGTTGTTCATGGGCGGCGGTAGTCACTTACCATCAGGTGAGCCGCATGCTCGTTTGCCCCCTCTCCTATAAAATAAATAAATAAACATTTTATTAACATTTTTGGCTTGAATGCTTACCTAAAAGAATTTTTCCTCCAAGCCAAAAATTTTAATTAAAAAAACTTGTAACAAAAACAGAAACTTTTTTGTTAAATATATCATATAAATAATAGTTATTGAAAATCACTCTTTTGTTTAACTACCACTATTTCGAAAAATATCCTCTGTCCTGGGAAAAACCAACAAAACAAAAGAAAGAACAAGAAAAGAAACCCAGTGGGACTTTTTTTAAATAACAGCTTACAATCATGTATGTTACACAATTAACAACACAAAACAAATCAGAAATAGCTTGGTAGCGATCACCTCATTCCCAGGGGTTATTGTCATCCTTAATATTAAAATAACCCTTTCTGTACAAACTTACTTTAAATACGTTTTTGAACTTTGAGCAGGTGAAATTTTGTATATTTTCTGGGATTTTGTTGTAAAAGCGTATACATCGCCCCAAGAATGAATTAATGACTCGGTGGAGTCGAGTAACTGGTACTACTAAATTGTATCTGTTCCTAGTATTTACAGAATGAATATCACTTATTTTTGTAAAACTACTTTAATTTTGTGTACGTACATTACATTTTTATAAATGTATTGAGAGGCCAAAGTTAATATATTGTTACGAGCTTGGGGTTCGAGACAATTAAAAACTGCCGATTGAATTACCAAAATTGACACTTTAATCACACAACTAATAATAAAACACAATCACTTTAGTTCGCAGTTATTTCGCTTCGAAGTATTCTCTTGTATCGCCAATTCAATACTTAGTGATTGTGTTTTATTATTAGTGTGGTATCAGATTGTAATTAGTGTTGTGTGATTAAAGTGTCAATGTTGGTAATTTAATCGGCAGTTTTTAATTGTCTCGAACCTCAAGCTCGTAACAATTGGTGTCAGAAGTGGGATCAAATCATGTCGATTTTACCAAAGGACGACATAGAGGGTATCCGTACCCGAAGTCAACGCCAGCTGGAGACGGACCAGAGACGATTTGGTAATGCAACGCCGCAAACATCGAAGGGCCAGCTGCTGACTGCGGAAGCTGGTCCGTCAGCAACTCCTGCATCTGCAGCACCTGACTTAGGTGCTCTGATGATGATGCTGCTGGATCAGGCTCGCCGACAGGAGGAACAGGCCCGCCGACAGGAGGAACAGGCTCGCCGACAGGAGGAACAGACCCGTTGGTTGGAAGAGCAGCTGCAGCGCAGTATGGAAGAGCATATGCTCCTCAGAAAGGACCTCCACGCTACCTTCGGGAAAGAGATAAAGGAGGTGAAGGATAGGGTTGCTCAACATGACAACCGCCTATCGGAAGCTGAAACCCGAATCGATCCACCAAGTACCAAGTGTACAATCGGGTTGACAACGTGATGGTTGACGTGAAGAAAACGCTGGACGACCTCAAAATTGGGAATGGAGCTACAGCTCCCGTGGTAGCTACAACACCTTCGCTACGTGTAATTAAAGTGTCAATTTTGGTAATTCAATCGGCAGTTTTTAATTGTCTCGAACCCCAAGCACGTAACAATATTAATTACCTTAAATTTTTATCGCAGTGACTCTTTAGGCTTCTAAATCATAAATTGCTCTTATGGCCTCTTCCTTAAACAAATATAATTTCACTATTAGCCGCGTATCCCCACAGCAAAACACTATACGACATTACGCTATGAAAATAGCTGAAGTAAACTAATCGAGCTGTTTCAACACTGGTAAGATATGTTATCTTTCTTATAGGATATACTGCAGAACTAAATCTGCTTGCTAGTTTAGATACATGGGGGCTCCCTTGAAGCTTCGCATCTAGTGTGATTCCAAGAAAATGGTGGTATCGACAAGAATCAGTTCCTCCATCCTCCCCATTAAAATCACATTAGTATTTAATTTTTTGACATGTGGAGTCATGAATTTCATACATTTGGTTTTAGTGCCATTTAAATGCAAATTATTAACATTGAACCAATTTACTAATTTAGATATAGCATTATTTACTTCGTCATATTGTAGTAATTGTCATTTTAATTTGAAAATTAAAGAAGTGTCATCAGAAAATAATACTATATCATGGTTATCCCCTACTTTAGTTTTAGTTTAGTAGTTAGTAGTAGTAGTTAGTAGTTTTAGAAGTAAAATTATTGTCAAATTCATTGCAAATAAGCTTAAACAATGTTCCATACAAAAAAATTGGATTATTTTGGTATGAAAGTAAGGGAAGTTTTTTCACTAAGATTTTTTCGTCACGACCTCTTCTGAAGTAGTGTAAACGGCCTTGGCGGCTACAAGAAACCGAGATGGAATAACATTTATCTCCCTCGCGCTTTTTCTTATATTGCGATAAAAGAAATATTATTTTATCTTAAATGCCGCTTCATTTTAATAGACGCTAGTGATTAATTTATTTGTATTTGTTAATCAATAATATAATACCACAGAATAAATAATAGTACTACGTAATAATACGTTTATCAATAATAATATATCAGCAGGCAGGGTGAGGACCGCGAACTCGAAAGTTCGTGGGTTCAAATCCGCCATTCGACTACTGTCATGAACCACTTCTAACGCAATCATTTTTAGCTTACCAGAAGTGGTTTAGTGAAATATTAGTAATATTTAATAGTATTACTAGTATTAAAAAACACTACGAAAGGAACTTCGTTCCAACCGAGTGTTCCACGACACTTACGCATATTAAATTATACATTTATGCAAAGGCTTAAAATTTGTAAAAATGTTATCTATACATATTGCACTATAGTATGTGCCAAATCGATTGAGAAAAACGGACAATGACCTTTCGGTCGTTTAACCAGGGGTTACAAACCTTCAATATATAGGCACATTTTATATGTAGTACTTTCTTTATTTATAATGATTTTTTTATAATGATTGATATAATATATATTTATTAACTATTATTAAAAAGTTATGTGAAAGATCGCTGTAGAAGAAAAATCATCTATTGTTATAAAGTACTTTATTCATTTAACAACAAAAAACATTAATTTATAACACATATAAAGATTCGAGTGATAACGACACCGAATAAGTACGTACTTATGCAAAAGATAAAACTTTATTTTTAATATTATATAAGAACTTTATTTTTATTCGGTGTAATCATCACTCGTATCTTCACTTGATGAACTATCTGTAACATTAATTATAAAGCGATCTGCAGTTTGGTCAATTCTATCATCCATGCCACGCATTTTTTGTTCAACCTTAAGGACATGCTGAACACAGTTTTTCCATTTATCTGGCGTGATTTGAGTTAAACCATCTTTAAGTAAATTTTTAACATCTTTTAACTTGAAAGTTGTATTTTTTCGTGCAACGTACCCTTTCACATCTGCCCACACAAGTTCAATGGGGTTAAGCTCACAGTGATAAGGAGGTAACCTTACCACTGTGATGCTTTTTTCTTTTGCCATCTCGTCGGTGACGTAACTTCGATAGTTATCTTTAACTGCCTTTATTTTTTCCATTAAGTGGGTCTTTGTGTCCGAGGGCACGTATGCGATCTGTTTAGATTCTAGCCATTCCTGCATATTTTGTTTCCGCCAAGACATTGTTGGGGTTTTTTCTAAACGTCTGGAGTGGTAACTAGCGTTATCCATAACTATGACATCGCCGCTTTGCAGTTTTTCTATTACTTTTCTAAACCAGTCCTCGAAATGGAGAGCGTCCATACTCTCATGGTAGTCACCAGTAGATGATGATTCAAATACCCAATCACATCCCTCCAAAAAGCCATTTTCATTGCCAACGTGTACAACTATTAATCGCTTTCCTTTACCCGAAGGGGCTTTCGCGCCAGTAGAGTAGCCTTCTAACCGTGATTGACGAGAAGATTCAATTGTGGTGTCTTCCCATACCTTTCCCATAGTATGACCTGCGTTAATCCATGTTTCGTCAAGGTAAAAAATGTTACGTCCCTCGTTTCTTAATATTTGTATTTCTCTCAAATATCTGGTACGCCACAGAACTATCTCTGGGCGATCTATTAGACCACTTTTTCTGTTTCTCTTTATATATTTGAATTTTAAATGGCGCAACACACGTCGCAGGGAAGTTTTGCTCAAGTTTGGCAACTGGTCATCTTGATTTATACTGAGCAAAATTTTGTCTAAAGTCGGTAATTCTCCTGCAAGAAAGAACTGATGCACTTTCGCTCTTATAGCCGATTTATCAAAATCGTCCAACTTGTCAATTACAGACTTTTTTCTTTTATTAATTATTCCCTTTTCTGGTATTTTATGGGAATCTCTATACACGCTTAATACGCGATATATAGTGCTCTTGCTGACTCCTGAGATCTCCGAAACCTTTTCTACCATATTAACGTTTGAAGGATACACGTCTTCGGGCCAGGTGTTTTTGACATATTTGTATACATTAATGATAATCTCTTGTTCCCCGACCGACAAAGTGGTAGGTTTTCTCTTTTTTACTGGTGACGTTAAAGGTGCTCCAGAAGATGGGCCTGTAAATAAATGACAAAAATATACTACCATAGTACTACATCACATAAATACATATTGTTTTAGAAAATAAATACCACATGGTCACATAAAAAGAGCGCTTTAAGAAATAGAAAGGCTACGTCGTCGCATTTGTACCTATTTGTACGTACCTGCTACGTTTATTATGGGTCGGCGACGTCTCTTTCCACTTGATGTTGAAGGACCGGGTCCTTCACCAAATTCTCCTGAACTCATGTCGATTTAGTAACGACCGTCACAGTAAAACTAATATAACAGATTCAAAAAACAAAAACTTAACGATATAACAAATTTAACAGTAAAAACTCAACTAAAACAATGCAATGAATGCTATGAATTACCCGAGACGTACACACGCAAGCGCTATCCGAACACGAATGAAAACAAAATGGCGGACCGGCCCAAAAAAGGTGACGCATCTCTGGCTGCCATTGTCACGTTTCTTTTAGAACGAACTGACGTAACGCGCGTTTTGTTTATTTTAAAGGGATGAATTTGCAAAAGCTCAATATGGTGATTATATTGCTTCAAATATTTTTTTAATATGAAACTGTTATTAAATGAATTGCTGCGTTACTTACCATAAATTGAAATATAAAATATAACACATTTTTCGCGATGTACCGTAAGATTTTACTATGTTTATAGGAACCACAGACAATATTATTTAAGAAACAAAAAAACAAAACATATGTGCTGACCTAGAAGTGGGAATAATATCAATATTTAAATATTGTTATCACATCTAAATTGAGATTTTGTAAGTTACGCCTTTTGACACTCGGCTCATATCTGAGGTCATTGTCCGTTTTTCTCAATCGATATGGCACATACTATAGATTGAGTAACACGCGTTGGCTCTAAAATTAAATGGCGCTGATTTCAAATTATGAGTGGAACATCACTTGATGACAAAATGTCGGATATAGGGATGGTCGATGTTGTAGAAACATCGATGATGACATCGATGTTGACATCGATAGCTCAACATCGATGCTCAATGTTTATCCTACTATCAATGTTGGCCATTATCGATGTTTTTTGTCATGTATTTAATAGGTTAGAATTAGATGAATAAAGAAATGTCATGTTGTGTATGGTTTATAATTAATGAAATAAAAGAAATTAATAAACAATGTAGTGTATTACTGCCGGTGGACGACGAAAAAAAACGACAACACATGAACACTCGTACCTCCTTTTTTTGTTCCATATTTTGTCATTTATACATTATTTTAAAATATATTGAAATTGTTACGAATTCGATACTCTTAAATAAATATCAATATATCGAAATATCGCGATTTTAAATATCGACGATATATATATATCGATATTTTTTGCCCAAGCCTATAAAGTTGTATGTACAAGCTCTCAGTCTCTAGTATATATGTATATATATTGTAATCTATGCAAAGCTGCTGCAACCTGTGACCTTGAAACAATCGCAGATGTAGATATAATTGATATTAAAGAGAACACTGCTCCATATATAAAGGGGGCATTAGATTATGTTACTGGATACTTTGCTAGATGTGCTAAAAATGTTATTAAAAATTGTAGTAAATGTACTGCTAAAATAATCGCCTTACAAGAAAATGAAATCATTAACTTTTGGGAAAATGCAGGTAAACGGTGGTTTTGCAGTCCCACTGAGGCTCTTATAGTGTTTGTATCTGCAGTGCAAGACATAACAAATTCAGTATTAAAAATATTTAGATATAGACAATGTTGAAGAATTAGTAAAAATCTTGATACTAATTCATGTAGATTTTGATTTGTTGCTATGTAATATACACAAAAATATAATAATTATTTATTAAATTTGTTTTGCCGCTTTTTTATATTCAACTATGTGTTATATGTATGACAATAATTAAGATGTGTTTCAAATGAAAGCCAAAGAATATTTCCACAAATGTAAAAAAGACGTTTTATTCAATAAATTACTTAATTTTCTGAAATGAGTTTTTATTCTTACATCAAAATCTATACTTATTGTAAGAAAAATTTCTTACAATAAGTAAAAAGAAAAAATATAGAGAAAATAATTTAGTCAAAGAGATTTAAATATATAGGTATACTATAGAGCGGTCATTAGGAACATTTATATACAAAAACTTTGAGCTAGTGCGCGAGTGGCACCCTCTAGCTAAAAATAGCAAAAAAAAACGCTAAGCATTTAGTAAGACAACATTATTTAGCTATTCCCCAGTAGGCGACACTAATAAATATAACCTCGCTTAAGGAATGTTACCGTTTTGATATCAAAGTATCGATAACCATTGAGTTATATGTACTACGTACTAGAGAAGCCATTTCAAACAAAAACTGTGTCCTACTCTATGTTTTCGCGCATGCGCGGGAGTAGTAGTGCGCATGCGCGAAGACTTTTATTTGATATAAAATATTAATATAAAATAAATATAAGAATTTAATATAAAATATCTTAATTTCATCTAAACAAACATGTTATATTTCTAAATAAAATGTAATAATTATTATTTTATGGAATTCACAAATCTTCAATTTACGCAATATTTAGTTTGTACGGATTGCACTACAGTTCAGTTGAACACAGTTAATGTTCGGAATGGCTTCTCTATAGTATGTGCCATATCGATTGAGAAAAACGGACAATGACCTCAGATATGAGCCGAGTGTCAAAAGGCGTAACTTACAAAATCTCAATTTAGATGTGATAACAATATTTAAATATTGATATTATTCCCACTTCTAGGTCAGCACATATGTTTTGTTTTTTTGTTTCTTAAATAATATTGTCTGTGGTTCCTATAAACATAGTAAAATCTTACGGTACATCGCGAAAAATGTGTTATATTTTATATTTCAATTTATGGTAAGTAACGCAGCAATTCATTTAATAACAGTTTCATATTAAAAAAATATTTGAAGCAATATAATCACCATATTGAGCTTTTGCAAATTCATCCCTTTAAAATAAACAAAACGCGCGTTACGTCAGTTCGTTCTAAAAGAAACGTGACAATGGCAGCCAGAGATGCGTCACCTTTTTTGGGCCGGTCCGCCATTTTGTTTTCATTCGTGTTCGGATAGCGCTTGCGTGTGTACGTCTCGGGTAATTCATAGCATTCATTGCATTGTTTTAGTTGAGTTTTTACTGTTTAATTTGTTATATCGTTAAGTTTTTGTTTTTTGAATCTGTTATATTAGTTTTACTGTGACGGTCGTTACTAAATCGACATGAGTTCAGGAGAATTTGGTGAAGGACCCGGTCCTTCAACATCAAGTGGAAAGAGACGTCGCCGACCCATAATAAACGTAGCAGGTACGTACAAATAGGTACAAATGCGACGACGTAGCCTTTCTATTTCTTAAAGCGCTCTTTTTATGTGACCATGTGGTATTTATTTTCTAAAACAATATGTATTTATGTGATGTAGTACTATGGTAGTATATTTTTGTCATTTATTTACAGGCCCATCTTCTGGAGCACCTTTAACGTCACCAGTAAAAAAGAGAAAACCTACCACTTTGTCGGTCGGGGAACAAGAGATTATCATTAATGTATACAAATATGTCAAAAACACCTGGCCCGAAGACGTGTATCCTTCAAACGTTAATATGGTAGAAAAGGTTTCGGAGATCTCAGGAGTCAGCAAGAGCACTATATATCGCGTATTAAGCGTGTATAGAGATTCCCATAAAATACCAGAAAAGGGAATAATTAATAAAAGAAAAAAGTCTGTAATTGACAAGTTGGACGATTTTGATAAATCGGCTATAAGAGCGAAAGTGCATCAGTTCTTTCTTGCAGGAGAATTACCGACTTTAGACAAAATTTTGCTCAGTATAAATCAAGATGACCAGTTGCCAAACTTGAGCAAAACTTCCCTGCGACGTGTGTTGCGCCATTTAAAATTCAAATATATAAAGAGAAACAGAAAAAGTGGTCTAATAGATCGCCCAGAGATAGTTCTGTGGCGTACCAGATATTTGAGAGAAATACAAATATTAAGAAACGAGGGACGTAACATTTTTTACCTTGACGAAACATGGATTAACGCAGGTCATACTATGGGAAAGGTATGGGAAGACACCACAATTGAATCTTCTCGTCAATCACGGTTAGAAGGCTACTCTACTGGCGCGAAAGCCCCTTCGGGTAAAGGAAAGCGATTAATAGTTGTACACGTTGGCAATGAAAATGGCTTTTTGGAGGGATGTGATTGGGTATTTGAATCATCATCTACTGGTGACTACCATGAGAGTATGGACGCTCTCCATCTCGAGGACTGGTTTAGAAAAGTAATAGAAAAACTGCAAAGCGGCGATGTCATAGTTATGGATAACGCTAGTTACCACTCCAGACGTTTAGAAAAAACCCCAACAATGTCTTGGCGGAAACAAAATATGCAGGAATGGCTAGAATCTAAACAGATCGCATACGTGCCCTCGGACACAAAGACCCACTTAATGGAAAAAATAAAGGCAGTTAAAGATAACTATCGAAGTTACGTCACCGACGAGATGGCAAAAGAAAAAAGCATCACAGTGGTAAGGTTACCTCCTTATCACTGTGAGCTTAACCCCATTGAACTTGTGTGGGCAGATGTGAAAGGGTACGTTGCACGAAAAAATACAACTTTCAAGTTAAAAGATGTTAAAAATTTACTTAAAGATGGTTTAACTCAAATCACGCCAGATAAATGGAAAAACTGTGTTTAGCATGTCCTTAAGGTTGAACAAAAAATGCGTGGCATGGATGATAGAATTGACCAAACTGCAGATCGCTTTATAATTAATGTTACAGATAGTTCATCAAGTGAAGATACGAGTGATGATTGCACCGAATAAAAATAAAGTTCTTATATAATATTAAAAATAAAGTTTTATCTTTTGCATAAGTACGTACTTATTCGGTGTCGTTATCACTCGAATCTTTATATGTGTTATAAATTAATGTTTTTTGTTGTTAAATGAATAAAGTACTTTATAACAATAGATGATTTTTCTTCTACAGCGATCTTTCACATAACTTTTTAATAATAGTTAATAAATATATATTATATCAATCATTATAAAAAAATCATTATAAATAAAGAAAGTACTACATATAAAATGTGCCTATATATTGAAGGTTTGTAACCCCTGGTTAAACGACCGAAAGGTCATTGTCCGTTTTTCTCAATCGATTTGGCACATACTATAGTACGTAGTACATATAACTCAATGATCGATAACGCTGTTGAAGATTACTAAGTTTGAAATGCTTTTCGATATAATAATAGGGAATATACATGGTTGTTTTATTGTACAAATCTATTTATCATGACCAAAGAGAATATAATCACTACGATCATGACTTCAATCACATGAAAAAAACTTTAAAATTGGTAAACAAATAGTGACGTTTACTGGATAACAGAGGGTGCTTATTACAATAAAAATAAATGTTCTGGAACAATCTACTAGAAATAATAAAATTTAAAGATTATTCGGTAAATATATGTTATATTTACGATAATAAACCGAAATCACGTTCATTTTTTTGCTCAATATCGTGACTTACAATATCTTAATGCACAAACGTGCATATTTTCTTTAAAAATATTTTTTCAATTTATGAAACGAATGCGTCTTAACTTTTTGACGATGTCACTAAGACTAAATGACAAAAATCGGAAATATATCCTATAAGACATAAGTTACAGACGACAATTTTGCTACTGATGTCCAGTCTACTACTACTACTACTTAAATGTCTTTGAATTTAGTATAGTATAAAGGACTATATAGTAGCCATATATCCTAAGTGTATAGTATAGCTATAAGATAAATATAAATTGTTCCATCCGACACCACCACTTAGACAGCAACACTTTCTAGAATTAATTTTTGGGCTTGAGATTCGTATCTATTTCAGTATAGAGCAGGGTGAGGCAACTTTGTATGAAAGCTGAAAAATCTGCACACAATCATGATTTTGTAAATGTTCGTGTTGGGCTTGTTAAAATAAAGCGAGAAAAAATATCGTTGTTTCTTTCCTTTATGTTGTTTTAGATTGCCACTTTAAAAATTAGATACACAAATTCATATTATATCGAAAGAAACTAAAAATGTTAATTATGTGTTAAACTTTTTTTGGTTTGCTCTTTAAAGTATTATTACATACATATTACTGTGAGATTTGCACAATTTAATTCATTTAAATTAAATTATTTAATATTAGCAGAATTCTATCAAGAGAAGCCATGAATTAAAATGGAATTAAAAGAAGAAAAAAATGACATTTATTTGTCAACGTCTTTCATATTGAAAATATTTTCTGAAATTGATTAAAATTTATTTAATAGGTTTAGATTTTAATATTTGTTATTGCTTTTTGCTGTAATTCAGTTATTATCGGTTCATAATACTTCATTTTCGTTTGTAGTCGTTTCTTAGCTATTGTGTCTGTAAATATTTTTTGTGAGATGTTGACTCTAAGAGATATTGACTATAAATTTATTATTAAATTTTTTTATTCACGATGTGTGATCAGAATCGAAAGTAAATTAAGTGTTGTGCAAACAAAAAGCACAAAATCATCTAATTACTTTCTGCAGGTTTCCTACAATAGTAAAAGAAAAACTTTTAACAATATTATGGTAAGTCTTTAAGCATTTTACTTACTTACTTACTTACTTACTTATCTTCACGCACAATTCCTGACGGGGTAGCCAGAGAGAACAGATCGCCAAGTGTCACGATCCTTACATACCTCTTTCGCTTCTTTCAGATTCATTAACTTCTTCATACATGCACGTCTAGGTATCCGAGTAGTCTTGACCCTCCCCTCTTCGAGCAATTTGCTCACATGGTCTTCGAAAATTAGTCTCGCTCTACCTCGACACCATTTAATATTAACTTTCGCGCTATATATTTTCTTCACCATTCGGTCTTCACTCATTCGCTCAACGTGCCCAAACCATCGAAGCACGCCCTTATCAATTTTTGTGATAAGGTCATCTTTCAAACCTGCCATATTGCATTAAGCATTTTAAATGTAATGATCGTTATTTGTAGGGATTATAACTATATTAACTCGAATTATATCTGTTTCAAATCATGTATTTGGGCTGAGTTAAGTTTTCACCATGAGAATTTTGCTGATTTAAATTTACGTGAATGTTCTGTGAAGAATAACTCTCTGACAATAACATGTGTTATATTATATCAGTAATGAGCGTCGACATATTATGTGCAAAAGCAATAAAAAACATCAATAATAATGTGTAGTTTATAAAACAACCTGTCTTCCAGAAAATAAAATTACATAACTATACTTATTTATAGTTTTATTTTATTCCACATACTAATCTATAGTATTTTCGAGTAATTTTGGTGCAACCTCTCAAATATATATAGGAATTTACCCCATAGATTTGTGAGGCTTGAGCCAAAATTACTCGAATAAGCTTCAAATAAAATGTTTATAGTTATAGAATACAAAGGTTTGAAATTCCCTCTAAAAAAGTTTTATATGGGCATCCACCGTAGCGCTTTTCGTATACACACATAAACACGTGTTTCCGTTTTTTAGTATGAAGTTGGCGTTCTTCTCTTGGTAGAGAGTAATTGTGTTCTGTGGTATAGAGTCATCACTTAGAATCGTAGCATTAGCGCCATCTATCGATATACAACATCCCTACAGCCCAGCGAAGTAGGATGATCTTTATTACAATTTACAATATTATTTATTTTCAAAGTAATTTCCAAAATTCAAACCGTTTTAATATTGATTTGGTTTTTGGAAATTACTTTGTATACAATATAATTTAGGGCAAATAAAACAACTGTTGAGCGGTTGGATGTTTCTTTTATAATGCTTTCTTTTATTATAATAGTACACAACAACTTCTCTCAAAAGAAACCATAATCCAGGTCAACAGAGCACAAATAGTTAAGCAAATCAGGGTCCAGTTTCATACGTAAGTTCAACTAAAAAGGGCGAAGTCTTCGGAGACCGGTGATCAAGCAAAGTTGTTAGTCTTATAAACACAAACAGCACATTCACAAACGACGAAAGGAAATGGAATTACAAACAGACAAATTAAATTACGTTAAATTAAGTTACTAGATTTACACACACACAAACTATTAACTATTTTTTATTATAGTTTTTAATATTGTTTATAATAAAATTAAATTTAAATGACATTTGTAACATAGACAGACCGAAAATCTTGATAAAGAGTTAAAGAGTAATTGTCTAATGGTGTTCTGTGGTAATGACCATAGTTCTCTGCCATCGGATATTGCCATAGATTAAAAAAAAATAAAAACAATAAAATAATTTATTTTTTTCTTCACAAAACTTAAATTAATTAGATAGTTGATTGGGGGTCTCCATTTAAGCAAGTCATACTTGTGTTTGGAAACCCCGCTCTTCCTTATCTAAACATACATTTTAATTCTAAAAACCAAAAATGACAAATCAATTACACTATTTTAACAAACCAAAAATAACAAAAACTAATTTATTCTACTTTTATAACCAGAAATTACAAAAAGTAGAAAAGTATATGTGTGCATGTATGCAAGTGTGTGTGTGTGTGTGTGTGTGTTTGTGTGAGTGCGTGTGAATGGTTGTGTGTGTGTGTGTGTAGAGAAAGTATTATAAGATAAACGGAGAAAATAATTTGCAACGGCGAAATCATAATAATTCACTTGAATAAATGTAAAATAAATAAATTACACTAACAATTTAATTACAAATTTGTTTTGTAACAAAATAGTAAGTTAGCAAGGTTCGTTTATATTTTTAACTATTCATTTATTTGTTTGATTCTTAATTGGCCTAGCATGGCTAAATTTAAAAAAAAGCGACATTTACTGCAACATGGATAAACTATCAAGACATATTAATACCTCTAAGAAAAAATAGAGTATGGACTGTTATCATAGACTTTGTATCCTCTATCTACGACTGTTATGCCACTTCAGTCAAAGAGTATAGTAATGTAGTTTGTAGACTTCAGAACTTCAGTAGAGTCACCCGGGGCAAGTGTGACATAAATTAATTAAAACGAAAATGAACATTTAAATACTTCTACTCTGTAAGGGTTTAACGTAGATAATTCCATTTCAAAACATTAATTATTAAGTGGTGGTTTGTTTGATCAAACATTTTAATATCTATAAGTAGCATTTTGTAATTTGAGGCAGTTAAAACTAATTAAGGTGGAAGACTGTCACACTTACCCCATCAATGGGGCAAGTGTGACAGTACGCTTCTTTTTGTAGTTACTTTATTATTATCTGTAATTTTTGAGAAAATTGATGAGATGACACTAATGTTAATATATTTTATGAACTATTAGAACGATTTGAACGTCCATTTTTATGTAACAATGGATTTTTCTCCGTTTGGGGTAAGTGTGACAGTTTTTGACCGATATAGTGATGTGCCTATAAATGGATTTATGTATCACTTGCCCTATATGTTTTGAAAGAGTAATAAAAACAATGCTAAGTGAAAAATAACTTTAAATCAGAAACCTTAACAATCAATAATAAAATAATATAATCTTTGGTATGTACTTGTATTATACTATTTCTGTTGAATAAAAACATTATTAATAAATATATTATTTACTTAAAAGATTTTTTAAATGTCAATCGCGGCTTCAATATTGGTTATCGTAAGAATGTGCGTTGATTTTTCCTTTTTGTTTCTAAAATTTTTGTTTTTTTCTCGACTGAATTGATTTACTTGAACACTTCCAGAATCGCTGTCACTGATAATGTCTATTATATCAGAGCCTGAATGCGTACTCCAAACCAAAACCATACCGTTCCATGGTGTGGAACATTGCAGCCATATTTTTTTCCAAGTCTGAGTTTAACGCTGTTGACCTACCATGAGTGTTCGATTTCACACCTCGATCACCATTTACGTGTGCGATGATGGTTGTTCTAGGGACACCGTAAACCTTGACTGCCTTAAACGGTGTCATATGTTGCTCCCGTACAGCTTTGATAGCCTCCAGCAGAATTTCTCGAAAGTATTTATCAGATTTTTTCTAACATAGTTTCTTATCATCTAAATCAAACAAAATAAACATAAATGATGCTTTTTCTATAATTAGTTTTAGGCAAAAAGCATACCCCATGAACTGATATGTTCGCCCTTTTGACCCCCACCCCCCCTCCATATCTAAAATCCATCCGTTTTTTATTTGTAGTATATATATATATATATATATATATATATATATATATGCATTTTAAATTTAATTAAAATCAGATAAGTCTACAAAACATACCTCACTGTACATACAAAACCGTATCACCGTACGTACAAAAACATATATACATACAAACACAAGTACAAACTAACATACAAACAAAAATTCGTAAAATGTGACTCTGAGATCTCACACGCTTCGCTCGCTTGTTTATTAAGTATAAATATAAAAGTAAATACTTATATATAAATACATAGAAGAACACAGATAAATAGTACCCTCGTTTTTTGAAAGTCGGTTAAAAAAATATGCTGTCCCATCACTAGTTACGATATTCTCATACAAGATGACCGGGGTAAGCGTGACACTGTCACACTTACCCCAATGTTAGGTATTAGGTGACCAAGTATAACTGTATCCGTATTTCAAGGAATAGTCGATTTCAGGTCTCAGAAACATATTACACTATAAGTATCAATATTATTCTTTATCACTCACCTTGTATCTTATTTAAAATAACTGAAAGACGTATCGAAAAACTTAAAAACTTCGGTTCTTAAAATTGCGCGGGCTTTCGCTAGTTGAGTAGTTTTAAAAAAATGATCTCTGTCGATAAAATAGTTTAAGTTATATACTTAACTGTCGGTATAGTCAATAGCGTAAAAGTTTCTGCGTTGTTCAATAGATGGCATTTAACCAAAAACCGCATTTATGCCGCATAATTTGTATTTGTCACACTTGCCCCACTGTCACACTTGCCCCAGTCTACCTTATATAAAAAGTACTCTGTGAATCTATAGCTTTCAGCTTGTTATTGGAGGTTTTGGCGGAAACTTGATCGGCGGCGGTTTGCTGCTCCTGTATTATAGTTTAAATAATAGTTTGAAGTGGATTTTAATATGTAAGAGTGGTGCGATTTTATGTATTAACTATCTACGCATGTGAACTATTAGAGGAAACGGTGAAAGAAGTGCTCTGATGGTGATGGATTCTCAAGATAAGCTGTTTGCATAGGCGCCTTTAGATACCATCGCCAACTGTCAGCTGCCTGCTGGCTCAAGTTGCCGTCAAAATCCACTCCGTTAGGAGTAATAGTGTTCTGTGTCAAAATCTCCCAAGGGCTGCATAATGTGACGCATCAACATATTGTGAAGCAGTGAACTATGAAGGATAATAATACATAACGACAGGGCTTGGGGAAATTATAATAAACCGAATAAAAATACTCAAGACTTGGCCTAAAGGTCTAGATACCAGGCCATAAACTCAAAAAAAAAACAGCTTGTTATTACGAAAATCGAAAATGTTGAAAATATAATATAAACATAAATATAAAACTGCTTGCGGTCATACACCTTTATAATTTGTGCTTGCGATGGATTGACATAAATAACGTGGAAATGCTTGTTAATGTTTATAAAATTAGTTTTATTTTTATTATTTTAATAAATATTTTTCCATACATTTTAACTAGCGAAGGAGATAGATCGCCTTTTTATCAAAACTCCGTTAAGAGTTGTTTGAAAGCTAATTGTACTGATGGTAAGTAATATTTTTATGCATAAAATTCAAGGCGGATATGGAGTTAATTTATGTAAACATATTATATTATTTTTAAAAAGTTTAGGGAGGTGAAAAAAATCAATTTATTGTGGTATAAACAATGAAAAAAAAAAAAGAAATAAGTGTTCTTTTACTTAACTGCTTAACCATTATTTGGATAACCGCATAAAATTAGAGGTAAATATACTATGCACAGCTGATAGAAAAATAGATAGTTTTAATAGACTTAGAATTGACATGAAAGCATGAAACTAAATCAAAGAAATACAGAAAATGTTTTAAAGTCAAAGCATATTGCATGAAACCATCATGTTCAAATTAAATTGTATATTTTCAGGGGGAAGGTCTTTTACACCAAGTGCAGCTAAGCAACTTGAGATTTCCAGTCGGCTTTTGTGGAATTGTAGAGATGAGTGCCGTTACCATAGTATGTGGCGTACAGTGCAGGGCTTTCAAGAAAGGGGTTATCAAACACCAAAGTTTCACGGCAAGGTTAATACTCATTTCATTACAACAATGATTTTAACATTTGAAGTTTTAGCCGCGGCGCCCACCTAAGCTACATGATTTCGACATGGCTTGTAGCATGATTCTGACGATGCTCTGACGTGACCACGAGTGACACTGCTTGCACCAACCTGTGCAACAATAGCATGTCGCAGAATTTATTTTGAGCCAAAATGTCGCCTGAAGAGGATAAACATTGCTTTGCTACAGATTTCAAACATTCAAAGTGCCAGCACAAGATTTTGAGTACATCCCTAAGGGAAAAAATTTGAAAAGTGGTGGTACTTTCAATTTTATGAAGAAATTAGAATTACATTTCGCATAGATTTGCACTACAAGTTGCAAGAAGCATCTTGCGAGTTCCTGTTACTGTAATCGGGTCTAGTATAATCATATAAACATGGTCTTTCATGAACTAAATCAATTAATTTAATATTAAAAGCTAGGTCGCCTTTCATTTTGCGTATACAAGTCACTACAAGTGTCGTGTTACGTGCCACTTCAATGCGTCACTAGTAGCAAGCTGAATGGCACGTCACGTCATGCGGCGTCACGCCACGCAAATGAGCGCTACTACATACAATCCCTTTGAATGTTGAGGCGAGTGACAAGTTACGCGTCAAATCACATGTCAGATCACGTGTTACGTTACGTAGGTGGGCGCCGCGCTTTAGCTCCACGCCTCCGGACTGTTACTTTTACTTACTTTTACTGCAGTCTATCGCTGGTCTGATTATTTTATGTGTGATGTAAATGAGATGGTATGATGATATCTCCCTATCAGAAGCCTTCTCAGGATTTTCCTGACATTTTCCATTGTAATCTCTTATGACTCCCACTAGACGCAATGGAGTGATTCTCTTGTGCCACTACCATACGTCAAAATATAATATAAAAATATAACCAAGGTATAATGTTTAACAGGATATGTTAATCATAATAATAAATCATCATACATCCCTAGCAAGTTCACTCCTGAACATAGGCCTTCCCTAAAGAATGCCACAAAGCATAGTTCTGACCCAACTATATCATTAACTAATCATAGCTTAAAAAGTCTGCTGAACATGCTGAAGTCATCCTCCATAGATTGCTTTATTTATTTGCCATAGTTGCCATATACGGCAGATAGGTTGGCAACTGAAGTATTTTTTTATTATGATATCAATTACCTCATTCGCCTCTTACGACACTCAAGGGATGATATGGGATGCAGGATGCTTATTAGGTGTTAATTTTCTCTAATTATAGTGGCCGTTTAAAAGAATTCTGGGTGTGCAAGAACCGGCGTCAGCGTTCTCTTCACTCCTGAACTTAGCAGCACATGTCTACATGCATGTGGAGATGACTCGGCAGTTCCCCGTGGACAGCACTCCGATAGTCCTCTTTTGGCATTTCTTTGCAGCGGTGCGTACTTTGCAATGGTTTTACTTTATTTTATTAGAATTTTCAACTGGTTTTGCTAATAACATTTCAACTATCCTATTTTAATAACTAATTTATTGCTTACCAAATAATAGATAATCACCACTATCGTTGAATACATTAACAGTAGATGGTTTGTAGTCGAAGTGGAGGCATAAGAGTACTCAGTACCCCATATCATCCTGTGGGTGCCGAGGCTAAAGTAGGAAATGACACAGGTGATCTTCCTGATAATTCAAAATAATAATAAACAGCACAAAGATCATTATCATCATTACAGTCCTTCACAAGCCCACTGCTGAACATATGCCTCCCCCAAGGAATGTCTCAAAGCACAGTCCCAAGCCACCTGCATGTATTGACTTCCTGTATGTCTTACCAGGTTGTCACTCCATCTAGTGGGGGGATGCCCTACACTTCGCCTGCCGGTACGAGGCTGCCACTCTAGAACCTTTCTTCCCCATCGGTTATCTCGGTTCTTCGAGCTATATGGTTGGCCCATTGCCACTTCATCTTACTAATCCTTTGGGCTATGTTGGTTACTCTGGTTCTACTGCAGATATCCTCACTTTTAAGTCTATCACGCAACAGCAATAACAGCATAGCCCTCTCCATAGCTCGCTGAGAGACTGAGCTTCCTCATACGACCAGCAGTTAAGGACCACGTCTCAGATCCAAATGTCATCACTGGCAACATGCACTGGTCTAATTTTGAGGTTTTGATGTATGCCTGACGAGATGATGTGTCGTAGTCTCCCGAACACTGGCAGCCGAGATCTGTCGATCGACCTCTCGTTCGAAATTGGACTTACCTTGTCGGACTATTTGTCCCAGGTAAACATATCCGTCAACAACTTGGAGGTTAGCATAGGTATGACATGGATGTTGATTTTTGTTTTGTCCATGTTCATCTTAAGACTTATCCGTTGGGAGACACTATTGAGGTCATTGAGCATAGTGCTTAGGTCCTCCAGCGATTCTGCCATAAGCTATATCGCCATCTGCTATATCGTCGGCAAATCGAAGGTGAGTGATGTACTCGCTATTGACGTTAATACCGTATCCTTTCCGGTCCAGTAGCTTGAAAATGTCTTCCAATGCAGCAGTGAAGAGTTTCGGGGATATTACGTCACCCTGTCTTATACCTCTCTGCAGTTGCAGCCATACTGTACAAACACTTCAGCACTTCGATATACCGACAGTCAACTTGGCACCGCTGAAGGGACTGCAGCACCGCCCAAATTCCGACGGAATCAAAGGCTTTCTCATAGTCCACATACGCAATACAAAGTGGCAGATTGTACTCTTCGGTCTTCTGTACAATTCGCCGACGGGTATGTATGTGGTCTATGGTGCTAATGCCTTTTCGGAAACCGGCTTGTTCGGGAGGCTCGAAGTCGTGGAGTCTGCATGCGAGAAGATTCGTAATGACTCTCGAAAACAGCACGTAGACGCGGCTCAGAAGGGAAATCAAGAGAGCGTTGGCGCTTTTCTTGAAGAGCAAGACCACCGCACTTTTGCTCCACGCCTCCGGAGTAGTACCACCATGAAGGACGGAATTAAAGTGCTTCTGAAGGACTTTTAACTACCGGTTTTTCACCCTCCTTCAGAAGCTCCGCTTTAATTCCATCCTCGCCCGGAGACTTGCCGTTATTAAGGTGCTGGAGAGCCGTTCTAACCTCGCTTAGACTGACGTCCGGTTATCATCGGAATAGTGTCGGATAAGACTTGCTCTTGGATCGTTACTAACAATTGAGTGTGGCTTCAACGATGACGTGTACAGCTGCCTAATAGAACCTATCAATATCACTCAAAATCCTAGGTGTTCCGGAAACGATGCTGCCACATTCGGTCTTCAGCTTCGACAGTTGGCTCTTTCTGGCAGACAGATGTCTGGCAAATACTTGGGAGCCCTGGTTCCGCTCGATCGCTTCTTCAATACAAGCTGTATTAAAAGTTGCGCAAGTCCCTCCGCATGCATTTGGAGATTTGTTATATATAGTTAGCTTGTCGTTCATATCGTTGACTTCATTGCAATCTTCTAGGCACTGAAAACGATTTTGTAACTCGACCTCAAAGTTTTCGGGGCTTTGGATTAGAGGGCTTAGCTTTCCATTGACTCCCGTCGTTGGGGGTTGAGACTTGAGACGTATTTTTACAGAAAAGTTACACTATTATAAGCACACACACAAAGTTACAACATGCGGAAACGCGTAATTTTTGAGAAAAAAGTTATTGAAAATTAATTATTCTTGCATTGTTTATATCTAATCCTACCATGAAACTGACGCCATTTTGTAATGTCATTGTCGACAGTAGGGATATCGATTCTTTCCGACTATTTTTTTCTTTACGACGATTATGGTATCTTTCTTGTTTTTCATAAAATGGATTTATATTTACATTATAAATGCAAACATGAAAAAAATATAGATATTTTAGAAATCGATTTTTTGGGAATCGATACATCAGCTTACAATTCGAATCTATTTAAAAAATCGATTTTATTCGGAAAGAATTCCCTACTGACAATAACAATAAAAATGGCGTCATTTTTATTGTAGGATTAGACATAAACAATGCAAGAATAATTGATTTTCAATAACTTTTTTCTCAGAAATTACGCGCTTCCGCATGTTGTAACTTTGTGTGTGTGCTTATAATAGAGTAACTTTTCTGTAAAAATACGTATCAACCCCCAACTTGACGGGAGTCAATGGAAAGTCGTACCCTCTCATCATTCGGTGGTCGCTGCCAGTTTTCACTCTTGCGATCATGGAGACATCCCTGAACAGTTGTCGTTTGATCGTCATAATGAAGTCAATCTCATTTTTTGTCGAACCGTCGGGGATCGACCAGGTCCACATCCTGTGGGGCCACTTTTGGAAAAAAGAGTTCATCATAAAGAGTCCCTCTTTCTCCATAAAGTCGGCCATCTGCTGGGCCCTTGGGTTCTGTTGCCCTATTCTGAATTTCCCTACTTTCAGCTCACCTTTCTCTCTTGTGCCTAGTTTTGCGTTGAAGTCTCCCATTAACACCGTATAGTGGGTTTTGGAGGAATGCATGGCTCTGGATATATCCTCACACATTTCCTCCATATCCTTCGGGATGTGCCTAGGTTGGTGCGTAAACCCGTATGACCTTCAGTGAATACCATTTGTTGATTCTGAGTATAAGGTATGCAACCCTCGTCGACACACTCCCAATCTTTACAACGTTATTAACGAGAGACTTGTGGACGATAAATCCAACACCTCCTTGGGACAGATGGTCGCCTTCCCGGTGATAGAACAAGTTGCCGGATTCGAGGATCACCGTGTCCTCCCCCTCTCTTCGGACCTCGGATAATCCTATAATATTCCAGCGCAACTTGTTTATCTCTTCGTCCAGCTTCAGGGTCTTCTCGTCAGTCCTCAGGGTGCGTGCTATATATGTTGCTAGGTCGAATCGTCGTAGATGGCAACCGAACATCCACCGGAGATTCTGAGCACCCCCTGCCCCGCCGTTACCATGGTCGCCACCGTAGCCATGAATAGCAGGGCCGCCGGGGACTGGGGGCCGTTTATTTGTGTCGTTGCTCATGGGTATTGCCATAGTTGCAGGGGCGTAGCTACCGCCGTATCAGCTGTATCAATGACCGTATGGCCGTATCAGCTGTATCAATGGCCCCAGTTATAAGTAATAACTTATAACTGGGGCCCGGATTAATATGTATCGAAAATATAAAAATACGTACATATAACATGGACTGAAAATCCTAGAATATGGGAAAAATATGTGTAATAAAAGATAATGACATTGTACATAAAACTATTCTTTATTAAGAAAAACCAAAAAACTACAATTTCACTTAGTTTCGGTTTCATTATTATTTGATTTCCAGTATATAATTACGTGTTTCCTTAAATTTTATAAATTAAAACCCTTTCTGTTTCAACATCACAGGATATGATTGGAGCATATTTAAATTTGCATAATTCTGCAAGTGATTAGGGCACATTTATTGTGCCTTCTAATGTTGCACACAGCATGCTGTTAATTTTCTTTAGGGTACGAAAACTTTTTTTCCCAGCTTAATTTTTACCTTGCTACTTGAGCAACGGGACCTTCTGATCCTAAAACTTTTTTGCTTCAAATTATCATTTAGAGAAGTGGAAGAATTTTCGAGTGCTTTTAACTGGTGTGATAAAAAGCAATAATTGTTTTTTATGTAAAGCAAATCGTTACGTAGAGTGTCATCTTGGAGAAGTTCTTTTGAGATTGAAACAGCAGCAGCTTCGTTTTCCAATTCAAAAAGGCCAAGCACGTCACACGAATCATTTTTGGATACAAAACTTGTAGGGCAGGCAACTTGTATGCATTTCACAGAGCTGCTAATCCATCTAACATAAAATAAGGAAGATATG
Organism: Parnassius glacialis; assembly: GCA_033319125.1. Taxonomy (NCBI): domain Eukaryota; kingdom Metazoa; phylum Arthropoda; class Insecta; order Lepidoptera; family Papilionidae; genus Parnassius; species Parnassius glacialis. The sequence continues at coordinate 2,828,325 of JAVANC010000016.1, forward strand.
GATACATTTATTTAATGTCTTGTGAAATATGGATTTATTATTCTTTGAAGCTACACGTATTGCAGGGTGTAGTGGAACTTGTATTGGTAATATTTTTACAGGTGTTGTACCAATCAACAAATCAATAATTCAAAAACTTAGTTCAGATCACTGTGGACAACTGGTTTCATTACCTTATATGCACAAAAATCAGGTAATAGAGAAAAGTGTGTTTTAATGCAAAACGCCTAGAGAGATTTATAAGTAATATGGTAAAAAACCTTCCATTGCTTTCTTATAGGAACAATGCAGACTATCTATATGGAGAATTATTTACCCTTATAAGCAATTAATTAAAAAAAAAAACAATTTCTTCTAAACATTCTCCAGAAACAGTCGCAAGGCATTTAATGAGTGGGCGACAGTAGGAATTCATAAAAGCAGACGAAGGTTATATGACCTTTACCATGAAAGATCATATAATCTTTCCGATGCTTTTAAAGAATATGTCAAAAATTATTCTAAAATGTTTAAAAGAGTTTGCTCCACAGTCAAATCGTTACATATTAGAAACAAAATTAAGACGGCTAAGAGTAAAATGAAAATGACGTGGAGTATAATTAACAACGAAACCGGTAAAGACAAACCTCGTAACTCAAACTATCAATTAAAAATTAACAATGAATTGACTAAATCAAAGCAAGAAGTCGCAGCGGTGTTTGAGAAATATTTCACTGATATTCCTATCTTGACAACCGAGTCATTGAATACTTCTCCAACTGTCGCCGAGTCATTACTCAAACAGAATGTTAATACCTGTTTAAAAGAATTTAGATTTGAAAAAGTATTATCGCAAGATGTTGTAAAATACTTTAAAACCATTGATGTAAAGAAGACCGCAGATTTGTGACGGATTTCCGTTACAGTTATTGCGTCCATAATAGATTTAATTGCACCTCATCTTGCTATTATTTTTAATACTTGTATCGATTCTGGTGTATTTCCTGATTTAATGAAGTATAGTAAAGTAATACCTTTATTTAAATCTGGTAGTACATTGGACCCCGCTAATTTTAGACCTGTTTCTGTACTACCAACTCTCAGAAATTTTTTGAAAAAATAATTTTGGATCAATAGTTATTTTTTTAATACAAATAAATTACTACATAAAAACCAATTTGGTTTTACAAGGAGTCGGTAGATTTCTGACGCCGGTGTTGAACTTATGAAATATATTTTTAATGCCTGGGAGAATTCACAAGATGCCTTAGGTATTTTCTGTGATCTAAGGCTTTCGATTGTGTTCATGAGATATTAATCAGGAAACTACAACATTATGGTGTAAAAAATTTAGCGCTTGGACTTATTACTTCATATTTTTAAGTAACAGAACTCAAAAAGTCGTGATCAATGGTAAAGTTTCCTCCGGATCGGTAGTATCAATGGGCGTTCCTCGGGGCTCGATTCTTGGCCCATTCCTGTTTTTAATCTATATTAAAGACTTACCTTATCTTGTAGGGGACAATCATGATATAGTATTATTTGCTGAGGATACCTCTTTAATTTTCAAACTCAAACGGCAGTTAATTAATTATGACGATGTAAATAATGTTCTATCGAAATTGGTACATTGGTTTAACGGTTTAAATATGCTCTTAAACGGCAATAAGACAAAGTGTATTAAATTTACAATACCTAATGTAATTCATTATTCGAATACCAATGTGCTGTTAAATGGGGAGGAGTTGAGTCTTGTGGATACCACTGTTTTTCTTGGTATTACTATTGACGCGAAACTTCAATGGGGCCCCCGTATATCTAAATTAGCGAGCAGACTTAGTTCGGCAGCATATGTAAGAAAGATTAGAAGTCTCACAGATGTTGAGACAGCTAGATTAGTGTATTTTAGTTACTTTCATAGCGTAATGTCTTATGGAAATTTGCTATAGGGTAATGCGACTGATATTGAAGCTATATTTGTTTGGCAAAAGAGAGCTGTACGGGCGATTTATAATCTAAATTGTAAAGAGTCCCTCAGAGATAAATTTAAAGAAATAAACATATTAACTTTGGCTTCGCAATATATTTATGAGAATGTAATGTATGTGCATAAAAACATAAATGGCTTTTATAAGAATAAGGATGTGCATACTTTAAACACTAGGAACAAACATAAGCTTGTAATGCCGGTTACTAGACTCCACAGAATCAGTAATTCATTTATGGGGTAATGTATACGCTTTTACAATAAAATCCCAAAACTTATTCAAAGTTTATCAATAAACAAGTTTAAAAGTTTTATTAAAGAATAACTGTACAAAAAGGGTTATTATAATATCAAAGAATAGATGAATTAAAATAACCCCTGGGAATAAGGTGATCGCCACCATGCTGGTTCTATGAAAAATCATTTAAAAATTTTTAAACGAAATTATTGTTAAGTGAAATATGTTTGAAAAAAAAAGTCCCGCTGGGTTTCTTGCTGGTTCTTCCCAGGACTTTCAATAAGTATTATGTAATAATCAATATTGAATAAAAATTATTCTATTATTTAATTATTATACTTAAAATATGGAAAATACAAATTGATGATATGGATTTACTTATTAATCCGGGCCCTGCTTATAACCAATAATAATAATTTTAATTCAATGCAACCGTTTTTGTTCCTTTTATGAAATCTTTACTCTTCATTGCCCCCCCCCAACAAATTTTGATACAGGACCTATCTAAGGCACGCTACGCCACTGCATAGTTGCCACGCTTGGCGAGCGAGTTGGCAAGAAAAATGCTACTACCCATCTTCTGCCACAGTTTCCCTCTGTCGCCTCTTACGACACCCACGGGAAGATATTGGGTACGCCACTACACGGGGCACAAAGATGCGGCTCAAAAAAAAAAAGAATCGGTCTGTTGTTATTCAATAAAGGAGTTGCACTGCGATGATGAATGGATTGGACAGCTTCAGAAGGACTTTAAGTACCAGTTTCCGACCCGTTTTCAGAAGTTCTGCTGTGAATCCATCCTAACCTCGCGTCTCGCCGTTTAAGGAGCTGGAGGGTTCTTTTGTACTCGATTAGACTGACGTTTGTAATTTCACTGGAATAGTGACTAGACTAGACTTGCTCTGTGGTTTGTTAGTTATAACTCATACTTAAATGTAGCTCAAAACAACTGTTTAAAGCTACGAGGGTGGATTGAAAAGTACTCGGCCTAACACAGATCCATTCAATTCAAAAAATCAAATCTACCCACATTATTTAGTTCAGTTCAGACTAGTTCATTGTGTGAAGTTCGAAACGTGTGCGATAATTAGTTGTGATTTTATAAATTTATTAACAAAGTTATCGGACATAATTTCCGCGAATGGAGCAAATCGAGCAGCGTGCCGTCATTAAGTACCTCCATAAGAAGGGGCTATCATCAAAAGCCATCCATGATGACATGGTCAGTACATTAGGCGATTGTGCTCTGTCATATTCTTTCGTCAAAAAATGGATAGCAGAATTTAAGCGTGGTAGAGAGAGTGTGAAAGATGAACCCCGCTCTGGAAGGCCTTCGACGTCAAATACTAACGAAAATATTAAAAAAGTACTTGATTTAATAATGGAAGACCGCAGATTAAAAATTAGAGAGATAGCCGAGATTATAGGCATCTCTTATGAACGAACTCAAAACATCATTGTCAATTAGTTGGGTTTCCACAAGGTGTCTGCGAGGTGGGTTCCGCGACTGCTTTCAGTTGAACAAAAAAGGACGCGATTGACTATTTCACGCGACTGTTTGGAGTTATTTGAAGCCGATGCAGATGATTTTTTGAATCGTTTTGTTACTATAGACGAAACATGGGTTCATTACTGTACACCGGAAACAAAACAACAATCAAAACAGTGGAGAAGACCTGGTTCACCACCCCCTAAAAAGGCTAAGTCGATTTTGTCGGCAAATAAGGTGATGGCTTCAGTATTCTGGGACTCGAAAGGTGTGATTATGATTGATTATCTTGAAAGGGGTCAGACTATAAACTCTGATTACTACTGCACCTTACTACGTCGTTTACGAGAGGAAATAAAAGAAAAACGTCGAGGAATGCTCAGAAGAAAAGTCCTGTTTCATCAAGATAACGCCCGTGTTCACACGTCAGTACAGTCAATGGTTGAAATTCACAACTGTGGCTTTGAACTGTTACCGCATCCGCCGTATTCACCTGATCTGGCACCATCAGACTTCTTTCTGTTCCCTAACCTAAAAAAGTACTTGGGAGGTCAAAGATTTTCGACAAACGACGAGGTCAAAGCAGCTGTAGACGCATATTTTGACTCTAAGGAAGAATCATTTTTTTTCAACGGTCTAAATGCTTGGAAGGGGAGGTGGCAAAAGTGTATTGAACTTGATGGTGATTATGTAGAAAAATAAAAATATAACTGATTTAGTATGTGTTTATTTTCTTGGTTAGGCCGAGTACTTTTCAATCCACCCTCGTATCTGTATAACTAAAATCAATCTTACTCAAAATCTCGGGTCGCAAGAAAATGTTGCTGCGATCTTTTACTTAGAGAATAGAACAGAATAGAATAGAATGGTTGTTTCTATTCAATCGCTACTTAGATATGAACTGTATTGAAGTTGCGTAAATCTCGCCACATTAGGAGATCGATCTGCTGTGTTGCCTGTATGCTCACATGTCTGCTCTGTTGAATACTGACTGTACTTTCATTTATCATATGAATATTATATTGCCATACTGAATATAATACGTACTTAAAACATTGGAAGAGATCAATACTTTGAGGTTATCACAAGGGTTTTGCAAAATCTTAATGGCAATGTAATAGTGGTTGTATAGAATAAACTTTCTGACTTAATTATATTATTATTATTATTATACATTATATTATCATCATCAGTGTAAAACTTTGCTTGTCCTACATAGGTGTGCATGAACGCGTGGATTTGGTCCATAATTTTCCACACCAGAGACAACCCGTTCACTGAGTTTATGGACTATGCTTGTGCGCTGTCTATGGTAATGATTTTGTATGCAGCTGCTGTTGTCAGGTTAGTTAATTTATCTACCATCGTTTTGCCTTATTAAGTTTACTGGCCTCCATTAAGATCTCAGAGTCCTTCAGGTTTGTATACTTTTCAATACTGCTATGGTACATGGTACATGTAGTACATGCACTACTGCTTATAAAGGGTGAAAGAACCAGTATACCCCCATATTTTATCAGTCTTCAAATGTGGCAGTACATCTGTGGCTTTAAGTTATTTTTCTTTTGGAGCGTGTACAAAGTTGGTTGATGACGTCCAGTGGAAGTAATAGCCACATGTGGACCATTGACTCATTGGTGCCTTGATAAAATATAAGATGTAGTCTAAAATATGTATTATAGGTGTAGCACAAATTAAATGCCTCGACCAGGGAAAGACCTCTCGACCGGGGTGGGACCACGCTCTCACAGAATATCAGCGTAAAATTGCAGCTTAATACTGCTATGTTCAGTATGGTTAGTGTAGAAAACCGGTGACCCTTTCTACTCCATTCTATCGTAGTTTTCAGGGGTGACAACGCATTTGCATTTTGATACTAAATCAAGGATAGTATTTATCAGGTTGACTGTGTGCTTGTTTTATACCTGTATAAAAAAATCCTATAATTTTAATGTGACATTTGATTTTCTTATATTTACGCGAACACTAATACATTGAATAAAACTAGTTTTATGGATTTTGAACTGTGTAAAACAACGGAAACGTCGGGAATTAAAAATGAGTAGGATTAGAGTGATAAAATCCGTAAAATTATTTTTATTGAATGTGTAGTGTTCGAAGAATCATTGTGAAATTTTGTTCCAGAGTTTTCCATAAAAGGAGGAAAACTGTGGCTGTGATTCTAGTTTTATCAGTCTTGTACTATGTTGAACACGTGAACTACCTGTATTCGGAGAGTGTGGACTATGAGTATAACATGATGGTCAATATCTTCTTTGGTAAGTGCTATTTGTTATACAAGATAAATGTAGGCGCTGTAAACATTAAAGTTAAGAAACATTAGATAGATAGATAGAAAATTCTTTATTGCACTCAAACAAACAAACATTTCGTATAAAGCCGAACTTAATGCCAAAAGGCATTCTCTGCCAGCTGAACATTGATTGAGCTTTACCGTTTGTAACCCAAAGACTTGTATCTATGCTACTGTTCCGGCAGTTTTCAACAACAACTGTCACAGCTGTGGATGGTTCGGGTGCGGGCGCAGGCTGGCACAGTAAATTTACATACTATAAGCCAAATACTACTGACTGACTGACTCATCACGATATCTCTAAAACTATATGGCCCCTCTACACTACTCGCGAATTTGATGGAATTTGGGCGAGGAGTATAGTGTAGAGAGGTACTTCGATTGGCTTCGTGCAACCTCGCTTCGCCTCGGGCGATTTCGATCGCAGTCGGTTTTTTGCGCCAGAGTCAAAGAACTTCGCGAAGTACCCCGAAGTTACACCAAGCGTCTCACTACACTACTCGGCGTACGCCAGTTATATATTAATATTTTTGTATATAAACATTAAATATGTAGCTTTCTACTTTTTATTTATCTATGGTTAACGCATTGACGTCGTACTGTTCACACAATTAGGTACCTATAACAGATGCCTCTTGAACGTTATTCATGTTAAGGGTGCGGGCGACTCAAGACGATTGAGCTCTTCGCGAAGTAGCACGAGTGTGTAGTCACGTCCTTCGGACTTCGATCAACTTCGACGAGCACACAGTTCCGCAATAAAATATTATGGTATTAGCTAGTCTGCTATAAATTTCAAATCACGTTGACAAAGTGCCCACATAAATAATGACAGCGTTTTCCTAGTCATATTAAACAAAACCAGTGTTAGATTGTCGTAAATAAAGTTCGCGATTTACAAAACAAAGTAACTAATACTTAATTTATTATAGCGTTAGAAAAAAAGGATCGTAGAAGCAGGAGTGCATAACACTTTAATTCAAAGTTAAGTTTAGATAATTTTAATGAAAATTTTCATTAAATTGTTTTAACATAACTTTGAGAAATTTATTATTGTTAAAATACGTTCTGTTGTTAAAACTGTTCCTAAATTACCCTAGGCTGAAATTGTTCGTTTTTCCTATTCTTATATTTAAGAGAGAATGTACTACATACTGGATAACGAAATGACAGTAATTTATAATAAAAATAAAATAAAAAGGTTTTATTCATTAACACAGTCTTACAAATATATATATACCATGGTAGACTTCTTCTATTGAACCCATAATGCGCCCGTATCAGAAGTAAGCCCCTCTTCCATATCATACAATTTACTGAAGCAAGAACCGCTTGTACTAAATTTAAAGAAAGTAAAAATAGTGTAGTGTGTGTTTGTGTGTAGTGAATGTGTAGTGTGTGTGTAACATGTGTGTAGTGTATGTGCGTGTAATGTGTTGTGTGAAAGTTTTCATACTTTTCCCTCTGCACAGCCCTACGACATAAAATGTCTTGGGATCAGCGTTAAGCCACTGAGCAGAGTTTGTAGTTCTATATACGACTACGTGGAGGTTATGTGTGTATGTATGTAATGAATGAGTGCAATCAATTAAAATTCAAATTTTAACAGGTTTTCAACTTCAAAAAATTCTAATGTCTTCAGCCATTCAGTGAGTTTTAGTTTACAGTTTCTATAAGTCATAGGATATATATCTAGTATTTTATTCATTTTATTATATAAATGAGACGAGGTGTTTTTGTACTGATTGCGAGCAAATTTAGTCTTGGTGTAATTGAGTGTGGCGACTCTATCTTTTCTTCTTTTAGTTGAAATATTGGTGTCAATATTAAAGCACATATGTTATTTCAGAGCTACGTGCAATATGTAAAGTTTACGAACTGTCAATAAATCTGCATATAAATACAACGAATTTGTTGAAAACTGACCTGTTTTGAAATACATAATTTTTAACAATCCCCTTTGAGCTCGTTCTAATTGTATAAAATGAGTTTTTACAGCACCACCTCATATCGTTATACAATAAATCAAAACATTGTGCCAACGCAATATAGATCTTTTTATTATAACAATCCTGAGCGTGGGTGCTCAGGCTGCCCCGCGTATTCGGGGGGGGGGGGGGGGGGGGGGGCAAAATTCCGCTCAAAAACATAACTGCTCGGGGCAAACTGAGCAACAGTACCAAGGCGACCCCTGCCACGCTATCCGTGAATTTCTGCAACATCAGGGGACTTCACTCTAACCTAAACGCCGTCCACTACCATCTCGAGACGGCGAAGCCGGCCTTGCTCTTCCTGACCGAGACGCAGGTTTCCTCTCCGGCTGATATTTCGTATCTCTCCTACCCGGGGTACAAATTGGAGCACTCCTTTGTGCCTCGGGCTGGAGTTTGCGTGTATGTCAGAGAGGACATCTGTTCTCGACGCCTCGGCAGTCTTGAAGGTTCGGACCTGTCCATCCTTTGGCTACGCGTAGGCAGCGACGACCATCCGCGCGTCTACGGGTGCCTCTATAGGTCCCATAGCGGTAATGCCGAAACAGACCGACTCATCGACCACGTCCAAATGGCTACAGATTCCTTGCTACAACAGGTCCCATCCGCAGAGATCGTGATCCTTGGCGATTTTAACGCCCACCATGCCGAATGGCTCGGTTCACGTTTAACCGATCATGCGGGGAGATCTGTTTATGACTTTGCCTTGGCATATGGTCTGACACAACTGGTTACTTCGCCTACGCGGATTCCAGATGTGGAGGATCATACACCTTCCCTGTTCGACCTTCTGCTGACCTCTCATCCGGACGGATATCAGGTTTCCGTCGATGCCCCTCTCGGCTCTTCGGACCACTGTCTGATCCGGAGTATGGTGCCACTCACGCTCCCTTCGCGGTTGCGTTCTGCAGGTTGCCGCCGTGTTTGGCATTACAGGTCGGCGGATTGGGACGGAATGCGGTCTTTCTTTGCATCCTACCCATGGGGGCGGGTATGCTTTTCGCCGGATGATCCCAGCGCTGTTGCTGACTCTGTCACTGATGTGGTGCTACAGGGAATGGAACTATTTATTCCATCATCTGTGGTACCCATCGGAGGCAGATCTCAGCCTTGGTTTGGTCGCTCCTGTAAAACTACATTACGCAGTAAGCAGGAGTGTTATCAAGCCTGGGCTGCGGCTTCGGCAACTCGGGATGTAAACACCAGCATACTTAAAAAGAAGTATAACTTCGCCTCCAGGTCCTTCAAAAGAGTTATTGCCAAGGCAAAGTCAGAGCACATAGGCAGAATTGGCGAGAAACTAGTTCGCCTTCCTTCGGGAACCCGTGCATTCTGGTCTCTCGCCAAGGCTGTCCAAGGGAATTTCTGTAAGCCATCACTACCATCTCTGCACAGGGAAGACGACTCACTGGCCCATGACGCAAAAGACAAAGCCGACCTTTTAGACTCCCTTTTTGCGTCCAACTCGACTCTTGATGACGGGGGGAAAACACCGCCGACCATCCCGCGGTGTGAGTGCTCCATGCCGGATGTGCTGTTCTCACAGCGCTCGGTTCGCAAAGCACTTCTCTCCCTGGACATCCAGAAGTCGAGTGGGCCTGACGGAATCCCCCCAATTGTGCTGAGGACGTGTGCTCCGGAGTTGGCACCGGTCCTAACGCGTCTTTTCCGGTACTCCTACTCCCAAGGCGTAGTCCCGAATTCATGGAAGACAGCTTTTGTCCACCCGATCCCTAAAAAAGGCGACCGTTCAGACCCGTCCAACTATAGGCCTATCGCGATCACCTCCTTGTTCTCCAAAATAATGGAATCCATTATCAACTGCCAGCTCATCCGGTACCTTGAGGATCACCAGCTGATTAGTGACCGCCAGTACGGTTTTCGTCGGGGTCGATCAGCTGGTGATCTTCTGGTCTACCTGACCCATAGATGGGCGGAGGCAGTAGAGTCCAAGGGGGAGGCGTTGGCCGTTAGTCTGGACATTGCGAAGGCCTTCGATCGGGTTTGGCACAAAGCGCTTCTTTCGAAGCTCCCTTCCTATGGGCTTCCCGAGAAATTGTGCAATTGGATCACCAGCTTCCTTGCAGATCGGAGCATCAAGGTCGTTGTAGACGGTGCATGTTCTGATTACAAGCCTATCAACGCTGGTGTTCCACAAGGCTGTGTGCTATCACCAACGCTGTTTCTTCTGCATATCAATGATACGTTGCTAACTGGTAACATTCATTGCTATGCGGATGACAGCACTGGGTGCTAATATTTCTCGGGAAAACGTCTCCGAGTACCGGAACAAACTTGTGTCTGAAGTCGAGTCTTTGCTGGACAAAGTCTCGAACTGGGGGCGACTAAATCTAGTCCAGTTTAATCCTCAGAAGACACAAGTATGCGCGTTTACCGCTAAAAAGAACCCCTTTGTCGTATATCCTCAGTTTCAAGGCACTCCCCTGGTTGCCTCAGCCAGCATCGGAATCCTCGGCGTCGACATATCGAGTGACGTGCAGTTTCGTGGTCACTTGGAAGAGAAGGCCAAATTGGCCTCTAAAAAGCTTGGCGTGCTCAGCAGAGCGGGACAGTATTTCATGCCGGCACACCGCCTGCAACTTTACAAGGCGCAGGTTCGGCCCCACATGGAATACTGTTCCCATCTCTGGGCAGGGGCTCCCCAGTGCCAGCTCCTTCCACTTGACCGCATCCAGCGCAGAGCGGCTCGAATCGTCGACGACCGAGTCCTTTCCGATCGGCTCGACTCATTGGCGCTGCGAAGAGATGTTGCATCTCTTTGCATTTTTTTTCGCATCTACCATGGGGAGTGCTCTGAGGAATTGTTCGGATTAATCCCAGCCGCCAAATTTCACGAACGCACATCGCGGCAGAACTCCCGATACCATCCACACCATCTGGATGATTGGCGGTCCACCACTGTGCGATTTAGAAGATGTTTTCTTCCTCGCACGACTTCCTTGTGGAATCGTTTACCATCAGCGATTTTTCCGGACCGATACGACTTAGGGACCTTCAAGAAAACAGCGTACTCCTTTTTAAAAGGCCGGCAACGCATCTGCAATTCCCTCCCTAGTGTTGCAGTTGTTCATGGGCGGCGGTAGTCACTTACCGTCAGGTGAGCCGCATGCTCGTTTGCCCACTCTCCTATAAAAAAAAAATTTGCAATGTGTCTTAGTGTTTTAAAAATCCACATTAATTTACGTAATCTGCCAGAAACTAATTCGACATGAGACATCCATGAAAGTCTCTGGTCCACTAAGACACCAAGGTGCTTCGTAGATGTTAGTCCAGTTATAGTGAGGCAGTTGCAATTCGTGCTAACTAGCGGCTGACAGCAATGAATCTTAATATCACTGGGAAAGTTAGGCAGACTCTTTTTTATGGAAAACAAAATATAGTTTGGTTTGCTGGTATTTAACGTTAGTAAGTTAAGACTTAGCCATTGGAAAATCACAGCCAAACCGTACTCTGTATTAATTTTTAAATTGTTCAAGGAGTCGCCTGTAAACACAATGGCAGTGTCGTCAGCATATGAGAATATGCTAGCATGTGGGATCTTCATATTGCAGAGTTCGTTTATGTATATTAGAAACAGGGTGGGCCCTAAGACGCTTCTTTGCGGCACGCCATAAGTAACACTAGTTTTTTGACTTATATGTGAACCTATTTTTACCCTCTGAGTCCTACCAGTCATGTAACTTTTAAGCAAGTCAAGGGGCACACCTCTAATCCCACAGTTTTCTAATTTCTCCAATAGAATGGGGGTAGACACGGTGTCAAATGCCTTTTTAAGATCAATAAACACTGCGAGGCAGTTTGTCTTTTTATCAAGATTATCAACAACTACAGAAGTAAGGGCTTCTACAGCGTTTTCAGTCGATTTCCCTGCTTGAAAGCCAAATTGTGAATTGGATAAGATATGGAACATATTGAGGAAACCTATGAGCCTCATGTTGATAAGTTTTTCTATAACTTTTGATATTGCCGGCAATACCGAAATTGGTCTGTAGTTGTTGATATCCTTCTCATCTCCACTCTTATGCACAGGTGTTACTAGGGACTCCTTGAGCAAAGACGGAAATATACCTTTGTGAAAATAAAGATTGACTAAATGACAAAGAACTGGCACAACTTCTGCTCTTGCAAGTTTTAGGAAACTAGCTGGAACGTTATCCCAGCCTGGTGCACTGTTAGATTTTAATGCCATCAGAATAGAGTGTACTTATCTGTATCGTAGAGAGCAAAAGATGATATCTGAGAATTTGTACAAAAATTGTGCATAAGTTATGTCTTGTTTGGCTGGACAATCGCTTCGGCCAAGTTTATGCTCACACAACTAAAGTAGTTATTAGCTTGATCAACGGAATCACCTGCGCAAGGCCCAATCTGCAGTAACTTTGTATTATTCCTTTTAGAGTGCTTTCTATATGTTACTTCAGCAATATTTTTCCAGAGATTCCTAGAATCACCCACCGAGACCTCCAGAAGCGTCTGTTCATATTTTCGTTCCAAATTTCTAACTAGATTTTTGCAATAATTTCGGTATTTTCGGTAGGAAATTCTAAGAATCTCGTCGTTGGGATTTTGACGGAGCTTTTGCTGTCAGTTAAATATTACTTTCAAATATTGTATGATCCTTATCTGCACCGTCTGCAGTTTTCTTAATAATATGAGTTTAATAAGGAGGTGTACACCTGTAGACCAGGACTCCGAAACTTGCTTGAAAATATTTATGACAGTTTGTGAAACACAAAGTGGGTTTTTTTTATTCTATTTTTAAGTACCTAATTTAAAATTTCGCCAAGGTCAATATTGAGGCCACTATTTGATCGCCGTTGGCTTTGGTCAGTTTCAGGAATTGCATATTGTGAGTCACTCGCGCCTGCACTTAGATTACCCCATTTTTCAACTAAACGTGACGTTTGGCACCAACAACTCAAAAAAGTAGTAATAACGGTAACAAAACAATAAAAATAAGAAAAAAAAAAACAGTAAAATATCACAAATATTATTCACAAGTGAATGAACAATTACAGATTATTTAAGAAAAATAACAGGTGACATCATAAACTGGCAAAATTAGAAAAACTGCCATCACAACTTATCAAGGGATTACGTTTTATTTTTAATTTGGCATTGTCGGTATTGTCTACCCTTGCTTTTTTTTTAGGTTTTTAACGTTGATTTTGAAATTTTAAATAATATAAAATACTATATCTAAATAAATAAAATGATAACAAATAAGTGTAACAGTTAAAGTATAATTAGATTACAAAAAATTACGCATCAATCTTAACTGTAACATGTTTATTGTACTTCTGTTACAACGCGTGCGTTATAAAAAACCTTTTCTAATAATGTTTAATGCTATTTTAAATAGAGTATAGTCTATTTAAAATAGCATTATTTATTAGCAATATTTAAATTAGCTATCGCCCGCAGTCCACTAAAGGAGTTACGGAGAATTGATTGTAACTTAATGTAGTACTGGAGTGCCCGTCCATACATAGAAGTCTGTTATCTAAAATTAATGGTTATATGCATTTGAAGAGATGGAGTGACGACCTGGTAAGACATGCAGGAAGTCGATGGATGCAGGTGGCTCAGGACCGTGCTTTGTGGCATTCTTTGGGGGAGGCCTATGTTCAGCAGTGGACTTGTGAAGGGCTGTAATGATGATGATGATGATGCATTTTATAACTAACACACACACACACAAACACACACACACACGCACGCAGACCCACGCAGACATACGCAGACGCACGCAGCCGCACGCAGCCACACGCAGGCACACGTACACGCACGCAGACGCACGCATACGCACGCAGACACACGTACACGTACGCAGAAGCACGCAGATACACGCTGACGCACGCAGACGCACGCAGACACACGCAGGCGCACGCAGCCACACGCAGACACACGTACATGCACGCAGACGCACGCAGACACACGCAGACACACGTACACGCACGCAGACGCACGCAGACACACGCAGACACACGCAGCCACACACAGATACACGTACACGCACGCAGGCACACACACACACACACACACACATACACGCACACGCACGCACGCAAGCACACAAGCACGCAAACACGCAAGCACGGTAGCACGCAAGCACGCTAGCACGCTAGCACGCAAGCACGCGCACACGCGTACACACACACACATGCACACATACACACACTCGCAGACGCTCGCAGACGCACGCAGACACACGTAGACACACGTAGACACGTACATGCACGCAGACGCACGCAAACGCGCGTAGACGCTCGCAGACGCACGCAGACGCATGCAAACACACGCAGACACACGCAGGACACGCAAACACACGCAGACACATGCAGATGCACACAGACACGCAAACACGGAGACACACACATACGCACGCAGACGCACGCATACGCACGCAGACGCACGCAAAAGCACGCATACGCACGCAGACGCACGCAAAAGCACGCAGCCTCACGCAGACGCACGCAGCCTCACGCAGACGCACGCAGCCACACGCGGACACACGTACACGCACGCAGACGCACGTATACGCACGCAGACACACGTACACGCACGCAGACGCACGCAGACACACGCAGACGCACGCAGCCACACGCAGACACGTACACGCACGTAGATGCACGCAAACACACGCAGACACACGTACACCCACGCAGACGCACGCGGACACACGCAGACGACGCAGCCACACGCAGACACACGTACACGCACGCAGACCCACGCAGACATACGCAGAAGCACGCAGCCGCACGCAGCCACACGCAGACACACGTACACGCACGCAGACGCACGCATACGCACGCAGACACACGTACACGTACGCAGACGCACGCAGATACACGCTGACGCACGCAGACGCACGCAGACACACGCAGGCGCACGCAGCCACACGCAGACACACGTACATGCACACAGATGCACGCAGACACACGCAGATACACGTACACGCACGCAGGCACACACACACACACACACACACACACACACGCACACGCACACGCACGCAGACGCACGCACGCAAGCACACAAGCACGCAAACACGCAAGCACGGTAGCACGCTAGCACGCTAGCACGCAAGCACGCGCACACGCGTACACACACACACATGCACACATACATACACTCGCAGACGCTCGCAGACGCACGCAGACACACGTAGACACACGTAGACACGTACATGCACGCAGACGCACGCAAACGCGCGTAGACGCTCGCAGACGCACGCAGACGCACGCATACGCACGCAGACGCACGCAAAAGCACGCATACGCACGCAGACGCACGCAAAAGCACGCAGCCTCACGCAGACGCACGCAGCCTCACGCAGACGCACGCAGCCACACGCGGACACACGTACACGCACGCAGACGCACGTATACGCACGCAGACACACGTACACGC
This sequence comes from Parnassius glacialis, assembly GCA_033319125.1. Classification (NCBI taxonomy): domain Eukaryota; kingdom Metazoa; phylum Arthropoda; class Insecta; order Lepidoptera; family Papilionidae; genus Parnassius; species Parnassius glacialis. Next base: position 2,843,757 of record JAVANC010000016.1, read on the forward strand.
ACGCAGACGCACGCAGACACACGCAGACGCACGCAGCCACACGCAGACACGTACACGCACGTAGATGCACGCAAACACACGCAGACACACGTACACCCACGCAGACGCACGCGGACACACGCAGACGACGCAGCCACACGCAGACACATGTACACGCACGCAGACGCATGCATACGCACGCAGACACACGTACACGCACGCAGACGCACGCAGACACACGCAGACAAACGCAGACACACGAACACGCACGCAGGCGCACGCAGCCACACGCAGACGCACGTACACGCACGCAGACGCACGCATACGCACGCAGACACACGTACACGCACGCAGACGCACGCAGACACACGCAGACGCACGCAGCCACACGCAGACACGTACATGCACGTAGAAGTACGCAGACACACGTTGACACACGTACACCCATGCAGACGCACGCAGACACACGCAGACGACGCAGCCACACGCAGACACACGTACACGCACGCAGACGCATGCATACGCACGCAGACACACGTACACACACGCAGACGCATGCAGACACACGCAGACACACGAACACGCACGCAGGCGCACGCAGCCACACGCAGATGCACGCAGCCACACGCAGACACACGTACACGCACGCAGAAGCACGCAGACACATGCAGACGCACGCAGCCACACGCAGACACACGTACACGCACGCAGATGCACGCAGACACACGTACACGCACGCAGACACACGCAGACACGTACACGCACGCAGACGCACGCAGCTACACGCACACACACGTACACGCACGCAGATGCACGCAAACACGCAGACGCACGCAGACACACGCAGACGCACGCAGACACACGCAGACGCACGCAGCCACACGCAGACACACGTACACGCACGCAGACGCACGCAGACACACGCAGACGCGCGCAGCCACACGCACACACACGTACACGCATGCAGACGCACGCAGACCACGCAGACGCACGCAGACGCACGCATACACACGCAGGCGCACGCAGACGCACGCATACACACGCAGGCGCACGCAGCCACACGCAGACACACGTACACGCACGCAGACGCACGCAGACGCACGCAGCCACACGCAGACGCACGCAACCACATGCAGACACACGTACACGCACGCAGACGCACGTACACGCACGCAGACGCACGCAGACGCACGCAGACACACGTAGACGCACGCAGCCACACGCACACACACGTACACGCACGCAGACGCAGGCAGACACACGCAGACGCAGGCAGACACACGCAGACGCAAGCAGACGCACGCAGACGCACGCAGACACACGCAGACGCACGCAGACACACGCAGACGCACGCAGCCACACGCAGACACACGTACACGCACGCAAACGCACGCATACGCACGCAGACACACGTACACGCACGCAGACGCACGCAGACACGCAGACGCACGCAGCCACACGCAGACACGTACACGCACGCAGACGCACTTAGCCGCACACAGACGCACGCAAACACACGCAAACACACGTAGACACGCAGCCACATGCAGATACTACTCTGTGTAAAAAGTATCGGGAATATGTCAATAAAAAGACCCGCGTAAAAGAGGTCGTTCTAATTTTTTTACTGCATGTTGGTAGCACTGTACTGATTTAGCGCGCAAAGTTTGAGCGGGATCTGTCATTTAATTTGTTTTAAACTACACTTTTTGTTGGTCATAGTTTTGAGTTCTCGGCGATTTTTACAATGGAAAATATTGTTGAACAAAGAGTGTGCCTTAAATTTTGTGTTTCGAATGATATTTCATGTGGTGAATCACTAAAAATGTTGCGAAATACCTATGGCGGATCGTGTATATCGAAAACAAGGGCTTATGAATGGTATAAGGCTTTTAAAGAAGGCCGAGAAGTAGTAGTAGACTTGCCTCGTTCTGGTAGACCTTCAACCGCTACAACCAAAGAAAACATCGACAAAATCAAGAAGCTAGTGCTTGAAAATCGACGTATGAGTCTGAGAGAGTTGGCTAGTGAGGTGAACATATCTTTTAAGTCCGTCCACAACATTCTCATTGACATTTTAGGCATGAAACGCGTCGCCGCTCGACTAGTTCCAAAAGAGCTCAATTTTGTTCAAAGAGCGCAGCGAAAGCATGTCGCTGAAGACATGGTTTCCCGAGCTTCTACGGATCCGACCTTTATGAAACGTATAATAACTGGCGACGAGACATGGGTTTATGAGTACGACATGCAAACAAGCCAACAGTCTTCAGAATGGCGTCTCGAAAACGAGCCGAAACCCAAAAAACCGCGGCAAAGCTGCTCCAAAATCAAGGTGATGCTGACAGTTTTTTTTGACTACCGTGGTGTGGTTCACTCCGAATTCCTTCCAAAGGGAGAAACAGTGAATAAAGAATATTATTTAGGCGTCATGAAGCGTTTGCGTGAGAGTATCCGCCGAAAACGTCCAGATTTGTGGCAACACAACTCATGGATGCTGCACCATGATAATGCACCATCACACACAGCCATTATAGTGAAAGAGTTTTTAGCGAAAAATTCAACAAAAGTTCTCGACCAAGCACCGTATTCACCTGATATGGCTCCGTCTGACTTTTTTTATTTCCCAAGTTAAAATTACCACTTCGAGGAAAACGTTTTGAGTCGATAGAAGCCATAACAAAAAATTCGCTGAATGAGCTAAAGGCCATACCGCAAATAGCCTATGAAAAATGTATGGAAGACTGGGTGAAGCGTTGGAGATGTTGTATTGCAAGCGATGGGGCCTTTGAAGGCGATAAAATAAATTTAGATGAATAATTTGTATTTTTTGTTTTATTGACAAATTCCCGATATTTAGTACACAGAAGGTACATACAGATACATACATACATACGCACATACATCAGACAGTGACATTCTCGTAGGAATAGTCTGAATAGGTTACTAGGACTTCAAAACGTTGAGATCTAATGAAAGTTCGATTTTAGAAAACGGGTGAAACCAAAACTTCCCGATTTTTTGAAAATGACCCATTCGTGCTCCAACTATAATTTGCAACATGGCTCTACAATATCGACCTTACAGTATCTTTAAGTCTTCAGTAGTAGTATGATTGGAATTTTATGTATTATGAGATCTCAAGCAGATGTTAGCATGTACCGTATCCTATCTTCTCTATTGACATTAGGACTTTAGTTTTAAATTTCAATATCCTCGTGAATCAACCTTGGTAGGAATCGGTTTTCTGTTGCGAGGATTTGAGGTCTATCAAATATAATGTAATTGTAGCATATCTAGCCATCTCTATTGAAATTAGTTTTTTTATTTTATGATTTTTAATGTAAAACATTTGTGTCTGTGATTTGAATATTCGGCTAAACAGCCACGTAACCATGTGGCAGGTGTGCTGGGCTCGGTGATATGGCTGGTATGGGCGTGCGTGCAGTACCTGGGCGGGCGCGTGTACGCGTGGCGCGTGGTCGCGTTCGTGCTGCTGTCGGGCGCCGCGCTGGCGCTGGAGCTGCTGGACTTCCCGCCGCTGTACCACGCCTGGGACGCGCACGCCCTCTGGCACTTGACCACTGCACCACTTGTCCCGCTCTTCTACAGGTTTTTTAGTTTTTTATTTATAGAAAAAGTGACAAACGAGCACACAGTCCACCAGATGGTAAGTGGATACTGCGGCCCATAGACGTCTACATTTAATTTCGATTAAGAATCAAAATGCCTTGTCATCTATGAGGACTAAGATAGAATGCCTCGTTTCCAGTAAAAAGGGTCTCCAGTTCTCTACACTCACCATACGAAACACGTTATTTTACGCGGGTATTCTGTGAGAGCGTGATTCATCCCCGGTCGTGGTCGACCCATTTGTGCAATAAAATAAAAAAATGCGTGAGGGTTTTATCTAATTATTTTACGCTCACCAGGTGTCGCTAGTTGGGAGTGAGGTGGACATATTTGTTATGCACAAATTCACATAGTGTCATCATAATTGGAAAGATGCGTTTTAAATAAAAGTTTTTCGGTTTCTAGTGTATGTACGATGTACAAGTATATACACAAAATAATACCTCAGTGCTGTATTCTTTAATTTTTTTACACATTGTTAACTTACATTTCTAATGTAATTAATATAAAATATAACTAGTATTTCAGAAACAAACATTAATTACTACACTTATCTAATAATTAAATTTCCCAGCTATGAGATCTGTCAAATATTTCACTCCATTCCGAAGTGGCGCTGCTCTGGTGGCAGAAAAAAGTATGACCATATTATCGCTTTACTTATAATCATTGATTTATCACTATATCTATAAATAAAATTGAAGCGTCTGTCTGTAATATCGAAATAACTGCTCTTTATTGCCCTGACGATATTAATGAAACTTAACGAACATGTATTATTAGAAAAAAAACGAAAAATTGATAAAATAAAATTTATTTTATCAATGTTTCGTTTTTTGTTCTTGCATTTAATAGTCTTTGATGATTATATACCTTACATCTAAATAATGCCACATTAATAGATCTTAACCATGCGAAGTAGGGACGGGTCGCAAGTACTTAAAGTATTAATTATCTCTATACTTGTCTCTTTCTATTACCATTTAGTGAAAAGAGAGAGCAACATAAAGTATTATATGTTGTACGTCGATTTTATGAGAAAGGCCGTTAATTGTTAATTGCAATTTTAATTGCTGTTTTTACTACGTGTTCGGCGGTGAAGTAAAACATGATGAGAAAACTTGCATGTCTGAGGAAAAAAATCCAAAACATATGAAGTCCGCCAACACGCATTGGGACAGCGCGGTGGACAATGTGGCTAAGAGACAGTATATATTAACTCTGATAAGTTTTCAGGTCTGGCGATCAATTGCAAAACATAACATTGTTTTGGCATATACCATAATCGTCTCCAAGGGACGAAATGTATGGATTTTTTTTATAGAATAATGGTGATAAACGAGCACACAGTCCTCTTGATGTTAAGTGGATGCTATGACCCATAGACACCTACATCCATCCTCGATTAAGAATCAAAATGCAGATGCGTTGTCACCCTTATTGCTTATTCGTTTAGTTTAGTACATAGACAACTTTTGCGGCAGCCATGAGAAACAATGGTTATGGGATATTCTGTCATTTCCCATTATGACTTATATATACTATTTAGCTTAATGCTGCTGTTGTTTCGTATGGTGAGTGTCGAGAACCGGAGAAACTTTACTGGAAACGAGGCATTCCAACACAGTGATGCAGTGTTTGCCATTAGGTGGCAGAAATAGGTGGGTTGTGGTGCCTACCCAGACAGACTGCTAGGCATAAAAGCAGTCCTACTATCTAGTATATAAGGGTGACAAGCGAGCACACAGCCTACCAGATGGTAAATAGATGTTGTAGCCCCTTGACGTCTTTATATATCTTCAATGAAGAATCAAAAGGCGGATGCGTTGTTACAACTGACGACTAAGATGGAATTCCTCTATTGCAGTAAAAGTCTACGCTTTTCTACACTCACTGTACAAAATACAGCAGCATTAAGCTGCTATTTTAAGTCGGTATCCTGTGAGAGCGTGGTCCTTCCACGATCGAAGTGACCCATTCGTACCATAACCATAATATGGTTCTACTACGTATAATGTATCTACTTGTATATTTTAATAATAATACTTTATATGATTTCAGGTTTGTCATAGACGACTTGAAATATGCACAAAAAGCACAAGGAAGCGGAAAGAGTGATTATAAATTGACATAATCTGTGTAAAAACTATATTCCATTTAAATTATTTAAATGTTGCTGCTAGTCTATTTAATTTTAAAAATAATGAATTAAAAAATGTGTAATAAACCTTTGTATGTTTTATTTAATCAACCCTGAAAAGTGTAAGTCGAGAATTACGTCGATTTGAACCGACTTCAAAAAAAGAATAGGGTATGAATTCGACTGTATTATTTTTCATGTGTGTTACCTCAGAACTTTTTTCTAGGTGAACCAATTTTGATGATTCTTTTTTATTTGAAAGCTGAGAAGCACCAGCTTTCTGGTCATATATAAATTTAATCAAGATCTGACCACTAGTTTTTGAGTTATACTTAATATTGCGTATTTAATTGACTTCGACTGCATTGACAGTGTTCTCATTTACTAGTAGTCAGTAGTCGGTTGTACAAAATTTTTAATATTATCACTAGTTTCGTTCATAAATGATCCGCATTCTATATAAGGCCTTATTTCATAACGACGTTTTCTGTAAATGGAGTTTTCTGATGTATCTGCATCAGTTTTCACGACCATCGGGTGGACAGTGAGCTCGTTAGTCACACTTATTCTATAAAAAGATTTCTTTTCTTTTCAACCTACTTCAAAAAGGAAGAGGTTATCAATTCGTCGGATTCTTTTTTTTATGTATGTTCACCGATTACTCGAAGACGTCTGAACCGATTTCGATGTTTTTTTTTATTTGAAAGCTGGTGCTTTTCTTGTGGTCCCATATAAATTCGATCAAGGTCTGACCAGTAGTTTTTGAGTTATCCTTAATAATTTATATTGAAGTCGGTTGTACAAAATTTTTAATTTTACCACTTGTAACCTACACATTCAAATAATGCTACTACTAATATCACTTTATCCTTTTTTTAGTACGTAGGTACAGCATCGATCACTTATAAAAAACTAGATACACAATCAGTGACAAAAATGTCCTTACCGAATGAGCGCCCACTCGAACATTTGGGTGCGCTTTTAATTTGTACGTAGCTTTGTGAATACAATTTTAGGCAATGCATTTAAGGTTACATTAATATATATTTATTTCAAGTAGAATTACGTCAAAACAGACAGTTTTTAGAGAACTTTTGCATGGCATCTTATATCTAGTTTTTTATTAGTGATCGATGACGTACAGTCAATCAAGACGGAGTAACGACAGTGTAAGAATATCTCAATATCGCCTCCTTTATGTCGTAAGTGGCGACTCTGAGAAACAAACCAAGAGATGATAAGCAGCAACGTCTTCCTAATAACTAAAAACAAAAAAAAACTGCGGTCTCCAACCCGTCTGCCAAGCGTGGCAACTATGGCAAATATTTCGCATATGCAACAGTCTTTGGGCAGGTCTATTAAGCAGTAGAATTTGATAAGCTATAATGATGAATGAAGACAGCCACGGTGCATTCGATGCACGAACCAAGCTCAGTCAAATATGCATTAATTCGTGTCTCGTCTTGAAGGAAATCTGAGCAGGCATGATTCGTGTAGATACGCTCTTTTCACAGTGCGCCTTTGATGCCGTCGTACTAACGAATTAAAGTAAACAATTTGTGTTTGTGAGCATTGGGGGACCTAGCTGGGATTTTGCGAAATGTATTGCTTAGGATTTAATAGTAGGCCTAAAACAATTGTAGAATGAATCCTGGAATTTGTATAAGAATATATAAAAAGTTACAGCCCTTAAAGTGTGGTCCCTCAATTCACACAGTCTATCCGTAAGATCTCGGAATCTATCTTTAAAATGAAGCTAATGTGACGACTGATGACAGATATGTAGTAAAGAATTAATAAAGCATATTTTACTAAGTAACAAAGCACAAAACAGAAAAAAAAACAAATATTTAATCTGTGGTACCTCAGTTAACACAATTTTTTTATACATTAGTGCAAAATTTCATAAATTATTTATCTCGTACTTTTTTCCAGTTAAGGTTTTAGTTGAATTATTAAAGCATTTTGTAAAAAGAACAAATAAGGCGTAATATTGCTGTAATTTTAAGATAGGTACCTACCTACTGTTAAAACTGGTCCTACATTCTACGTCTCCAGACATAATGTTAACTGTTTATCGAAAGGAATATAACAAGGTGTAGTGTTTTTACCTTTTAGTAAAAGGTTTCTACTAAATTATAGAAAGTTTTGAATTTATATTGTTAACCCAATAACTAAGATAATCACATTATATTAGTATATGCTATGGAAAAGCAATTGTTAGTGTGACCACACGAGTGCTTTTTATTTTTCTCATTATTTTTGGAATTTTTAGTTATACAGGTTTATTAGTGAATAGTTTATTATTAAACCCCTCAAGATACAATTTCCAATATGTTGTCCACAAAACTTACGCTCATAAAGCACGTTTTGGGAACGGAAATGAAAAAATCTGTCTGATTTTGAAATTACTAGCGTCATCCTTCAGTGCTCAGCACATATACATAAACATATAACAAGCCGTATCCGACCCCAAACCTTAGCTAAACTAACAAATTTTCAGCGGGCTTCTTGCTGTTGGTCTTACCACATAACACCTAATATTTCTTACTGTCGCGAGTTACCCACATCGATATCGTCCAGCGTATGTTGTAAAAAGCGACAAAGGGATAAAAACCAGGATTTAAGCCGGCTACTGACCTGCCTGCCGCAGGGACAATCTAAGGAGCACAGCGATCGGAGCAATATCGAAGGTCGCAGAGCTGACTTTTTTTTATAGGGGAGGGGGCAAACGAGCATGCGGCTCACCTTATGTTAAGTGACTATCGCCGCCCATGAACAACCGCAACACCAGGGGAATTGCAGATGCGTTGCTGGCCTTTTAAAAAGGAGTAGGCTCTTTTCTTGAAGGTCCCTAAGTCGTATCGGTCCGGAAATATCGCTGATGGTAATCGATTCCACAAGGAAGTCGTGCGAGGAAGAAAACATCTTCTAAATCGCACAGTGGTGGACCGCTAATCATCCAGATGGTGTGGATGGTATCGGGAGTTCTGCCGCGATGAAAAATGATGACTTAAAAAATTGCCCGTGATTGCCTACACACATCACAATTAAGGAGGCAATTAAGGGTCATCCCCTCTCCTACACCTTAGATTGCCCCTGCGGCAGGCAGATCAGTAGCCCACCTTTAGGCAGCAGCGTCTTTCAAGCGTCCCATGTTGTTCTGGAATTTATAGGTCTCGATTATCTAGGACTTATAACAAAAAATAATGTGCCTTAAAATTCTATATCAGAGTATAAAGTTATGGCGTGATTCGTGTATTAGACACCTATGTTGCCGTCGACATAGTTTCCGAATAATTGAGGTTTTAGACGCATCAAAGTAAACAATTTCAGTCAAAATTAAAATCATTTATCGCAGTTGCCACTCTTCCGGGTGGGTTGACAACCGCAGTTTTTTATTATGTATTAATTTGAGTTGTAATCATGAAGATGCTGTGAAGACAAAGACATCTATGAATTCTACTAGACAGGCTCTGCGGCCTTAATAAATTGAGCACAAGTTACGGTCAACTCTCCGTAATGCCCTTAGTCGACTGCGAGTGGGCGAGAAGACTGGTTCTTCGTTTTGTTAAGAGCGTAGTCGGTCTGTGCGAGAATTGAGAAATAGGTATTTGAAGAATTGCCGTCGCGCTGTATATGGTCTTCGTAGAGTGCGATAGGGGCAACTGCAGTTCAGATCGATTATACCTACAAAAACCTTGACCGATCAACGTTTCGTATTTCCATGTTTTCTCCTCGAAAACTAAGCCGATTAATTTATTTTTGGTATCAAAATTTAAAGGAAGAATAGTCCTATGCTGCTATCACTTGTTTTTATCTTAAAAACTTTTCAAATTTCTTTGGTAGTCGTTTGATTACGGAGGTAAAAACAGGGAATTTTTTTACGTTTTTGGAAAGTCATATTTATTTTTTTAATATTTTTTTGGAAAAAAAATAAGTGACATTTAAAAGACCTAGATTTTTATAAACAAAAACGAGAACTGATTTTTATTTATGTTGTTTATGTGTGCACTTTGTCCACGGGATTTGGATTTTTTTTTATAGAATAAGGGTGACAAACGAGCACACAGTCCGCCTGATGGTAAGTGGTAGCTGTGGCCCATAGACATCTACATCTATCTTCGTTTGCGAATTAAAATGCAAATGCGTTGTCAGCCGTGAGGACTAACATAGAATGCCTCTTTCGAGTGAAAAGGCTCTCCGGTTTTCTACATTCATCATACGAAACACAGCAGCATTAAGCAGCGATTTTACGCTGGTATTCAGTAAGAATAAAGAAATATTATTCTCATAGAATACCAGCTTTATTTTATTTCAAATAAAGAATGTCTAATTTGCCTATAAACTATAAACTGTCGTAAATGAAAATACCATTGCGTGGCATATTTACCGCGCCTGCGCCAGCGCGACCCACAGCTGTGATATAATGTTTGTTCTGAATTGCTGATCTTTGTTAGAAGATGCCCCATTTTTCTTTGCTGCCTCATATGACACCGGATGAGGCACAAGTTACTTTAGGGTCATGAAAGATTAATGAACGAAAATAAAAGAAACAACTTAGTTATCATTTTATATACGAAATTTGAATCAAAAATATAACGGTAGACATTTTTATATTTAAATAAAGGACATTTTAATAATTTAAAATAATGTTTAAAATAAGAATTGACAATTTTCATGCAAAATTCTTTAAGATTCTTCACTCACTGGAGTTTTAAATTTCTGCTTTTTCAGCCATTCAAGCTTCAGTCCGGTTCTCTCTTTCTGAAACGTTTGCGAGGTTTTTGAGTGTTCTCGATATATTTTCGTTGGTCTATGTCTGATAATAGCGCTCCTGGCCTCATAGCCTCGCCAAAATACGGGACTTTGTGGACTTCGAGACAACCCTGGAAAAGATCTCTCTGAAGAATGCACTGGTGATTGGTTTTCGTGGAACATTAGTTTTTCATCCCAGTAACGTCTGTATTCTTGCTCCATGTAGGGCGATCTTCTACGATTTTCTTGTACGTCCTTTCTTATTTCTCTATCTGGTTGGACAATTGGTTTTAAGTGTCTTTGTTTTGTAGCGGGTTGTTGAAATGTTCTGGTGATTGGTTGCTTAAGGTCTTTGTACGTTTTGTAACTGTATATTGTTTGGTAGTCCGAGCCACTTTCTTCGGATTCACTTTCATCCACCATTTTTTCGGGTTTTCTTTTTTTGAATATGTTTACAGTTTGTAGCACTTTTTGAAATAGACCCGGTTTTACTTTTTTCTGTAATTTGTATTGACAAATGAATAGTAAAGTAAAGTAAAGTTGCAGCCTATTTACGTCCCACTGCTGGGCACAGGCCTCCTCTCATTTCTGAGAGGGTTTTAGGGCAAGGAATTTGTCCACCGCGCTGCCCTAATGCGTGTTGGCGAACTTCACATATCTTCGAAATATTTTGTTTCCTCACGATGTTTTCCTTCACCGCCGAGCACGTGGTAAATCAGCACTTAAAATTGCAATTAACAATTTCATTGGTGCTGGCGGGGATCGAACCCGGGTTGCTCGAGTACTGTGAAGCTTACAGCGAGCGCTAACCATCTGAGCTATCACGGCTCCTTAACAAATGCATAAATGCTTATTTTTCTTAATAAACCCATTTTTTGGTATAAAAATAGTAATCGTCATATTTTATAATACAAGAAAGACAAATGAGTTAACAGTTCACCTGATGTTAATAGCTGGTGTAGCTCACGGAACGGAACACAGTGGTGGATGGAGTGACGATTGACGTCAGAAAAAGGTAAATGGGTGGTTTCACCTGACAGAAACCTAGATAAAAAAGGAACCCCTACACCTATCAAAAGTCTACTGCTTAAAAAGGCTTTCTCCATAGATTGCTTTATAGGAGGAATATTTTATATTACTCTTAGTTCCCGCGCTGGGAAGGCGGGAAAAATTATATAAGACTGGGGTCGCTACCGCAGTTTTATATAATTTTGAGCTGTAGTCAAGAATATACTGCTGCCCATCTCCTGATTCAGTTTCCCACTGTCGCCTCTTAGGACATCCACAAGAGAATCCACTACCTTATTTGGTAGTGGACTCTTTTACATGTTGGCGTAATGCATGAAAGAATGAAATCATTATTAAAAAAGTACCTACACATAATATGTATTTTGTTTTCTGTACTAAGTGATCTGTTAACTTTACCAATACCAGACTAGTGTAGCGAGTATGGGCAGATCTCGTCAAGAAAGGCTTTTAAGAGGAGTTGCCTTTTATTTCACCTACAGTATTTAATAGATAAGGAGTGATGATGTAGCTATAAAACAGGTTGAGACATATATTTACTTTTGTTTCTTCATCTGCTTGAAGCGTGTCCCCGCTTTCGGTTTCGCTGACAGATGTATTAGTTTCTTCATTGTTAGATTGTTGGTCAGCTGTTTCGTTTTCCACTCGGTCTGAAGAATTATATACTTTATCCTCTTCTGTGTTGTTGTCACTAATTTGAGAACTGTCACCAGTAGCAGTCGTTGCTAATTCACTTTTTACTTCTGATTGCGAGCTTTCTGCTATTGATTCGGTATTGTTGTCGGTAATAGTTGACGTAAGTATAGTAGTAGGTATATTGCTTGTAGGTAATTGAGTGTTTTGTTCTGCTGACTGTGGTTCTGTACTTGTTACTTCTTTGGTGTTAACTGATTGCAGTTCAGGGTGTTCTGCCTTTTGTTGGTAGCCGAATGAGATGCGTGACGTGTTTTTATTTGAATAGTTAATGTCTACAGCTACAGATTTATATATTTCCTTAATCAAGTTAATAGCTTCGTTTTTTTGCATTTTACCTGGTCCACCATCAGTGTTGGTTGCTGCAGTAGCTGCCGGCTTTGTTTGGATTTGTGATTCTACCTTGTGATCACCACCTCTATGTTGACACCCGCAATTTTGACGTTTTTCAGGTAATATTAGGGGGTAATTTGGTAAGCATTTCATTGGCAGGGAAGGCAAATTGGCATAACAGAAATTAGGAACTGGGCGCGTGTAAGAGGCTAAACAAGGATTTATACTATAAGAAGGATTGTATGTAAAACTGTTGAGAAAAGTTGAACCACCCACTATGTTGTTATGAGATACGTCTTTTTGTATCACGACGTCTTTTTTTGGCTTATGAACAACGTTATTAGATTTAATATTTGTTTTTACTTCAGTTAAAACTGATTGTAATATACCTTTGATTTGGTTGAGAGTAACTTCTGCTTTGTTATCATTTGGAATATGATGCTGAATTGCTTTCGATTCTACCGTCTGGCATTGTGTATTTATCGTGTTTACAGTTAAACATTCTGTATTTTTTAAGCATGTAGTTGTTGGGTTAGATTTTTGTTTATTATCGTTAGTAAAATTTTTCTTTACATAAACATTTCCATAATCTACAGAACAAATTTTAGGCTCACACGAATTCATTTCTCGTTCTCCATTAATTCGACCTTTTTTTCTTTTAGCATTTGAAATTGTGTATTTCTGTTCATCATCTTTGTAAATATTGTCGTGTTTACGATCACATGTTTTATTAGCATTTTCATACGAAAATGGGTGTACATTGTTTTTAATTCGAAGATTTTCAGGCCAATATTCAATATGCATTCGTTGAAACTGTTTAGACAATATTTCTTTTTTCGTTTTAACGGATTTTTCTTTAACTGGGAATATATCATAGTGATCAGAATCGTAGTATCCATCATGATTATTTCTATGTATTTCTTGGTAATATAAGGAAACTGGACCTGGATCTATAACCAAATTATTTTTTAGTGTCATATTTAAGTTTTGATTTTTCCTTGGCAAACATTTATCGAGATTTTCAAATTTTTTATAGTAACACGATAAATTGGACTCATGTGAGTTGTAATTGCTACTTTTGGGATCTATATCTCTGCAGATGGGCGAGGAAAATTGACTGATATCGATCAGTTCATCTGCAATCGCTTCTGGCTCATATTGCTTGCGAATCATATTATTTAAATACGTGCGGCTGATTACAGAATTCATATTCGCAGCTGCAATTTTGTTAATCGATTCAGAGGTCATGTCGTAACTGTTAAAAGGTGTGTTTGAAGTCTGAGCAAAATAAACCAACTGTGTCTTCTGTTTAGCTTTTTTTCTTAAAACCCTTCTTAGCCTTTTCGGAACGATTTTACTGGCCACTTTTGTTTTATCACGATTTACCGAAGTTTTCATCACATTAACATTGGATTCTGCATATGTTACCTCGTATTTGTTTGTGCACACTTCGTCCGAAGCATTAGGGGATACAAAGCAAACACTTGATTTCTTTTTAGGTGAAGATTTTGTGTTGCAGCCGTGATTTGTAACCGGAACATTCGTTTGACTACTTTTGCATGGCGGAGGGTTTTTCGACTTTGAGCAGATTGGGGTAGGTTTACCAAGAGCTGTTTGGATAATTGGTGTCGAGTGTCGAGTTGGAGTGTTTTTAGTAACGCTTGAGCTCATTATAGTATTAGCTTTATAACTTGCAAGAGTTTTAGCTTCTACTAATTCCCTTTCAAGGGTTATGATCCTCTGCTGTAGGTCTGTTACGTCTATTGGAATACATGATATTATTTTAACTTCTGTCTGTGATGGAGTATTACCTGTAATTTTAATGTTTAACTTATGAATGTCTTCTTTATGAAAGTCTATTTTAATTAAAACACATACATATATAGGTTGTAACTTTACTTTAATTTTAGAGATTTATTTTATCCAACTTTGTCTTCAAATTCGAACCTCGGTAGCACGCGATGTAGGTACCCTACTGATTGACTTAGGTTTGGTCACACAGCGAATATTCGCTGCGAGTGTATTCGTTGCGAATATTACTCGCAGCGACAATTCGCTGCCTGACTGGCACACGCAGCGAGTACTACACGAGAATTATCTATAAAATGTATCCTTTATATTCTTCTATTTTCTTTTTAATTGCTCTTGGGTTGCTATTTCCAATCCCAATTCAATTAGTTCGTTAAACAATGGAGGCGTCTGTCATTGCATTTTTTTTTAAATTACTGTTATTTGTGTCAAACAGCTAAACAAAAAACGGGGTTTTTTCTATACACACTCAAGAAACGAATTATATCGTAATTTCCCCATTTTATAGAATCGTTTATCGGTTGATTCATTTGTTTGACCTACATACACGTATCATGCAGCATCGAATCGACATATGCACAGGTCTGGAGCGGCGCGCTGAGCGGAATGGCTACCCGCAGCGAGTACCCTGTCACACACAGCGAATTCTCGCAGCGAGTGCTCATTCGCAGAGAGTAAGATTGAACATGTTCAATTCAATTCGCAGCGAAATCAACTCGCGGCAAATGAATCTATTTGTAGCGAATAGCCTGTCACACACAGCGAGTTCTCGCTGCGAGTGCCTAATCGCAGCGAGTATTCACTGTGTGTGAATAAATAAACAGATGACGGAGAATCATAAAAAAAAAGATAAATCCAAACAAAATTTCTTTCTGAGTTGTTTTACATACATAAATTTTGCATTCAGGATGCTGTTGGGTCTGCCTCGTTACTGTGGTGCGTCGGGTATGTTCGCGGATGCGCATGCGGATTGTTTCTACACCACCATGCGTAAACGTTGCACATCCCTGGTGCGCAGGGTATGGGCCGGTTCCGATGGCATCCTGAGAGCATTTTCTGACAGGTTCGATTGTCAGTACCTGAACCATTGTCATATGGTGCACGCGCTGACTAATCGGGCCTGTCTTAGATATCGTTTTAGAATTAGGTAGTTTTAAGTTTACTAACATTAGTTTTAAGATTTGTATTATTACTAACATTTCTATGATCCTTGTGGTCGAAATAAACGATTTTTATTTTATATGCATATTTTATTATTATAAATTGCTCAAGAAAAAAACACCCGGACCAATATCAAATATTTATATATTTTTTCGTACAAATCAAAAACGGATGTTGTATTTTTTAACATACTTGGGGCCAGCGCCAGATTTAACTTTTAGGTGACCTAGGTCTTTAAAGCAAATGGTGACCTAGTTTTTAATTTTATATTGGTTTTTTATCTAAATTAAAATAGTTACCATTTTTAAGGTACGCTTTAGTAACTGAAATACTGTTTCCTTGACTTTTTAATAGCGATATCCCTGAAGATACGGTCAAAATTGATTTCACTTAGCAAATCACTTTCAATGAAAAGTATAAATGCATCCAATCTTTTAAGCATCCTATACAAAACCTGTGTTACTATTTCCTTTTGAATATGAATTTGCAAAGTTAGAAATAAAAATACGTGCAGTACGAAATATGAGAAAAAGACATTGCGAATATTGATATCATATTTACGGATTGCTAGATTTTCAAATAAATATTTAACAATGTCTGCTATTTAATGCTGGAATCCTATTAGAGTTTGGTCTTTCCCGGTCAAGCCTATCTTTTCATATTACACATACAGGGTTATTTTTCAAAGAGTAGTCAAATTTTAAAATTCGGTTCAAATATATATAAATAATGATATAATGTTATTGCAGTTTTTGCCAATTCGAGTAAATAAGGCTTCTACTTTATTTGAAATTATCTCAAATTGAATGTGATTTATGCTACAACGTTTTTGCCTACCGATCGACCCTTACGAATGTGTGCGTGCGCAGTAAAATCAGTTAAAATAATGCATTACCACGCATTTTAAATTTAAAAGATAAAAACAACAGAATCTTTGAGATTTTTTAAAATTATTTTTTCTTCAACATTTGCCTACATTACTTATTCTACACCTTCTCTGCAAAGGCCAGTTATTGTAAAACATCCCTGTATGTTGTATATACACAACTAACTTGTACAACGTCGTACCTAAATTGAATGCTACTCGACGCAGAAAATTTTCGATGCCCTTAAACCTTTGCTTGTACGGGTTTCCTTGATTGTCATTGCTCATGATGACGGCTTTTCTGTAAGAAATGTAAAAAAAATATATCACTGGTTATCACTCAGTTATTAGTGGTAGGCTATACGTTTCGTTGAATACGGGTTAATTTTTTTTAAAACCGTAAGTACTTGCGCCATTAAACTGTTAATCGTTACAGACTACTAAAGACCACTGCCGAACTTAGGCCTCCCCCATAGATTGCCACAATAAAGGAATATTTGGTATAGTTGCCTCGGTTGGTAAGCTGGCACTACGAGGACGCTGCCGCCCACCTGATTTTTTTCCTCTGTCGCCTCTTACGACACCCACGTGATGGTATGGGGTATTGGATATTCTTACACCATCACTACACGGTAAAATACTTGCGCAAGCTGAGACAATTACTTTCAATTTTGAAGAATACCTCGTTTCTAGTAAAACTTCTTTGGTTCTCCACACTCACCATACAAAACACAGCAGCGTTAAGCTAATATTTTACGCTGGTATTCTGTGAGAGCGTGGTCCTCCGGTCGAGCTGACCCATTCGTGCTACAACCATAGTATAGCTGTAACGTGGCTCTACCACGTACAACCTGAATAGTATTTGTCTAAATCAGGGTTTCCCAACTTTTTTTTTTCAGGGACCACTTTGATATTTTTGTAGTTATCTAACAATAAATTACAATCACAACTTTTAACATAATTATATTATAATAAACTAAGAAGAAACATTCATTAACAGTATTATTTGTTTATTTATTGTAAAAGCTAGTAGGTACTTACTAACGCGACGCGCGGTGTTCACTGCCCGCGTGATAAGAAAAATAAAAATGTGTTATTTAAAACTATTAGGCAGGTAAAATATTTAAATCTTCCGTGGACCATATTTAAGCTCTTGAGGACCACTGGTTGTGAATCACTGGTCTAAATAGACAAAAAGAATGTTGCTTGGTGGCAGATTTTTGCCACCACCGCGTTCTGATTGAACAAGTAAGAGCAAGTAAAATCAACTAAGGGAGTCAATCAACAAGAGGTGAAATCGCATCAATCAATCAATCAATTTGGTGGTAGTCTGCAATATCCACTTACAATCAGGTGACCTGTTAGCGCGTTCGTCACTCCAATGTTACAAAAAAGAAATAGAGTTTAGTAGGACTTGACGTTAGATTAAGTAGGCGATGAGATATATTGTGACTAAAGTAAGTCCAACAGATCAACAGTAAATATGAGCCATCGACAGAATAACAGCACTGTGGCAGCGGCAGCACTGCTACATCATCATGCTGAATCGAACGCCTTTTCGTTGTTGCAACCCAATGTATATATTTATGTATATTGCCTTTTTTTATTTGATTACTGTTTTGTTTATTTATAGAATAAGACTAAAAAACGAGCATAAAGTCCACCTGATGGTAAGTGGATACTGTGGCTCATAGACATCTACGTTTATCCTATACTGAGTGTTTAGGCCAAACAATTAATATTTGAAATTTGCATTCCACTCGTGTCTGCCCGCTGACTTTGTAAAGGTCACCCTTTCCCCACTACCGTGTGCGTTGCTCGGCAGGTGACGTGTAGACAGAACGCGAGTGCGAAGGGAGTAGCTTGATAGCAGCGACCCGGTTAAGCCACGTGTCTAGGCTGCCGCTGCTGGGGTTCTCGCGAGACCGGTTTTTGTCTGATTGGGGTCTGGAATTTTGGATTGGGGCGCGGGGCTTCGTTCCGTAATGGGGTTTCGTGAAAGCCGCCTCGGATTTGGTGGACTGCGGTTTAAGTTCCTGGACAAGAGGCTTTAAGGGGTTTTACGGTTTAAGTAACTTCTTGAAGGTAATTGTGCATATTATATAGTGATAGCTAGATGAAGTGCGTGTTTCTTCGACACGTAGATATGTGAATTGTGCGATAGTTAACTCGTGCGAGAGTGCGGAATAGTGTACGCGCGTCGAGGAGGTATACGATCTAGGATTCGAGCCGCGCATTCTTTGTTTGAGAGCTTCTCCCGGTTAATTGTCAGGATATCGTTATAATTTGTGATAAGTGAATCCGGGACATTGAATGTCGAATTTTGTGCTACTGTCCTTGCCGTGTCGGGTATCACGTGTTCGATTCTGCGATGAGTGTGGAATTAGGCGAATTGAAGTTAGTTAAATGTACAATGAAGCTAAGAGACTGAATTAGTGACAGTGAAGAAAGAAGTGGTCCGGCTATGGAGCAGTCTGGAGCGATGCAGCATTTTGGAGCAGCCTGGAACTCAGCCGCTGCTGGTCGCCTACGCCTGACCAGGCCTCACACATTCACACCTCACTGTACACTGTTCACCAAACACCATTACACACACTCACGGCCTGCCCAAGCCTTGGAGCGAAGTTAGCTCCTGATACTGCTAAGTACTTTTGGTTTCTAGCTTTCTCCCATACAGTTTATTGTAATTAGAGGTTCCACGTGGCCACTTTGGAGGCCCGACTGTGTCTGCTCGTTGGATTCCCGCTCAATGGGCCTCGGGGTATTCGTTCTTTGTAGGGGCACCCCTAGGCCGTAACACTGAGAATCAAAATGCAGATGCGTTATCACCCCTGAGGACTAAGATGGAATACTTCGTTTCCACTAAAAAGGGTCTTTGGTTCTCTACTTCACTCAGAGCCGTGGTAGCTCAGATGGTTAGCGCTCACTGTAAGCTTCACAGTACTCGAGCAATCCGGGTTCGATCCCCGTCGGCACCAATGGAATTGTTAATTGCAATTTTAAGTGCCAGTTACCACGTGTTCGGCGGTGAAGGAAAACATCGTGAGGAAACCTGCATGTCTGAGAAATAAGAAAAAAAATTTCGAAGACATGTGAAGTTTGCCAACACGCAGCGCGGTGGACAATTCCTTGCCCTAAAACCCTCTCAGAAATGAGAGGAGGCCTGTGCCCAGCAGTGGGACGTAAATAGGCTGCAACTTTACTCATCATACGAAACAGCAGCATAAAACTGCTATTTAACGCTGGTGTTCTGTGATTTTGTTTGAACGTGGTGGTGTATGTGACAAATAAATCATTAATTAATTCATATATATTGAAGTCCGTCTGGTATGTATCACCCTTTCAACTATTTCTGCGGCCTAATAAAAACTGCCATTATATGCAGTGCTGTATCCCGTTTTAAAGTTTATAGTGAGCCAGAATAATTAAGGCTGTGAGGCATTCCATATTAGTCCTGAGAGGTGATAACATATCTATCTAGTCTTCTTGTTTGTCATTTGTGTTTTATATAACAAAATATCTAGAGATAATATGTAATTTACTGGAGAACTACAAGTACGATTTCATCCGATTCAACTGGAAGAATGTCTGAATGACTGATTATCATTAAGAATAAAATTATGCTCACTGCTAAAAAAGGTTTGCCATTTATGTTGACCTTAGATTGCACACACAGATAAAAAGAAGCGAAGAATATTAGGCAAAAGATCCCTTAATGATTATAAATGTTAAGGAAACCGACAATATCGATAAGGAAATGATGTGAACAACTAACTAGAATAATTATAAAAGAGACTACTTACTAAAATGTTGATAGTTTGTAGTTAGTAGTATTATTTTCAGTGGCACCACATCAAATTTATCTGCGTTCAAAACCAACGTTTAATTTTGAACGAAACTCCTGCGCAGTAATATTTACTTTCACGCCATCTACGAATCATATAAAGAAATCAAATTAAAAAATAGACAAGAAAATATAAAATATATAAATTGGGAATTTAAAACGTGGCAGTCAGGAGAGTTGGGAACCTCAGTAATTGGCAAAGTAAGGTATTGGGGTACGTGTAAAGACGCTAGTATTTTCTAAAATTTTAATTCATATTTAATCATACAGTTTCAACAGCAAAATTTTACTAAAAGCTGTTATATTTTTCAGAAATTTTCAATCATTATTTATAAAATGCATTCGTTAAGGAGTATGTTAGGGCTGAATGTGAATGACAGGGTGAGGAATTATGTAATAAGAAAAAAAATGTGGTTTGCAAGATGATGTTGTGAGCAGGATTAAGAAAGGAATGCTTCGGTGGTTTGGTCATGTAGAAAGAATGAGAAAAGAGGTACAAAGCAGATTTATGTTCAATAGAATAGAATAAAATGATTTGTATTCAATATAAATTATTACATAACACATATTGAAAGTCATTTTTATTTAACACACGGAAAATAGCTCTATCTTGGGAAGAACCAGCTAGAAACCCAACGGGCATTTTTTTTATAGATATTATGTTACTTTGCAATAATTTTGTACAATTTTTACATGAATTTTATTAGAATCAGCATGGTAGCGATCACCTTATTCCCAGGGGTTATTTTCATTCATGTATTCCTTGATATTATAATAACCCTTTTTTGTACAATTTTTCTTTAATTAAACTTAAACTTGTTTATTGACAAATTTTGAACATTTTCTGCGATTTTGTTGTAAAGCGTATACATTGTCCCCTAAATGAATTTATAATCCTGAAAAGTTGCAGAAGTAAACGGCAGAGCTAACAAGGGAGACTGAACGGAAGTTTATCGACCAAATGGGCAATATATTGAAGATTGGCCAAATTAAGAGAATCATTAATCGCCGAGCATATATGCGTATGTTTATGGATGTAAAAGAGGCGAGAGAGGTGTGTCAGGAAAGTCAGGATCGTGCCAAATGGAAGTCCGTAGTCTCTGCTTACTACGGTCTCTGGGCGATGGACGTGAGTGTTTATGTATTTATACGTTTAAAGAGGACGAGATACATGGCGGGCTGCTTTGAAGCGAAATATTTCGAAAACTAAGTATATTAATTGCTTAAAATAGTTTATGGAATTATTTTAAAAAAGCGTTCTATTTACACATAAACGCATAAATATAGCATTTTTTTATAATTAAGGCCTATATTGAAAGAATATGAATAGGTGAATAGGTTTTCATCATCATTATTTTTACAACTCTTCACAAGTCCACTGTTGAACATAAGCCTCCCAAAAGGAATGTTGCGAAACACGGTTAAATTACGATGTTTATTACGCAGAGAAACTCCGAGCACAGCCCTCCTACGGCCAGCAGTGAGGTCAATGTCTCAGATTCATGCTCTCACTGCCAACATGCATTGATTGTGCAGTTGTTTTTTAATTAAGAGGTATGTGACGAGAAGATGTGTCGTAATTCCCCGAGCGCTGCCCAGCTGAGTTGATCCACAGACCACAATTACTTCCAGCGAAGACTAGATCCATCGATTGGCCTCTAGGTTGAAATTGTACTTACCTAGTCAAACAAATATACACACTGGAATATAACAAATCAATAATATTAATATAAAATTAGCAGTAACTTAGATAACAATAGCATTAAAAAAATAGACGCTGATAAGCAATACAATATCAAGCCACACGAACTTTATTTTGAGAAAACTGGGTGAAAATGATCGTCAACAACTTCGAGCGCAGTGTTCCTAAAAACTACCAATATGAGTGTTACATGGACGTTATACCTATTCCTATATTTTTACATACCTGGGTCTAAAACTGGAATATATTATTATTATTATACATTGGGGCAGACAATTTTTCATAAAATGTTTTGTTTTGTATAAGGTTTTGTTTTCTTTTTCCTATTCTAAACCAGCGCTTAACTAAAATCCCACCTGATGGTAAGTAGTGATGTAGCCTTAGATGGTAAAGCACACTGAATTGACATAAGCCTATTCACTCTTGCCTTGAAGACCCCCCACATTGTAATCGGATAGAAAGGCAGATGCTGGCAACTTATTCCACTCCTTTGCTGTACGCATGCCGAACGATGTAGTAAACCGTTGGGTTTCAATGCGTAATATGGTAAGTCGACTACGAACAGATGGAGACTGGCCGAGCTTCTGGTTGACGATTGTGGAAGGGAGGGAGAGGAATTAAGTAATGCAATTCTTGCACATATTCCGAAATGCATCCTGTAAAAAAACGAAAAAGCGCTTGTGTTCGAGGCTGGTGAGATTGGTATTAACCAGATTCGGGTGACCCGTAAGAGGCTTAGCACCTAGCACGCCTTTCCATTGAGTCCAAAGCTTTTAGGTGGCATTTTGCAAAACCAGCCGGTGTATACAGTAATACTCCATACACGACCGGACTTTCGATTGACTTGTTTCTTGTAGAACTAAAGGAAATTTAGAATCGGTGGCAGATTGTATAAAAATATGGTGTGTATGAAATTAAGACGTCATGATTTGTTTTGTGTTGATTATTTAATTACCTCAAATTGTAATCTCCGGTGTTAATTATTTGCAAACTTCTGCTTCAAGTCGCTCAGTTTCCGCGGGAATTATCAATTTCATTATTCAAAACCTAAAAACCATAACCTAGTTAAAATTAATTAATACAAAGTCAGTGATGTTTTTATCTTCATATTTCACATTGTCACTTTTATTTATTCTTTCAGCCAGTATTTGTGAGCAAGGAGCAACTTCTTTTTTGTATAAAAATTTTTAGAATTCGCCAATTGTCTCCTTATCACTGATCTCTATTATGGGTATTAGTAGGTATATGGAGGTCAGTGTTCTTAATGTTTAATATTGTCACTAAGAAATTTCATATATCGCGCGTGACCTAAGTTCCAAGTATCTAAAGTAAAAGCCTCTTGGCTAATACTAGTAATTTATAAGGCCGTGTGCTCATCGAAATGCCGGTGGCGCTTTAAAATATATGCATACCACAGAACACAATTACTGTCTATGAAGAGACATACGATGATGATGCATACGTTTGTATGATTCTAGATATGTGTAGAATAGTGAGAATGTCACTCACATTGGTGTGTCACCCACAGTGAGATGTGGAGCGGTGAATGAAATCCTGTTGAACCTATACAGGTTTTTAAACTCTAATCTTGCAAACCTACGACGGGGGATAACGTTACCATTTCGGGGGTCTCTTCGCTATCGACGACGTAAGGGCAAATGTTTTTTTATAAAATTAAAGTGACAAACACATTTACAGTTCACCTGACGATGAGTCGCTATTGTAGCTTTTATATATATAAAAGCTACAATATATTATATTGAGCTTAGACTTATTGCTTCATAATTAAGTAACAGAACTCAAAATGTCGTGCTCAATGGTAAAGGTTCCTCCGGATCGGTAGTAGCAATGGGCGTTCCTCAGGGCTCGATTCTTAGCCCATTCCTGTTCTTAATCTATATTAATGACTTACCTTATCTTGTAGGAGACAATCACGATATAGTATTATTTGCTGATGATACCTCTTTAAATTTCAAACTCAAACGGCAGTTAATTAATAATGACGATGTAAATAATGCTCTATCGAAATTGGTACATTGGTTTAACAGCAACAATTTGCTCTTAAACGGCAATAAGAAAAAATGTATTAAAACAATACCTAATGTTAAACATTCGAATATCAATGTGCTCTTAAGGGGCGTATTACAAAAAAACGCGAAATTACAAGGTTTCCTCGTTGAAATTTTATGTTTATCGTTCATTGCTTGAAATAACAATTACTTGGTAAAAATAGTTCGTTTTCTCTCCTCAAATAAGCTCGGAATGGATTTTAGATAACTTATTTATTTAATCAGTAATAATCATTCTCCCAAAGCATGTTTAGGCAAAAACTCTCGAAGACATGATTTGGGAGCTCTAATTTGTAGATTCTATTGAATATCGACCATCAAAAAAAATATTTTTATCTCCCAAATATCCTACACTTTAATAATAATGGAATACATTTTCGTTATATGCTTTTCACGCTAGGAAAAAAAAATCGACATAATTCAAAAAACGACTAAAAAAGCTTCGATAGAAGCCCCTATATTTCCGAAGTTCTACATCATTTAGAAGTAAAATTTATACCAAAATAATCATCAACATTTGCTTACACTATGCTATTATTTTTACTTTTTAAATCGTTACTATTATATTTTAATTAATTAAATAAAAGTACTATATATTTCACTGTGCCGGCCATCTGCGATCATTAACGCGCGAGCGCTTGCCGAGGGTGGACCTGCGTCAGTTTATTTCGGCCGCTTCATCGTTTCGATACTACCGTAGTGTGCGTCGATTGCTATCGTAGTGTGCGTCGATTACCTGCATACTAGAAAATCGTCAACTACGACCGCAATTTTTGATCGATCGGTTTAAAACTATTTTATATAGTTATAATTTAGATTACGTCACTTCAAAAATGTGGTCTATTCATTGACTTCACCTAATGGTTTATACAGCAACGGTTTTATTGAAGTTAAATGTCCTATTTCAGCTTTCGGAATAGATTTTGATACGGCCTTTCGACAAAAAAAAGTTAAAGGTTATAAATTCAGTGATTCAAGTGTAACATTAAATCAAAATAATGACTGGTTTTACCAAATCGAAGTCCAGCTTCATTTAGCAAATAAAAATGTCTGAATACTTGCCATAATATGTATTGGCCCAGATTAATGCATTAAAAGTACTAAAAATTTACAAATACGACAAATTTTAGATTTTCAATATGTTACCCAAGTTACAAGCTTTTTATGAAAAGTGTGTACTGCCTGAAATTATCAAATCGAGAAAAGTTCGGTCAATGCCGTCGCAGCAAATACGAGTATTTTCTTATAAAAAATATAGTAATTGACTGTAAGTACCGATTAAAAAATATTAGTTACATTTGGTTGTTATATTTATTAAAACAGGTTGCAACCGTTTATTCATTTATACCACTATTCTACCGGTAGTAGACATAATCGATTATTAACATTCGATTACAGCGTAACAATTAAAATATTTATGTGTACTTATTTTGACACTAAATTTCATAAATTATGAATAATATATCAAAATGGTATATAATAATAAATAATAAATTATATAATAATAAATTAATAAGATAACATTAAAATGACACACCAAAAAATATTCCATCCACTGAAGTCCATCCTAAGAAAACTTTGTATTATGGAAGATCAAGATCGTTAAGTCGCCATACTCACAGTATTATAGTGCGAGCGAGTGAATAGATATGAAAGAAAGTATCGGTCGCGTAATTTGCCGCCCGCTCGGTGCGTAAAATACCTAAATTTGCGAAACGCCGAAATGTAAGAGGGCTCTTAAATGGAGAGGAGTTGAGTCTAGTGGATAACACTGTTTTTCTTGGTATTACTATTGACGAGAATTCAATAGGGCCCCATACATTTAAATTAGCAAGCAGACTTAGTTAAATTGTAAAGAGTCCCTTAGATAAAAATTTAAAGAAATAAACATTATAACTTTGGCATCGCAATATATTTATTAAAATGTAATGTATGTAAATAAAAAAATCACCTGACAGCAAGTGGATGTTGTGATCCATAGACTTATTTAT
This sequence comes from Parnassius glacialis, assembly GCA_033319125.1. NCBI lineage: Eukaryota > Metazoa > Arthropoda > Insecta > Lepidoptera > Papilionidae > Parnassius > Parnassius glacialis. The sequence continues at coordinate 2,869,757 of JAVANC010000016.1, forward strand.
CCTCGCTTAAGAATCAAAATGCAGATGCGTTATCACCCCTGAGGACTAATATGGCTTCCTCGTATCCAATTAAAAGGATCTCCGGTTCTCTACACTCATGGCTGTCACTGATGGCAAGTGAATGCCGTAGCCTACATACATTTATATTTTTCCACAAGAATGAAAATGCAGATGCGCTGCCACTTTGGAATACATGCCTCGCTTCCAGTAAAAAGGGTCTGCGGCTCCCCACATTCACTATACGAAAGACAGCAGCATCAAGATGCCATTTTAAGCTGATATTGTATGAGCGTGATCTTCCGGGTAACCTAGTCGAGCCAAGCCATTCATGCTACAACCATAATATAGATGCAGCGTGACTCTACCAAGATAAAATTAAAATTAAAATTTGACTAAATGTGAAAGCTAAATATTAAAAATATTATGCTTAAGTAACTGTAATTTTTAATTTAAGTTGTGTTTTCAACTTCGCAATCTATGAATGCTTTTCCTATTGATATAACGATGCCATGATGCAGCTATATTAGTAGTATAATTGTAGCACGAATGGGTTGGCTCGACCGGGGAAAGTTACCACTCACACAGAATTCCAGCGTAAAATAGCAGCTTAACACTGTTGTGTTTCGTATGGTGTAGTCAACCGGATACCCTTTTACTAGAAATGAGGCATCCCATCTTAGTTTTCGCGGGTGACGACGCATCTGCACTTTCTACCGACTTCAAAAAGGAGACGGTGCTCAATTCCACTGTATGTTTTTTTGTGTGTTACCTCATAACTTTTACTGGGTGAACCGATTTCGATGATTCTTTTTTTATTTGAAAGCTGGTGCTTCACATGTGGTCCCATATAAGTTATTCAACTCAAAAACTATTGATCAAGGCCTGATCAATAGTTTTTGAGTTATTCTTAATAATTTATATTGAAGTCGGTCGTACAACATTTTTAATTTTAATTTGTTTGATGTAGATGTCTATGGGCCGCAGCTTAGAGTAATTACACATAGAGTGATAGTGACATTTAAAATTCCGTTCAATGTTGAAGCAACAACACAATGAATGTTTGCATAATAATAATAATAATAATTTATAATATATAATTACAATTATATATTTATACAGCCCAACCAGATGAGAAAACTATATAGATACCTCTAAATAATAATAATTATATATAGTATTTATTTTATTTTGTTGATATTTATGTATGTTTATCATTTTCATTTACAATTATATATTTATACAGCCCAACCAGATGAGAAAACTATATAGATACCCCAGAATAATAATAATAATATTAATAATAATCTTTATTTGCGTAAAACATGGTATATATGTTGTTCACAGGTAAAAATCGAGCGCTCATGTTTTGCTTATTTTACATAGCCATGCAAATATTTTTAAACAATGTCAAATTTTCTTTAACTATTAGAAATACATTAGTCACCTAATTTAGTTAACAAAGAGAAATAATATTATAATAATTAATTACATGTCAATTTCAATTTCTAGTAATAGTCGCACAGCTTAGTCAAAGAGATATTGTTACAATACTATATTTTATTATTTTATATTTTTACAAAAAATGAAAAGAATTTTTTTAAAAAAATATTATCTAGTACATAATCTAATTTTTTTTCCAAGAATTGTTTTACACTATAGAAATTATTTTCATTGAGCCATTTGTACAATTTCTTTTTGAACAATGTAATATTTAGGGTTTAAGTTCGTCCGGGAGTTTGTTATATATTCGGACACACATGGTAAGGCAACTTTTGCCATATTTTTGTGATTTAGGTATAGCCTTAAGTACGAGCTTGTGTGGGTCCCTACGTGAGCGAGTAGTCGGTACCTCACAAGCTTTTTCGAATAATTGTTTGTGCCTCTGCACAAAAACACAAACTTCTAAAATATACATCGTTGGTAGTGGCAGTATTCCAAGACCTTTAAATAGAGGCTGACACGATTCATCGGGTCGTACTCCGCAGATTGCCCTAATGCACTTTTTCTGCGCAATAAATGCCCGATTCCAATCCGGACTATTTCCCCATATGACCAGTCCATAACGGAGTATAGACTCGGCATATGCTCGGTAAGTCATAACAGACGTTTTTATGTCAGTCACTTTTTTTATTTGGTTAAGCGCGTAAGAACATTTGTTTACTTTATTACAAACTTCATCGATATGTGCTTTCCAGTTCAGATTCTGGTCTATGACAACACCTAAAAATTTAGTTTTTTCTATGTGATTGATTTTTGTAATGTTTAGCTTGAAGTTGTATTGGTTATATTTTGATTTATTAAATTGAATATAATTTGATATTGCCAAATTAATTTTTAAATTGTGAGCTTGTAGCCATTCAATTATATTATCGATTGTATTATTTATGTCCAATTCGTAATTATATATTGAATTCTTATTTTTTTTAGTCCTAACTATAACTGAAATGTCATCAGCGTATGTGATACATTCATGACTTGTCGCATCAGATATGTCATTAATATATATTATAAACAATATGGGCCCTAAGATACTGCCTTGTGTAACCCCATTAATATTTTCAAGGTAGTTGGATTTATATGTTCTTAGTTCTTTATTGATTAATTTTGTTATCGTGACACATTGTGTACGATTTGTTAAATACGAAGCAATCCATTGCAACGTAATACCCCTTATTCCTATTTTTTCCAATTTATTTAATAATAGATCGTGAGATACGAAGTCAAATGCCTTAGTTAAGTCAAAAAACAGTCCCGTAGTCAAATAATTATCATTAATATTGGTCAACAATGTATTGATTAGGTGATAAATAGCTAAGTTAGTCGATTTATGTTTTTGAAAGCCATATTGATTTTTATTTATAATGTTAAACTTGTTGCAAAATTCTACGAGCCTTTTATACATACACTTTTCAAATACTTTTGAAAGTATAGGTACAAGGGTAATTGGACGATAATTGCTAACGACGTTTCTATTGCCACGTTTGTGCATAGGCTTTACAATGGAGGATTTTAATGTTTCTGGAAAGCTTCCTGATGAGAACGACAAATTGACAAGATGAGTCAATATGTCAATTATTTTATCAATGCATGACTTCAATATGTGTGTATTTATGCCATCGTAACCTACAGAGCTGGTTTTATTTAAGGTCATTACCTCTAATTTTACTTCATTTACTGACATGGGTTTAAGGAACATTGTGTTTAAGTTAAAATTGTTCGTAATATAAGAGCCTTCGCCATTGTTTACATTATTAATACCGATGTTTGTAAAGTAGTTGTTAAATATTTGGGATATTTCTTCCGGGTTTGCTATGTCGGAGTCGTCAATTTTTAGATAGTCAACAGAAGCTTTGCTTTGTGTTATACCTATTTCATTTTTTATTATTGACCACGTTGCTTTACATTTATTATTACTGTTTTGAATAAATTTAATGTTTGCAAGTCTCTTAGATTTATTTATACATTTTTTTAGGATATTTGAATATGTAAAATATTTCTGTCTATTGCTTGCTGATTTATGTGTATAATAGTTATATCGGAGTTTTCTCTTTGTGTTACAACTTTTTAGTAAGCCTTTACTGAACCACATGCGATTGTTTTTGTTTGAGTTATTAACCTTTACTTTTTTAGTTGGGAAACACAAATCGTAGAACAACCTAAAGTTCGAATGAAAGTTATTGAAGGCTATATTCAAGTTAGGTTCACTATATACTTCAGACCAAGAGAGGCTATTCAAGCATTCCTTAAACATTTTAATATTTTCTAAAGAATAGTCTTTTTTGAATGAGTAGTAGGATTTTTCTGTTTTAGTAATATTTTTTTTTTGGATCGGAATGCTCAGTAGTTGCGCTGTTTCATGATCCGACAGACAGAGAGGCAGTACATGAGCAGTAGCGTCCTTCACATTACTAAGGATGTGATCTATACACGATTCTTTCCGAGTTGGAACATTGATATGGAGTTTCAAATTATAGTTATTACATAGATCTTTTAAGTGGCATGTCAGGCTGCCAGGTTTCAAGGTATTTATATTAAAATTACCTACTATAACAATGTTGTAATTTGGTTTTACTTTTTTTGATAAATCATGTAGTAAATACCTCAATTTATTTAGAAATATGGTAGGGTCAGAGGAAGGGGTTCTGTAAATACAAATAACAATTAGCTTGTGAAAAGGTATTTCTATGCCACATACCTCAAAAACTTTTTGCATAGCATATGTTTGTAAGTGTGTGAGTTCGGTGAAATTAATATTGTGTTTTGTCAAGATACACGTACCACCTCTATTCTTATCCCTACAAAAAGCAGCGGCCAAGGTATAGCCATTTATTTTTAAATAGTTTTTGTAAGAAGCGGCCTGTAATTACGTTTGCCCACAGGCAGACAAGCAAATGACTAATGTTTGCAAGTTAATGACATTTTCCCCAAAAAGTGGGGAAAATGTAATAGTAGACATAGTCATAGAATTAATATTTAGGTTGCGTTTATAATTATTTATTAACTATTTCAAAGCGAAAAATGTTTATTTATGTTAACTTATGTAATATTTAAATTATTCATATACGTAATATCTTGTGCTATATTCACAAATCTATTATGTAATTATATTAGTATTATCTGTTAGAAGTAGTATATTTATATAAATATCTGTTATTTATCTTCCATAAAATCTTATATTATTTGTAAATATTAATTTTTATATAATACTCAAGGCCTTAATCTATGATATATAGAGAAGTGGAAGAAATGGAGGAGGCAAATGCCTACGTTTATTTCTTCCACTTTTTTCAATCCAGCCCCACTTACCCTTAACAAGTGAATAGTTGTCAGATAATCATTTAAGCTGTCAGATATTTTTTCATTAGTTATTCCTTACTAGCTGTAGCTGTGGCCCGCGGCTTCACCCGCATATTAAAGCATACACTGACCTCGATTCTTGCCATTCTAAGAATCTACGTGATATATTTAATTTAAATCGGTTTCAACGTAAAGGTTCCAATATGCAACTTTCACAAAATGGATATAATATTAGAAGGAATCACGAGACTTAAGAGTGCGATCAGCTTCAAGTTATTATTATTATTAATTTATTGGATTTTATGTTTTTTCATTCAAACAAAGTAAGATTCGAAAGGAGATAAACTATTCAAATAAAAAATTAAATTAAAAATGTTCATTAAATAATATAAAATAAAACAAAATATACTCAAGTACTTAAACAAATATCTCTTAATGACACTGAAACTGCAACTGTTTTCTAAACAACTGCCACTTTGATGACGCTATCCTCGTAATGTTATCTTTTTTAGATTCATAAAAGAATCAAACTCAAAATTTTAAATATATGTAAATTAGAATTAAAAAAAACAATCATAAGCCATATTATTTATCCTAAAACACATGCCATAGAAAGGTAAAAACAACTGCACATTATCAAAACAAAATAAAATCAACACATTTTTTTTCGTGGCAAATGGGAACCCTAATAATATTTGGCAAATAAAAATACCTATTTATATGTGAATGAGACTTGGCAGTATGAATGTATTTTTTCAATATGCATTTTTTTAATTATATTTATAAAAAAATGGGGTAAAATATCTTACTATGCCTAGTAACATTTGCATTATATTGGCGTCTGTCAAATTTATTATTTTTTATTTTGTTTTGATGAATGTTTTTTAGGCAGTACTGACCCGTAAAATGAGATTTTTACATTTTTTTCGTGATTATGTGATGAGTTGTGACAACCTTTCACAGTACAGTACGTCATTTTTTTGAAAAATTGTGCAAGCTGTTTACACGACTACGTGGACTCGAGCACTAACGCGCCAAAAATCGTACTTAGCCTTGAAAGGCTAACTTCAAATGGCTTCACTTTGCGTGCGCCTACTGCGGTTCTAAGCCTAATACTTCTATGGGCCGCAGCAACCAGGTGATTTGTCACCCTATCCAATAAAATAGAAGATGTCTCTTGAACCTGTCACACTCGTACCGATATACCTTATGTTTTTGCGATAGGATCAAAATTAAGGAGCAATCACAATGAAAACCAATGTTTTGAGCAGAGATGGTGGCTTCGACTAGTTTTAGAATCCAGATCCCATTACGTAGTAGTATAAGGTACTCTGATCAGTTGTGCTTGCGTTGGTAGAGTCCGTCGAAGTTAGTTATATACGTTGAAATATAAAGAAAAGAAGATAAAAACATAGTAACATGTATTAAAACATAATTGTTTCTACTCGTTTACACCTCACAAAATAAAGTTAACAACATATGTACCAAAATTTAACACATCACTATACGTATACGGCACCTATACAAACATTCTTCCCCGAAGCAGGTTAATTGGTTCTTCCATCGGTTTGTCTTTACCCAACAGTGTCTGAACTATTGGGTTCCTAGAAGAAAATGGATTACGTTTATAAAAGAACCTTTTTACCATTGCATTTCTTATAGTCATGTCAGTTTCGGCGAGTTGTTTCTGCGTGTTTTTGTAGGAGAAGTTTAAATTTGCCGCATTAGTCTGCATTGCTTTTTCGTGTAAATTTTTCCAATTCATTATACCTGGCTTTTTAGTCATCTGCGCTACAGTTATATGTGCTTCTTCTAGTGGGTCTATTTGTTGTTTTTGCTGAGCGATCTTGTGTTTAAATGTTTCAAAAAAGGACTGTTTCTTTTCGCTTTGCGTGCCGATACTTTTTACTTCAATTTCTTTTAGGCACAAGGGTACTTGAGGGGGAATTTGATTATAATGGTTATCGAAAGAAGCAGAATAAGAGGGCGATGTGCCTTGATATTGTGAGTCATGGTGTATAGTTCTGTCTCGCGTCATTGGTGCGTAGGGATCAAACGCATGTTTAGGTGGTAAATGTTGATAACCATGCCTCGATTCTAGTCCAACTGATTGCCGGTAGGCACACTCAGGTGGTCTATGCTGATATGCATGTCTGGGCGGGAATGGTGGTTGCTGGTAGTACTCCTCGCCGTGCATCATATAGTTTGTCACCTGCTGTTTAAAGGGTGACATCGGGTTTATGTCTTCAACTTCAACAGTACTCTCACTCTCACTTAGTTCTTCTATCACGTCTTTTTTTCTTTTTTTCAGTAAACTGCCAAATGATCGTAAAACATTGGAGAATGTCTTCTGTTTTCTGGGCTGGAATATAAAGTTTGTTTTTATTAGTTTTGTAATGAACTTTAATAATAGAGAATAGGTTTTCAAATAAACACTACTGTTATACCTTCACTTTCATGTCTAAAATACTACTGAAGTCAAAGTCAGATGGTTGTGTGGCAGCTGCTTCTAGACTAAGTTTCTCCAAGATCGTGTCCGAATAGCTACCACTACTGTATAAATTGTCATCAGCCTTCTTTGACCCAAAAGCCTCACAGCTTTTGGAGTAGCATTTCATTTGAGAAGTGCCAACTTTGACGTCGTGTACGGACAGATTCGATCCGGCACCCACACTCCTCGATGTTAATAATTTGTTTTCTGGTTTTTCTTCCAATACTTCAATATTTTCAATGCTAACGTCACGAAGTTCTGCATTTCTTTTAGGTTTTGGACTCTGTTTTACAAAATTATAGATTTCTTTTATAAGTTGCTGAGTTTCATCATTAGAGCATTCATTTTTGTCTTTAGCAGTGTCTGAGTTTATTGTCACTTCCTTTTCTTGGATAACAGCTTCTTTAGGATGAGTAGTACAAGCGGCACATGTGTAACTGTGGTTTGGCATAACATAGCCACTTTGTACGCAATTTATAGGGCAAACTGGAAGTAAAGGATAACAACAAGCATTTGGAAATCCTGGTACACATGGTTTACTAGTAAACGGGTCATTTGTATAGTTAAAACTATGGCTACTATTTGGAAATATAGGAACATTAACTTTTTCAGTATCATGTTTTTGATTTTCATTTTTATTCAAAGTCTTATCTAAAGCATCTGATTTATCACTTGTCGTTTCTCTTTTCATTTCTTCTAAAAAAGTTTGAAGTATATCCTTGATTTCGCAAAGAGCTTTGTCTGTTTTGTCAACACAAATATCTGTTTCTTGCGTTTTGTTAAATGATAAATCATTTACTAGCAAATTTGTTGGGTTTTGTGCAAATGATGGATACTGCAAAGTATCATCTACATCATTTTGTCTTAGAAAATTCGGTGCCTCCAGGCTCGGAGAAGTCTGTATTAAGACCTGGTTGTTTTCAGGGATCACAAAATCGGATGATTCGTGATTTTTTAAATTTTTATTAATATTTTGTATTTTTGATTTTTCTTTTTGATGATAGTGGGTAACATATGGGCTAGAATTATCAAATCCATCATAGTGTTGTGCTTTTAGATTCAGTCTTGGACGTAACGACCGCGGGGATGGAGGAACTTCTTTATAGTGATCATATGGAATTATGTTATCGTTTGCAAACTTTCTTCTAGACTTAGGACTAGATTTTTCTTTTACTGGAACTAGGTCATAAAAAGAATCATTATAATATTCCTGATTTCTCCGACTTTGTTTGAGGCGTGGATATCTTTTAGAGCTGTACAATCTAGTGTCACATATACTTCTCATATCACTACTATCACTCCTACGTCTATATCCTACTTCATCATTATTTATGGGCTCATCATAACAACACGAACATAATTCACTACCTTCTTGTATATTTTCATGGACTGAGAAGTCTTGATCACGACAAAGTGGAGCCGACAACTGGCTTAGATCAGATTCTCTTTTGTTAAATAATTTGATTGGTTTGTATTGCCGTCTAATAATATCAGCTATAAAATCTTTATCAAGTTCTTTTTTGTCTGGTTTAAATGTTTTTCTTTTACTTCTTTCGTCGTTCTTTCTCACTACGAATTCAATATTGTTTCTTTCTTCAACTTCTGTGTTTTTCTTTGAATCTTTCGTAATAATTTCTTTATTGTATTCGATTTTTGGTCGTCTTTTTTCGTGCCTTCGCGTAGGAATATCTGATTTTATTAAGTCGATAGACGAGTAGTAGCTTGCTGTTAAAAATTGTGGTTTCTTATTTTCATAATTTAACGCTTTTTTCCGTGTTTTCGAATTAGAGTCGATTTCATTAACTACATGTTCATTTTCACATTTTCTAATTTTCTTTTTGTTTCTAATATTATCACAATCAATTTTAGACGCTGATTTGTTTGCTAGCCGAGTTAAAGACTGTTTATCGTATAAATTTGAAATTCTACTCGTAAAGTCACTCTCTTCACAATTTTTATACAAATTTTCAGAAGTTTTATACAAAACTTTAGTTTCAACAGGATTTATCTGTATTGGAGTATTTTGGATATTGTTTTTGCTTTCATTGTTTTGTAGAGTTCTTGTTAAGCTTTCGCACCTTGTGACGTCATCAACAGTTATTAGATCCCGACAGTGCTGACTGACTTGGTCCAGTTGCTTTTCTATTCCAACAATTTTATGCTTTAGATCTGAGACACTAACTGAAATATTTGAGTTTGTTTTAGTATCTGGCTGTGATGTTGTGCCTGAAATAAACCATTTAATTAATCTGTATATCTATAAAAAATTAAATCCTTAAAGAGACAAACGAAGCGATTAAAGCGAATCCGCCCTACAAAGTTAGAGGCTTAGGTCTAGCAGTGGAATTATTTTTTTTTTATTTATTGTATGTACACAACGGTGTATAATATTAACTTTTTCATAATATAAATATCCAATATATAAAACGTTTTGATCTGGAATATAAACCAAAAACGCGAACGTACAGTAGCAACATGCATTATATGTAAACATGTCCATGAAAAAAATTAGTTAAACAATTTTATGTCAATTTAGAGAAAGTTGTTTTTAGATATAATTAAAGACGATAAAAAATGTGGAGTTGACTTGAACCACTGAAATAGTTGAGCGCGAAGCTTATTTAAACTGATTGTGTAATGAAAATGTTTAGATATTCTATTTCACGATCAAGGTTTGACTTTGGTTGTTGTTAGCCGTGCACATACACATTGTGTTAGTGTGCGTAGGCCTCGCGAGCAATCGCGAGTCGAATGAATCGCAGCCACAAACGCTCCTGTCGGTACACGTCACTACTACAATCAAGGCGAAACCACAGAATAAATAATAAGTACTAACGTACAGAAGTTGCACTCTTTTGATGTTGACTGCTTGCCGACGTTATAATAGCTTACATAGTTATTATTAATAAGATAAATCGCGCACGCAAGCTAAATAAAACTTTATCGCTACGCGCGATTGTCCGTATTACTTTGCATCTTTTCTCCTTACTACGTCACAACGGACTTTCCATGGTTGCTAAGGTTTGATAATAAAAAGTAAAAAAATACATTGTGAAATGGTAAGTTATTTAGGTAAAGTACCTATGCGGACTATAATCATAGTATAAAGACAGGGAAGTAGGCTGTCTCCGGCCCAATCCGCGATATAATTGCCTACTGTCTCAGGGTTGTCATTGTCACCAAATCATTAGTTTAAAGCCCGGCCCTTGCCAAAAATAATACATCTCTGTATAACTAATTCAGTGATCATTAGTCGATAAAGTTCAACAATGGTTTTCCTAACAAATACAGAAATGTATTAAGATTCAGAGCAGTATTATTTATAAAAAAAGGGATAAAATAAACCGGCGGGGCGGTGTGTGAGCTCGTGTTTAAATTATTTACTTAGTATATTCTAGTTATTTTTTATTTTTAATAGGCATAATATAGTATTTGCACACATAAAGGACCATATTAATTTTTATTTTTAATTAATACAAGCATATGTATATATTGAATCACACATTTATTACAAAATTACAAATTACATACATATAATCATGCCTCTTTCCCGTAGGGGTAGGCAGAGACCACTTCTTTCCACTTGCTACGATCCTTACATACTTGTTTCGCTTCGTCCACTTTACAAATTAGCTACAGAAAAATACTTTCTTCGGTTTCGACTATTACGAAACGACTTGTTATTAAACTTTAATGTGTAATATATCCGCATCCTTATAAATAACTTTTGCAAATATAATTAATTACGATTTTATAACCGTAAGTAGGTACTTAGTTACTATTCTTCCTCTGTCTGATAGACAACTAATACAACAAAAATATGTAAATGTATGTAAAAAAGCCGTAACGCGCGAACCTCGTGCGGTGTTAGCCCAGACTGGCGTAGTGAGAAACATTCCGAGATTGTGTTTAAGTGTGCGTGCGGCGCCTCATAGATACTATGGCGCACACATACAAGCCGCGCGCAGTGCGTTTGTTTGAAGATAACGTACTTCCCTGTCTTTATACTATGCTATAATCGACCATATTATCTATTATGTGAGTTCTGTGCTGCCCAACGCATGCAACTTGCAAGGCTATTCGTCGGGAATCGCGATGCTTGGTTCGTATAGGTAGATAGCGTAAACAACAAATAAACCTGAAATACGATTCCTAACAGAAATATGATCGTAATCTACTTAGTTGAAAATCTTGTAAACAAAGTTTTAATTTCAGTATTTTGTGCTGTTATAACTTAAAATATTTTAATTACAAAGACGAGTATAGATATGTAAGTAGGTACTTGGGTAGTGAAGTAAATTTCAACTAAGTTTTGTAATAAAGTACTTCGGTATTACTTCTGTAGTTAAATTAGGTACTTCTTCATTATTTTTTCGCTATAAGTACCTATCTAACAAAAATAATGAAATAATTTACCTTTCATTACCCTTCGGTAACTCAAATAATGATATATCTGAATCCTTTTAATTGCTTATTAAGCATCCATCCCCGCAAAAATTATAGTAGGAACGACATTTTGTCAATATAATATATTAAATAGGTAGGTAATATACATATATATATATTATTCTTAAATTACATTAAAACTTTTTCAACTATTTTATCGTACAATTAAATATACTAAACACTAAACAAAAACTATTTAGACGAGTATATGAACAAGTATTTATAAAAAAATATTTACAAACAAAAAATAGTTAAAAACTTTAACATTCAATCAATCGTATAGAGCGCGCTAGCCCCGACTGCGATTTCCGCCTGGGGCAGCTCGCGATTATAGGTAATTATTTCACGCAGGTAGCAAGAATGACAGAGGCCTGGCGAAACCTTCGTCGTGAAATAGAATAAGTAATAACGGATATTGTAACGGAATTTTACAGGTTGGTAAAGAAGAAGTTTTTAGTGTCTTTTTCTAAATCTATCGTATATAATTGTTAGCGTCTAGTTTATACCCAGAGCTCGTCGCAAGAATTCCTTAATGGCACGATACCGGCGTTTGGCGCGGGGTGATATACGACGGCGCGGCGTGCGTAGTGTCATCACCATCTAAATTGCCACTGAAATTTTAACAACTGCAATTAAGAATTATTATTTTGTGGTGCGAATCTGCAGTAACAGCCAATATATGAGGTTGTACGGCTAAAGTATTAAATCGAACGGAAAAGCACCACGCCTCAACATCACAAATAAGTTCTTGATCGGTTTTTGATGTTATTTGTCCAGTGCCTTTTTATAGATGTAAGGGTAGGTAACAAGGGACATTGAAACAGAAGATGAGCAGCGACATCTTGCTGATAGCAACTTAATAAAAAACTGCGGTTGCCAACCCACCTGCCAAGCGTGGCAACTATGGCAAAATATATGGGTAGGCCTATATTTAGCAGTGGACTTATGTATGTTTACTATATTATGTATAAAGAGTAACAAACAGGCACACAGTTTTTTTTTAACTGATAGTCCAACTGATGGGAAGTGGCTACTGGAGTCCATAAGCACCTGCAGGCAACTTCAAACAAACAAGCGTTGTATTTTTTTTATATATACAATAAGGGTCACAAACGAGCACACAGTCCACCTGATGGTAAGTGGTTCCTGTGGCCCATAGACATCTACATCTATCTTCGTTTTGAAATTAAAATGCAGATGCGTTATCAGCCGTGAGGACTAAGATGGAATGCCTCTTTTCCAGTAAAAAGGGTCTCCAGTTCTCTACACTCACCATACGAATCACAGCAGCATTAAGCTGTTATTTTACGCTGGTATTCTGTGAGAGCGTGGGCCTTCCCCGGTCGAGCGGACTCATTCGTGCTACAACTATACTAAAGCTGCAGTACAGCTCTACCACGTATTAGATTATTATTATTATTATGATATTAATCATTTCCGAGGAGGATTATGATGAAATGCTTGTAATTATACTGCATCCTTATACCCTTCAGAACGGAACACAGCCGTGCAAGCACTTTTTTAAAAAAAAACGTTACCCCCACACTACGATTTTCTCCTGTATCGTGGTGGCAGTTTACAAACATAGATTGCACGAGGACAAACATCCAGATCCGGAACAATTATTTGTAGGCCATACAAATACATGTTCCGTGCGAGATTCGAACCCGCGGCCCCCAGCGTAACAACCCATTGCTAAGCCACTGCGCCACGGAGCCGTCAATTACACTAATATTAGTTGGCCTAAATATATAAGATCGTGGTACCTAGCCAGAAAGACTCCTAGGCAGGTGAGTTCATCTGATATTAGTGAATGCACTCACATTTATCCTGGATTAGAATATAAAATACAGATACGTTGTCACCCCTGAGTCTTAAGATCGAATGCCTCGTTACCAGTAAAAAGGGTATCCAGTTCTCTACAGTCACCATACGAAATAGAAGCATTAAGCTGCTATTTCACGCTGGTATTCTGTGAGAGCGATGCGAATACGACAAAGCACTACCGAACCACCAATAATTTATTTCGTGAATACTACCACAAGCATACCGAGACACACGTGGTAGAGTAACACTGTAGCTATAGGACCACGCACTCAATGAAAACCAGCGTAAAATAGCAGCTTAATGTTGCGTATGGTGAATGTAGAAACCCGATACCCTTTTTACTGGAAACGAAGCACTCCAGCTCAGATCTCAGGGGTGACGACGCATCTGAATTGCCACAGTATCCACTTACCATCAGGTGGACTGTTTGCTTATTTGTCAATCTTATACTATAAAAAAATTATAGTTAGAACTTGTCATTTATAAAGTGCTAGGCAGGAAATTAAAATTGATCACAGATCCATTCATTGAGACAAAAAGTTCAAGGGCCCAGCTCGAGCCTAAACCATCAGCTCCTGTATACATAAGAGTAGCCCCAAGGATAGCGACAGACACGATTTTTTATAGAATAGGGTGACAAACGAGCACACAGTCCACCTGATGATAAGTGATTGCTGCGACCCATAAACATCTACATCTATCCTCTATTACAAATCATAATGCAGATGCGTTGTCACCCGTGAGGACTAAGATGGAATGCCTCATTTCCAGTAAAAAAAGGTCTCCGGTTCTCTACACTCACCACACGAAACACAGCAGCGTTAAGCTGCTATTTTACGCTGGTATTCTGTGAGAACGTGGTCCTTCCCCGGTCGAGCCGACCAATACGTGCTACAACTATACTACTAATATAGCTGCAGCATGGCAATGATTTATTTGCTCCAGGTTAATCATGATGGTCATATAGTCGGGTAAAAACCCCACTATCATCATCATAAACCGTATGAGGTATGACGAATCTGCTTAGGCAGAGTTACACCGGCAATAGGAAGAAGGTTACGCTGGTCTAGTCATCGTCCACTTGCAGGTTGGCTAGCTGCCTAAATGAATTAGTGATTCTGTGGAGTCGAGAAACTAGGATCACTAAACTTAATGTTTCTTCCTGGTGTTAACAGAGTATATATCACTTTTTTATTAAAACTACTTTTGTTTTTGTGGACATCCATTACATTTTCGTAAATATACTGAGATGCCAAAGATATTATTTCTTTAAATTTGTAAGGTTGTAATTAGGTTTTATGGCCTTCTGCTACAAAACATAAATAATTTCTAAATCAGAAGTATTTCCAAATAGCAATGACAAATAATTGACATTATGCTCTGGAAATAACTGAAATAAACTAATCTAGCTGTCTCGACAGTGACTCGTGAGTCGACTAGTGAGAGCACAGGCTGCAGAGCTTAGTCTGCAGAGCTTAGTCTGCTTGCTAGTTTAGATATATGAGGGCCCACTGAAATTGATGAAGTGAGTGATAAAACAATGAAACCGATAAGGTTTAGTTCTTAAAAACATTTTGACATTCAGATTTATAAGTCCAAAAGTATTTTCTAATTAAAAAAAATGTGAAAATACTCTCACAATTATTTAAATAAATAAACGGTAATACGCATTGCTGCACAGTTACGAATGTTTTTCTAATGTTGAACACAGCCCTTCCCATAGATTGCCGAAAATAAACGAGCTCATCACGTTGGTCATAGTTGCTATGCTTGGTGTGCATAAAATAAAAATGCACCTAGATTTTTATTTTTAAATTATTAGGAAAACTCTGCTGCATATCTCCTGTTTACCTTCGCCGTATCTGACGACATCCACTGCACGATAAGGGCTATTAGATATTCTTACACCATCACTGCACGGTCATTAAATATTTCTATATCTAAAATATTTCATAAATACCTTTTCTTTTTGCGTTGATATATATGGTTATAAAAAGACTGCATGAAACAAAACAATTTCCATATTTTTTTGTTAGTTAAAATTCGAGATCCAAATTCTTTCGCTTATAATTACTTTATAAAAAATGTTTGAATGTTGAATATAGACAGACTTACATATTTCGTTTATTGTTTGACGTTGATAAGTTCTTTCTTTCAAAAGAAGTCTTAATTGTTGCATTCTGCCAGTACATTTGTAAATATTTATGCTAATTTTGTCTAATATTTTTTCTTTATCCCATTTAATTCCGAGTGTCGCATGAGGCGACTATGAATATGCGATATATCTTATAGCCTCATAAATACAAAGGACTTATCTATTAAGAAAGCTTAAAATTTTAAGCTTTAATGATTTATTATATTTACGCGAACACTACACGTTTAAGTAAAACTAATTTTACGTATTTTATCGCGTATATTAACTTATTTTATATTCCCGACGTTTCGAGTCCTGAGATTTGATAGACCACATATCCTCGCTAAAAAACACCGATTCCTTCCAAGGATTATTCGCGAGGCTATTGAAAAAAAATCCTAATTTCAATATAGAAGATCACTGGGTGCTATCATCTGTTTGGGATCCTATAATTAATAAAATTAAATCCCAACCCAACCATACAACTTAAAGGCTTCAAGATACTGTAAGTTCAAACTGCGTAGATCGGAACAAAAATTAATAATTTTAAATCTGGAGGTAGTCGGGGTTAACTATGATACAAGTATTGGGATGCCAAACACCTCGGTTACCCCGTAACCCGAACCATGGGTGCTGTAAAATACTTATTGGATATATTATATATTGGATTCTTTTACGTGGTAGAGATATGCTGCAGTTATATTAGTAGTATAGTTGTAGCACGAATGGGTCGGCTCGACCGGGGAAGGACCACGCTCTCACAGAAAACCAGCGTAAAATAGCAGGTTATCGCTGCTGTGTCTCGTATGGTGAGTGTAGAGAACCGGAGACCCCTTTTACTGTCAAAGAGGCATTCCATCTTAGTCCTCACGGGTGACAACGCATCTGCGTCTTGGGTCTTTATTGAGAATATATGTAGATGTCTATGGGTCACAGTAACCACTTGCCATCAGGTGGACTGTGTGCTCGTTTGTCACCCTATCCTATATAAAAAAATTAAGAATAACATCTAATGCACATACCTCTAAATAAGATAAGATTATTGAAAAAAAGACAGTATCAATTATTGGGATAAAACATAGTAAATATTAAATCAAATGTCACAAAGCATTTTAATTAAAACTTTCTGTCGCTATGAACATTTTTAAGAAAGTATAAAATAAATTCTATTCTGAATTTATTCAGCATCAGAAAACTCGTTTTTTTATATGATAGGGTGAAAAACGAGCACACAGTCCACCTGATGGTAAGTGGTTGCTGCGGCCCATAGACATCTACATTTATCCCCTGTTACAGATCAAAATGCAGATGCGTTTTCACCCGTGAGGACTAGGATGGAATGCCTCATTTCCACTAAAAGGGCCTCCGGCCACCTGCACTCACCAAGCGAAACGCAGAGGTAAACCTCTACTTCACGCTGGTATTCTGTGAGGTCGTGGTACCACCCCGGTTTGAGCCGGCCCATCCATGCGACAGCAAAAGCTGCCGCCTGGCTCTACCACTGTTAAACTCGTTTGTTGTTGTACTGAGAAAAAACAACTTATTTTAGTTCGCTTGGTAATTTTCCTTCCCTCAAGTTGTCACTTCTAAGGTCTAAGATGGAATGCTCTATAGCCTGTAATTTTAATTGCTCACCATTCAGACTGGAACATAATAGTACAAGCACTGTTATTCGGTAGAAATGGTTAAGAGGGTGGTATCTATCCAGACTGACTCCTAAACAAAAAAGTAGTCCCGCCATCACGTACAAGTTATAATGGAAATCACAAAATACATTTATTCTATAAAATAAATCTACCCACACAGACTCCGAAGAGAAATGGAGTCCCGCCATCTAATATAAGTTATAATGGCAATCACAGAATACAATTATTCTATAAAATAAATCTACCCACACAGACTCCGAAGAGAAAAGGAGTCCCACCATCTAGTATAAGTTAAATGGAAATCACAGAATACATTTATTCTATAAAAGAAATCTACCCACACAGACTCAGAAGAGAAAAGGAGTCCCACCATCTAGTATAAGTTAAATGGAAATCACAGAATACATTTATTCTATAAAAGAAATCTACCCACACAGACTCCGAAGAGAAAAGGAGTCCCACCATCTAGTATAAGTTAAATGGAAATCACAGAATACATTTATTCTATAAAAGAAATCTACCCACACAGACTCCGAAGAGAAATGGAGTCCCGCCATCTAATATAAGTTATAATGGCAATCACAGAATACATTTATTCTATAAATGAAATATACCCACACAGACTCCGAAGAGAAAAGGAGTCCCGCTATCTAGTATAAGTTATGCCATCAAAAACATAATTTGTAAAATAAGCCAAGTCTCGCAACTCAGTTCTTCTACCGTAAAAGTTGTGAGATCCATGTAATACCAAGTCGGTTAATTTATTCAGTCCATAGATTAATACATAGTTTGATCCCGCCATCTAGCATAAGTTATAATGGAAATCACAGAATACATTTATTCTATAAAAGAAAACTACCCACACAGACTCCAAAGAGAAAAGGAGTCCTGCCATGTAGTATAAGTTATAATGGAAATCACAGAATACATTTATTCTATAAAATAAATCTACCCACACAGACTCCGAAGAGAAAAGGAGTCCCGCCATGTAGTATAAGTTATAATGGAAATCACAGAATACATTTATTCTATAAAAGAAATCTACCCACATAGAATGCGAAGAGAAAAGGAGTCCCGGCATCTAGTAGAAGTTATAATGGAAATCACAGATGACATTTATTCTATAAAATAAATCTACCCACACAGACTCCAAACAGAAAAGGAGCGCCGCCATCTAGTATAAGTTATAATGGAAATCACAGAATACATTTATTCTATAAAATAAATCTACCCACACAAACTCCGAAGAGAAAAGGAGTCCCGCCATCTAGCATAAGTTATAATGGAAATCACAGATGACATTTATTCTATAAAATAAATCTACCCACACAGACTCCGACGAGAAAAGGAGTCCCGCCATCTAGTATAAGTTATAATGGAAATCACAGATTACATTTATTCTATAAAATAAATCTACCCACACAGACTCCGAACAGAAAAGGAGCGCCGCCATCTAGTATAAGTTATAATGGAAATCACAGAATTCATTTATTCTATAAAATAAATCTACCCACACAGACTCCGAAGAGAAAAGGGGTCCCGCCATCTAGTATAAGTTATAATGGAAATCACAGAATACATTTATTCTATAAAAAAATCTACCCACACGGACTCCGAAGAGAAAAGGAGTGCCGCTTTCTAGTATAAGTTATAATGAGAATCACAGAATATATTCCCATTGTTTCTTAATGGTGTTGAAAAAGTTGCCTAAGTTCTACAGATCGGCAGAATAAGCTTCTCAAAGCCTTTAGACTTCAAATATCGAATAATATAGACCAATAACTAAGTTAAGCAGAAATGCTGATTGCTGAGTTTCATATTTGCATAATCATACAACGGTTAAGTGTTTTTGATACATGTAAATGTTTTAAAGTTTAATATCTATACGGAAATAATTGATACTTAACTATAAAATATATAATAATATCCCGTGTAGTGACGGTGTAAGAATATCCATTACCTTATTTCGTCCCGTGGGTGTCTTAAGAGGCGACAAAGGGAAACTGAAACAGATCAGCATCAGCATCTTTCTAATTAGTGTTGCCCAAAATCGGTCTTGGTCTTGCAGTCTTGGTCTTTTTCTTGCATTTTTTCAAGACCAAGACCAAGAAGAAGACCGCCTATTTTTAGCAAGACCAAGGCCAAGACTGCCCGTGCAAGATTTGCGGAAGAACAAGACTAAGCTTGCGAGACTCTTGCGTCTTGCAGTTAGGACTGAGTGTCGTTTCAGGGAGTATAGAAGTTCGGGTATACGCTTACGGACTCTATGAGACGCAAAAAAATATAATGAAAAATAAATGGAAAATTGGACTTATGCGCATTACGAACAATACCATAAACATATATAGCGAATGAAAATATCAATTAAAAGAAAAAAGAGTGCATCCCTGGTTTTCACCATCGGCACTTTGATAGTGCGCGGCGTCTTGTTGGCGGCGTCATCAAAGGTCGGATACTAACCTGTCAAAGAAATTGTGCAGCTATTCGCAAGTACGAGGTCAAGATACACGTGCCAGCGGCTACTATTGATATGGCATACAATTGTCGCCGCCGCGCCGCACGCACTACATTTGACACTGTTTGATTGCCGCCACAGAGTACATGTTCCAAAGAATAAAATAACTTTCCGGGTACTCAGAATGGACACGAATACATTATGCTAATCTCGCAAGGAATATTGTAATTAGATGATGGTAAGGATAGGTATATATCATAATAATTTATTCTAGTAAGTAATTATTATAACATTAACTATTTGGGTTTATAATAATTACTTACTATTATTAGTATTACCTAATAGATAAACATGTTCAATAAGTTCACTGCAAATCTCGACTTTTCGAAGTGTGTGTTTTTAAAACACAAAGTGCTCGAATATGTCGTCACCCATTTGATAAATATTGTAGACACTTTTAAAACACTTGAAATGTGTAGAAATGGATCTGGATCTTGTCTTCAAGGCTTAGTTATTAACGAGTTGGAGGAGTACCTAAGTAAACCCAGAGCCAGAAGCTCGCATGGAGGACGCATGAGACAATGGCTCATGATTTTCTTTCAATACCTGCAATTTCAGTACCTGCTGAGCGATTGTTTTCTAAAGCATCATTCGTAATTAGAAAACATAGAAATTGATTAAGTGATGAGTCAGCCAAATGGTTACTTTGTATTAATGCTTTGTCAAAAGAATTCATATAAAGTAACAGTAATGTCAACGCTATTATGTAGATACTGTGAAGTAATTTAATTTGTATCATATTTTATTTTTTATTTAAATAAATGGTATATTGTATAACTCTTTTATAACATTTCATATATGGTGGGGGTCCATTAATTTCTTTCTAGACAGATAATATTCTTTAAAATACAGTGAAGTTATTGCCATTAATTTGTTTTTATATGTTTAACCATGTTTTAGCACATGTAAGCTTATTAAATGTAAACGTTTATTAAGAAACAGACTGACGCCCGTGGCCGTGCGACACGGTAGATAGCGCAGTTGGTTAGAGCCTATGCACGGATCGCTTAGGTCGTGGTTTCAAACCCCACCTGGTGTCAGTTGATTTTTCGAATTTCTCATTAAATGTTTAGACATTTATTAATTTGGTTTGCCTTTACTATGGCTACGTTAATTTAAGCTCAATATGTACCTACTCTGTTAAGTTGTTCTAAGATCTAAAGTAACGTTAAATAAATAGTAATAGGTTATTAGGCAATTGCGAGACTTGCAAGACTCTTGCTGCAAGACCAAGACCAAGACTGGGAGCGCAATACCAAGACCAAGACCAAGTGTATTGGCGCAAGACCAAGACCAAGACTTGCTAAGTCTCGTCTTGTTCTTGCATTTGAGCAACACTATTTCTAATAAGCCGCCCAAGCGTGGCAATTATGGCAATATCCCCCCTATGGGACAATTTACGGGGGAGGCCTATGTTCAGCAGTGGACTATTATTATAGGCTGTGACGGATGAATTAAAATTAAACACATAAAAAACAGATAATTCAATTAAATAAATTGCCTTAATATATGACATAAAATAATATAGCATTTTACAAAGCTTTGTACATTATGTTTGAATTGTATTTATGTTGCATGTTACATGGTGTGTGCAATAAACTATAAAGAAAACTAATTTATTAATCTGTATTTTTATAAATATTTTTTTTCTAAATTTGAATTGCTGTCAAGATAAATTTTATTTAATCTGTGTTGCATGTTGCATGTAACACAAATATTAATTGACATCCACATCACAAAGTTTTCGAAACTGCATTTACAACAATGTTTTCAAAATTTCTAAAACCCAACTTTCAAGTCCGTCTTGGTGCATCACTGTTACAACGTAAGAAAGTGTTTCCGCAACTCATCGTAGTGAGACCCGCTGGAGAAATGCTACCACCAACGCAGTATGATATGCCAATACCCAGAAAGCTGCGGCTCAGTTACGCCTTAAAGGAATACTGGGAGATCATTCCTTTGTTCACGGTGACGATGACGGCTTTGTTTTTCATGTTTGTGTCTATTGCTTGGGCTTGCAAAAATAAGGTTAGTCAGTTGAAGGTTTTTTGAATAAAATAAGTTATAATATACAGGAAATGTATAGGCAGAACGTAAGAAAAAGATAAGTATAATAAACCAATTTTTGTAATTTGGATAAACACTTGTACTAGTTTCACAATATTCGTTATATTTTTTTAAATCAAATTTTGTTATATACAATATTAAAAACTATAAAAATAATAAAAAACTAAAACTAGAAACTTAATTATCATATAGTCCTATTCCCCGCGGTGTAGTGCCAAGAACGCTGGCTGCGTTTTCCCGCTGAATGCCTATACTTATCCTTTGAGCGAGAAAAGAATCAGCCCTCTTATCACCAGCAGCAACGACCAAGTTGCCGTAAGGCGAAACCGGTCCGTTTTTAAAATTAGTATATTATTAATCTACTTAAATAAAATGAGATGAGAGGTTTGTAGTTGTTTAAGAAAAACTATCGGATGGATTTCAATTAAGTTTTCTAAGTTTTATTTCTTAGACACTTGGCCCTTATCTAAAAAATGGCGATATATCCATTTAATATAAAGTTATTAAAGTTTTGAAAGCAAAGATATTTATACGGGGTTTTTCACACGGTCAACTGCACGTCGCTTGCTCTCGCGTTATTAAACCAGTTTACATATTTAGTTTACATATTTTAGCTGCAAACGCAGCAACGAATATAACATTGTTTACAAAAAAAATTGTCTTGTTGATGTTTTTTCCTTTGCACATACGAAAACTTTATTAATATATCAAGCAATACGGACGAAGTCGCGGTATCAGCTAGTTTAAAATAAATATTGTGATTGACTAGTACAAGCGTTTCACCAAAAGACCACAATCGCAAGTATAAATTGATATAAGTATAAATTAATAATGAACCAAACTGCTTCATTCCGCTTCGGCTTAGACATAATACTCTACGGTAAAATTTATTCTCTTCTTTTTTTTAAGTTTGCTAAAAATAATAAAGACATTTTATTTCAATCAGGTGGACGTTGTGTACAAGACCCGCAGCCGAGAGAATATATCTCGCACGATGGATCTTAGGAACCCGACCGTGCATAAATTGATCACTATCAATCAGCGCTACGAGCCCTGGCCCGAGATGCAAGACGTACTGGACAAAATGGTTATCGCAGAGAAGCGAGCGCTCGCTCGATTGCAGGTTTGCAAACATGCATAGAAAATATTATTAGATTTAAATGCAAGTGAGCATTTTGTACGTAATCGAATAAGAACTTTATAATTATGATTTCTGATATTTTTCGTTATTTTTATATCACTTGACAAATTATTTGATATCTGTTGTAATTTTTATTAAAATGTTGCTAGAAATGTTCCTTTTTTATTATGAGATACGCCGTAAGTTATATTATTTCGTTGAAATTTTTTGTTTAATAAAATTATTACTTAAAGGTAAAGTCATACTAAGCTTTTTTTTTAATATGAAAAACTAAAGTTTTTTTTATCAACCCTCGTCGAACTTTAGGAATCCATAAATGTACAGCATATAACGTGTCCCACTCCTGGATACAGGCCATCTCTCATTCCTTGAAGCATTTCAGGGGAAGGAAGTGTCAATCGCGCTGTCCCAAAATGTATAGAAATCCATAGTTTTGCACATGGTAGAGCTACGCTACAGCTATATTATGGTTGTTGTACGAATAGGTCGGCTTGAACGGGGTAGCACTACTCTTTCACAGAATACCATGGTAAAATATCAACTTAATGCTGCTGTGTTTCGTATACTGAATGTAGAGAAGCGAAGAGCATTCGAACATTCCATCATAGTCCTCAGGGGTGATAACGCATCTGCATTTAGATTCTTATTAGAGGATAACTGTAGATGTGCTAAATTCTCGCCCTTATTTTATAAAAAAGTATACTAGAGTCAAAACTGCAAGGTGCCATCCATAAATTACGTCACACCATAGTTTTTTGATCCCCCCACCCGTCAATGTCCAGGTGGTCACACTTGTGAAACTCCTTCCTCTGGCGTGACGTCACATATTTCACAATTTTATATTTCAAAAGTAATTAAATTAAAACGCCAGTTTTTCCAAACCCTCAGTAACCGTAGAAACCTTGCCGTGTGGTGGGGGTTTAAGTGAAACCAGAACCTCAATTTCTCGTGGGTTTCCTAAGAGGCGACTATGAAAAATGTTTGAGAAATCTTATGGCTTCTAATGGACATGGCGATAAAACGATCTCGCTTACGTCTATCGTAAAATACTCGAGACCGACGGCGGGCAGAAGCGTCAAGGTGGGAGATATCTAGCTATTATCATCAATACGTCAGCCAAGTGCAACGAGGCAAATTCTACCTACCTTGAACGCTCCGTGCCGCAGTGGCTTAGCAATGAGTTGCAGTGCTAAGGGCCACAGGTTCGAATCTCGAACTGGCCTACAAATAATTGTTCCGGGTCTGGATGTTTGTCCTTGTAAAACTTATCTATGTAAACTGCCCCCACGATACGGGAGAAAATCGAGAATCATCAAAATAGGTTCACCTAGAAAAAAGTTTTGAGGACACTTAAAAAGACAGTCGGATTGAGAACCTCCTCCTTCTTTTGAAGTCGGTTGAAAAAAAAGATAGTGCTTGCATTCCATATGTACAAAAATTTGCAAAATCTAATTGAAGCTTACGGATTAATCCTATTTCTATGCAAAGAGAATAACATCTACGATAAGATGAGCGTAAGTTTTGTGATTATCTTTGGATGAATATCAAGACATTTGATAAATTATTGGATATATTACATAGCATTTTTTTATAGGATAAGGGTGACAAACGAGCACACAGTCCATCTGATGGTAAGTGCTTGCTGTAGCCCATAGACATATACATTTATCCCCAATTAAAAATCAAAATGCAGATGAGTTGTCACCCTTGAGGACTAAGATGGAATGCCTCGTTTCCGTTAAAAAGGGTCTTTGGTTCACTTACCATACGAACCACAGCAGCATTAAGCTGATATTTTACGCTGGTATTCTGTGAGAGCGTGATTATTCCCCGTTCGAGCCGACCCATTCGTGCTCCAACTATACCACTATTATAGCTGCAGCGTGGCTCTACCACGTACAGAATACATGCACACAGTATAGCAGACTCAGGCCAAGCTGTTAATGTTTAACGCTTGTTTTTAAACGCTTCCAAAGTTTTGTCCTACAATACTTCTCTGTTCTCCAAAAATTTTGCTATATTTTCAAACATTTCTATGTATACATAAAAGACTGTGTAAACAATGGAAAATTTTAATATTGGTAACGTTTAAAAAATAGTATTCAAATTAGGAACTGAAAAAAAGCAACAAAACAGGTCAGCACAGCACATATTAGGTAATCTCCGCGTTACTTCGTTGCAATATCAGTCCAGTGGGGCCGTAATTTGCAGGCGCCTCAGGCGAGAACGGCTCGGGGTGCAGTGTTTGATCGCCCCCTGCACCCGTTCGGATCTGCCAATCGTCCTCAGTGATTGCGCGCTACGCTCCTTAATGGATTTTTTATAAAAGATTTTCCTCTTTGATGCACCTTTTTGGAAACAAAAAGCGTCGCTTGAAAAAGCGACGGTGGATTTTGTAGATACCGTTTGCGTAGTCTGATAGAGTTTTTATTGGACGTTCTTTAAGGTGGAAGCTCCAGGGTGGCCCGCGAAATTCAAATTTTCTTACATTTTTTTGGAATTTGCAGTTCAGGGTTAGGTTGTATATTTAACAAAATATGATTCGCGACCGTAGCGATTATCTGTTTACAGAATTATTATCATTAAAATCACCAATACAACCCTGTAAGTTCATATTAGCCCTTTGAATGAGTTTTTTCAGAAAAATATGAACTTATGGCTAATATGAACTTACAGGGTTGTATTGGTGATTTTAATGATAATAATTCTGTAAACACATAATTGCTACAGTCACGAATCATATTTTGTTAAATATATAACCTAACCTGCAAATTCCAAAAAACGCAATAAAATTTGAATTTCGCGGGCCACCCTGGAGCTTCCACCTTAAGAGCGCAGTTTCGTGTGAGAGAAATTTATAATTTAAGTGTATAAATATATTAATATATTGAAAAATTAATACAATATAAATTGATTTTATATGATGGTACAGAATAAATAATAGTAGCAACGTAATTATGGTAGCTCAGAAAGTAAGCGTTTGTTTTCAAATATCATAAGTGAGCAACATGGCTTTGATTCCTGCCGGTAACAATATAATCGTTAATTGTAATTTTAAATACTGAGCACGTGATAACGCTCAATTGGAGAACAACGTCGTTTAAAAATCTGCATAACTGGGAAATAAAAAAAAAACAAAGACATGTCGCTAACACAAATCGCCCCGATTATCCCCGATCGCGGTAGACTTCACTTTTAGAATTTTATTTTCTAATTCTCCGAGAATTAATCCGCGTGGAATTTATTGCGATTCGATTTCATGGGTTTTAATTTTTTTGCGCGGAACTCTAATTATTTTCCTAAAACAAAATAAGCTTAAGTTACACGTTATAACATTATCAATCAATCAGTGAAAGTCCCATCCAAATCGGTTTACAGGTTTTTGCGTGATGTGTGTTCAGACAGACGACAGTTAGAGTTTTATTGTAGTTATAGATACATAGCTGCGTTGTAAAAGGGATACCGAACAATTCTTATCTTATAATTCAGTGTTCATTTTTTAAACGTAATAATTTCCATATAATGGCTTCTGAGATCCGTGCTAAGACATAGTGTAGCAAAGAATTAAATCCCCAGCTTCAGAAGCTATTATGTATAAACTACGTGATCACGGGTGCTGTAAAGTGCTCGAAATGTCGGGAATATAAAATAAGTTATACGCGGTAGAATCTGTAAAACTAGTTTTATTTAAATGTGTAGTGTTCGCGTAAATATAAGAAATGATTAAATATATACTATTTTATTATTTATAGTTTTTTGTCCGTTTTTATTCATTAAAAAGTTTTTTTCCCTTTTGTATTAAATAAAGGATATCACAAGACTTAGTTAATAACTAGAATATCGTCTAATTAGTTCTAATAAAATCTTCATCCCCTATTAATTTT
This sequence comes from Parnassius glacialis, assembly GCA_033319125.1. Taxonomy (NCBI): domain Eukaryota; kingdom Metazoa; phylum Arthropoda; class Insecta; order Lepidoptera; family Papilionidae; genus Parnassius; species Parnassius glacialis. The sequence goes on from JAVANC010000016.1 coordinate 2,896,705, forward strand.
AGGGATCCATTTTTTTAATTTATATGGAAGCACCCCTGATTTATAGTATAAAAATTAAAAAGAAAATTAAAATCGTTGTGTAAACAAGGAAGCTATGCCCAAACATTCTTAAAAAAATATTCATTTGAATTGAGAACCTCCTTTTTGAAGTCGCTTAAAAATAAATTAGATTAAATAAAGAAAGAAGGCGCGAAATTGTGCACTTGTAACTATTGTGTATGCGCTAGAACATGTGCACACTGTATTTCCTCACTTTCATAGTCCAATGGGACGGCAATGCGGCACGATCGGAGAGAGATCAGTCGCACGACCACCGGTTTACGTACTCTCCGAGTTTGGTGGCATGGGAGTGAAACAACACTAACTTCCTTGATAGAAAACTCAATAACTGATTTTTGGCCCGACCTGGGACCACATAACCAACAACCGCGCTTACAAGCATTTTATCAAAGAGCCAGTCGAACTTTATACTGCACAAATGAAGGGGAGCTGAGGGCTTATCCTCTCTTATATTCTCCATGTTAAATAAAGAGCAAAGGCAATAAATATATTTAATGACTGGCTTTTACCTGCGGTTTCGCTAGCGTGGACTTCAATTTAGAAACATCGTTAATATTACTCCGTGCTAAAATTGAATCACTTGTAGAGTCACCTTGGTATCTTTTTTTTTTATAGGATAATGGTGACAAACGAGCACACAGTCCAGCTGATGGTAAATGGTTGCTGCGGCCCATAGACATCTACATCTATCCTCGTTTGCAAATCAAAATGCAGATACGTTGTCACCCGTGAGGACTAAGATGGAATGCCTCATTTCCAGTAAAAAGGGCCTCCGGCCACCTGCACTCACCAAGCGAAACGCAGAGGTAAACCTCTACTTCACGCTGGTATTCTGTGAGGTCGTGGTACCACCCCGGTTCGAGCCGGCCCATCCGTGCGACAGCAAAAGCTGCCGCGTGGCTCTACCACTGTTAAGAGCTTTGTCTCTATGTCTGTTAGTCACAGGTTTTTTTTTAGAGAGACTATTGGTCGTACATGATTGAGATTTGACCATATACTAGTTAAAGGAACAAAAAAGCTAAAAGTGAGTTTATTAGAATTGCATTATGACATACTTATAATATAATATCATATAACCGCGTTAGCTCAGATGGTTAGCGCTCGCTGTAAATTTCGCAGTACGCGAGCAAACCGGGTTCGATCCCCGCCGGTACCAATGAAATTGTTAATTGCAATTTTAAGTGCTGATTTACCACGTGGCAGCGGTGAAGGAAAACATATTGAGGAAACCTGCATGTCTGAGAAATAAGAAAAAAAATATTTAGAAGACATGTAAAGTTCGCCAACACACATTGCGGCAGCGCGACGGATACTTCCTTGCCCTAAGTACCTCTCAGAAATGAGGGGAGACCTGTGCCCAGCAGTGGGACGTATATAGGCTGTAACTTTACTTTACTTTTTTATAATATCATGTTCATATGTCTAGCACAATTATCAGTTAAATCTCATGTACAGCTTCCAATGTATCCTTATGAAGGGTAAATTGTTTTGGAATTAGAGTTACGTTATTTCCATTTACTCTTTACAATTATTCATATATAAGATTAAATTAAATTTTATGGTCTTGTGAACGTTTATTTGCGTTGCGCATATCATTGGCCCAATTGAGTAATGATTGCCACCATAAAGTAGATGCAGATATTTTTCACGTTCGAGTAGACTTAGCATAAATGTAGTTCTATTCACGGTGAGCGTGAGAAAAATTACATTCATAAACGGGAGCAGAAATAGAGGGTTTTTCATTAAAGGCGCTCGAAATTTAAAATAAAATAACCTGTGTAAGTGATGTTGCCATAATTTTTATTTTATTTTAAAGAATCTTCGATGACATTATGTATGGAACTTAGATAAAGTCACCTGAGGTATGGAATATAATTTCAGTCAAATGGCCGCCGCAACTCCGCTGTATGTGGTATATCCTTGTGAATCGATTTTGAACGACATCTTAGCATAATGAATTAAGATTAATTAAGAATTTATGAAGAATGCAAGTTATGTCGCCACCACGCGAGATGACAAACCCCTCGAACTTATCATTCAATAAATTTAATGTTTCCCGTGCAGTATGGCAAGTGGCGCCATCCTATTGGGACTACATGTTTGTGAGGTTCACACCATCTATCATAGACCACAAAAAATTTGTTATCATCGTTCGATATCGGTCGTCATTGACAGTGATATCCTCATTTGTAAGTTAATCACGCAGAGAAACCCCGAGCATAGCTCTCTCCGTAGAGGTATACCTGACGAGAAGATGTGTCGTAATTTCCCGAACGCTGCCCAGCCGAATTAAATCGGTCGATTAACCTCTTGGTCGAAGTTGGACTTACCTAGTCGGATTATTTGTTACAGGTAAACATACTCGTCAAAAACTTCGAGCTTAGTGCTCCCAACTGCTACCGGCTTAGGTGTGACATAGACGTTACACATGATCTTTGTTTTGTCCATGTTCATTTTAATACCTATCCATCGGGATATCTCGTGGATTATCAGGGTAAAAGAGCCGCTTAACCGATTCAGTGCGGATGGCACGCCAGGCGTGCCATCTATTACTTTTGTGTGTGGCGTATGACACACGGAGTCGTCTTTTTAAAAATCGTTATAACTCGCTCAAATTGCGTTTTTGGAAAATTTATCCAGAACAAAATATTCATTATTTTGCAAGTAGTTTATGCCTGCAGCTTCGTTTCTAGATATTTTGAAAATTTGAAATTTTTAGGGGTTGACAACCTTTTTTCAACTTGTACATGTTACTGTTTTTACTTTGTGGGTTTTCAATCATGTTGTGGAAAAATAGACTAATAAGCAACAAATAATAGCACTCATTGCGATCGCTCACAAACTCAAGTTGTATATAAATTTATGGAAAACAAGTCTCCTGTTAAAAAAAAACAATGCGTTTGTCTTATTGTTTAATTTTGTGACCTACGAAGTACCATGAGCTCTTGTGATATGGTATAAGGTTTATTTTTGCTTGAAATGGTTTGAACCCGTTCATGCATAAAAAAAGTTCGCTAATAAATAGTCTTTTGTCAATCCGCTGCCGTATAGCGCCAGCGTTTCTTTCCTTTTGAAAACACTTGTTTTGCTATTCTTACTAATTAGACGTTTTCAAATCGATTTTACTTTTACATAAGTAGAACATTAAATAATATTTAACATTTGTAAATATTAATGAATCATAAACCTATTTTTTTTTCAAATTAACGTTCTTGATTGTTTGTTATTTACAAATATTATTATTAGGTGAAAATTTAATTTAATAAAAACCCTAATTTTCCAGGGTGATTTAGCTGTACTTACTTATACAATATTTAACGTAATTAACGCACACACTCAGACACCCCAATTAGTATGTTATGTTATAATCATTATACATACACTGACTTTTTAATTAAACATGTTTATACATTGTTTATTTATTAAAATAGTTATACTTATTCCGGAACAGTGTTGTGGTCACAGTATAAATCCATGAACGCACGCAGTTCTCGCACACGTAGTTATAGGTTTTGAGGGTCTTGCCATTGAGTTATACAAGACTAGAGGAGCAAACCACATTACCGCGCGTCGAAAAAAGTGAAGCCACTATCTAACCGCGAGGACGTAGCTTTGAAACCACTAAACCTTTTTAAGTAAACATATATCTGTCTCACTTACACAAGTCGCGAAAACAATACCGTCGTGCAGTGACGGGTTGGTATTGCCTACTATATGAAATTTTACCAAAAAATAAGCTATAAAAAAGGTTTTTTTAAGCTGCAGTTGTTTTTATTTTAAATATGTATCTTTGCTTATCCGATGAATAGAAGTATAACTAATGAAATGAAAGATATTTTTTCGAACTATCTTTTATTGGATTGATAAATCAAACAAAAAAATAAATCAATTAAAGAAATCAATTTTGGGTTTCTTAACCAAGAAGATCTGAATTTGAAATATGCATCAATTGTGAAAGGATTGGCAAGTCTTTGTCTCCTAAATTTGGTCTCATGACATTAGCTACAAAAACTGTGGTTATTAATAAATTTTTAAGATAATACTAAATGGTGTTAATTTGTAGTACTAATCCGCTTGAATAAATACGGTCACCATCGCTTTTTGGTCCTAGTTTGTCTTGATCCCGGAAGTGCTTAGAACTAATGAGAGTAGATTTAGAAGGCACCTAGTGAGTCTCCTTTCTCAACAATCGTATTATTTCCAACCACTTCTTATGGTGTGCTGCATCTTTAAGTACCCTGCAAAATTATTAATATAAAATAGGTAATAAAATATAATTAATAGATCTATAGATTTCTAGGATATTCTAAAATAAGAATAATTAATTCATTTGTATTTCTCTCGAAGCTCCCTTCCTATGGGCTTCCCGAGAAATTGTGCAATTGGATCACCAGCTTCCTTGCAGATCGGAGCATCAAGGTTGTTGTAGACGGTGCATGTTCTGACTACAAGCCTATTAACGCTGGTGTTCCACAAGGCTGTGTGCTATCACCAACGCTGTTTCTTCTGCATATCAATGATATGTTGCTAACTGGTAACATTCATTGCTATGCGGATGACAGCACTGGTGATGCTCTATACACCGGCCGTGCTAATATTTCTCGGGGAAAACGTCTCCGAGTACCGGAACAAACTTGTGTCTGAAGTCGAGTCTTTGCTGGACAAAGTCTCGAACTGGGGGCGACTAAATCTAGTCCAGTTTAATCCTCAGAAGACACAAGTTTGCGCGTTTACCGCTAAAAAGAACCCCTTTGTCGTATCTCCTCAGTTTCAAGGCACTCCCCTGGTTGCCTCAGCCAGTATCGGAATCCTCGGCGTCGACATATCTAGTGACGTGCAGTTTCGTGGTCATTTGGAAGAGAAGGCCAAATTGGCCTCTAAAAAGCTTGGCGTGCTCAGCAGAGCGGGACAGTATTTCATGCCGGCACACCGCCTGCAACTTTACAAGGCGCAGGTTCGGCCTCACATGGAATACTGTTCCCATCTCTGGGCAGGGGCTCCCCAGTGCCAGCTCCTTCCACTTGACCGCATCCAGCGCAGAGCGGCTCGAATCGTCGACGACCGAGTTCTTTCCGATCGGCTCGACTCATTGGCGCTGCGAAGAGATGTTGCATCTCTTTGCATTTTCTTTCGCATCTACCATGGGGAGTGCTCTGAGGAATTGTTCGGATTAATCCCAGCCGCCAAATTTCACGAACGCACATCGCGGCAGAACTCCCGATACCATCCACACCATCTGGATGATTGGCGGTCCACCACTGTGCGATTTAGAAGATGTTTTCTTCCTCGCACGACTTCCTTGTGGAATCGATTACCATCAGCGATTTTTCCGGACCGATACGACTTAGGGACCTTCAAGAAAAGAGCGTACTCCTTTTTAAAAGGCCGGCAACGCATCTGCAATTCCCTCCCTGGTGCTGCAGTTGTTCATGGGCGGCGGTAGTCACTTACCATCAGGTGAGCCGCATGCTCGTTTGCCCCCTCTCCTATAAAAAAAAAAAAAAAAAAAAAAAAAAATCAAGGTTGAAACATAGTTTTTATTACAACTTCCAAAATATTGAAAATCAGGGCTAACAAGTTAACTTATTCCATAAATTATATAGTCGTTGTAGTGTAATGTGGGAAAATTGCAAAGGCAGAAAAGTGGCAACATTGAACCTAAATTGCAATATTCGATATTTTATTTCATTTTTTTTGTGTTTTTTTTTACGTTAATATGAAAACATAAACTAAAACTTACGTGTGGAAAGTGATTCCGCTTGATTAATTATGTTTTTGTGACCTTGAATCGCATTCTTTCACTATGCATTTAGCCTTTTTTTAATCGTTCGATTCAACTCGGTCGGCGTCGCATTGAACACTGAACTGACGTTAGCTGGGCATATGGCTGTGGCCATATGTGAAGTGGCAACGCTTTGGCGCGGCAATTACTTATCTATTGTGACATATAAATCAATGGGTCTTGCTATCACAGTAGGTGATCGCTCGCGTTCGCGACGAGTTAACGCCGCCGCCGCTTGATACAACTGTAGGTAGGTATTAGTGCCGAAAAAAGCCGACAATACACAATTGTTTATGTTAAAAAATACCTACCTATGAACACTAACTGATGTTCGTACTCCGAGCATCGAGTTGTTTATTAGGTCTAGTTAACATTTGATTCCATTTTTCCATCACACTTTTCAATCTTTGGACTGTCGACTCTGAATAATTTTGTTTATTGATTATGATACAATGTTAATAGGCAATATTCGTTACAAAACGTTATGCATTAGCATAACATTTTAATTGTAATTGTAGATAATAACGAACTGCTAAAAATAAGAGGCGACCATACTTCCACCATAATTTAATGATGGCGTGTTTAAAAGATGTGAATCAAAATATTTACAATAATTTAAAAAAAAACAAATACTTAACTTACTGATAGCCTAAACATTCATGCAACGTTGTGTTTTTAATACACTTTCAAAATGTCCACCACCTTGTTCAATACATTTTGATGAGCGTTTTCTTAACTGGTATTTTAATTTAGAAAGCACTTCAGTGTCATTTTTCACTATTCCAAAAGCTTTCACTATCCTATTTTTTAGCGTCAAATCAGGTGATCTTGGAGGTCAATGGTCTGGCCGCGGCGACCTTTATAAGGTACTCCAAACTCTGTATTTGTAAAGACTAACATACTTGAAATAAGGTTCAATTTTTTTTATTTTGTATTGAATGACGGAATTTGTATTAGTACAAATAAAACTGCACATTTAAAGGTCTTATTGCCTTGAGTTACGGTCCATTTCAGTTTATTTTGACTGTACAGGTTTAGTGTGACTGTAAATTACGTAGTTTCAATTATTTTTGGGATTAAAAAATTTCCTATTAAAAATGATAGAAATCGATTCAGTAAACGATTCTGAACAAACTACTTTCTCAAAGTGCGTTAATTATGTTACGTATTGTATAAATGATTTTCTTATAAAACAAAAAATAGTACAAAATGTTTGTAATCTCTGCATAAAAAAGTCACTTAGTCTCAATTTCAAAGAAAACACGTAGAAAAACACGTAGTAACAAGTATCCTTCAGTTTGTAACTGATGTTTGATGTCAACTAAACTTAATTAGGTCTAAACAAGTAAAAAAAAAAACATAAAAAAGATAAATATTTTTTTACACATGGCACTTGACACGCCAGGCGTGTCTTGAAATATTTATTCGCCGCCACAGCTAAAAGTTGTCGAAAATTGGTGCCACAACGAATCGTTTTGTATAGTGAGCAAAGAGAACCGGAGACGCTTTTTACTGGAAACTAGGAGTTCCTTCTTAGTCAGGAGTGAAAAAACATCTGCATTTGATTATTAATTAAGGATAGATTTAGATGTCCATAGGCACAGCATCCACTTATCATCAGGTGGACTCTGTGCTCATTTGTAACCCTTATTCTACAAACATAACCTAATGGCCCCTCTACACTACTCGCAAAATTGATCGATGTTCGATTCGCTTTATGTAACCTTGTAACCTTCGGGCGCAACAGCCCTGGGCGACTTCCGATCTCCGTCGGTTTTTTGCGCCAGAGGACTTCGCGAAGTACCCCGAAAATACACGAAGCGTCTCACTACACTACTCGGCGTACGCCAGTTATGTATTAATATTTGTATATATAAATATTAAATATGTAGCTTTCTACATAATAATTTATCTATGGTTAACGCATTCACGTCGTACTGTTCACACAATTAGGTACCTATAGTAGCTGCCTCTTGAACGTTATTCATGTTAAGGGTGTGGGAGACTCAAGACGGCTGAGATATTCGCGAAGTAGCACGAGTGTGTTGTCACGTTCTTCGGACTGCAATCGACTTCGACGAGCACTTCGTCAAAGTTACTTCGCGAGTAGTGTAGAGGAAGCATAATACTATTGAGTTCTTTATGGTGACTGATGCCCTATATAGTATATTATCTATGGTACTGCACAGAAGGCCCTTTGACTGGTAACGAAGCATTCTATGTTAGTTTTTATGTATGATAATTGATAACGCTTATGTTTTTTTTGATTCGAGGATAAATGCGTCTATGGACCACAGCATCTAATTATTTAATTATTCGTGCTGCGTTATAGTTTCTCACACTTACTTATTATGAAGAATAATATGCATTATGTATAATAAATAAAAAGTCAAATCGTTTCCAATATTTTTATTTTTAAATTAGTGGCAGTGAAGTTTTATTGGGTGGGTTCCGTAACATTACAAAAACAAACCGGTACTGCCTCAGTCGTTGAGTGATGTTTGAACAAAAACAGCGATCTGAACCGATAAATAATTGAGTAGTAAATTGAGGTAAGTTTTGTGCGTTCAAAGTCTCTGATACACGGCGGAAGTAATATTTTTTATTTAAGTAAATACAACTTATTGCACGCCAAAACAATTTACAAAAAGAAAGAAACAAAGTGAATTAAATCTGTTGTATCTTATAGCTTATCGCTAAAAGCAATCTCAAACTTTGGATGAACCGAATCTTAAAATACATAAAGACGAAGGTGTTCATTAAAAAAAAATTAAGACATAAAACAATAAACTACATAAATATGAGTTAAATACACATATATCTAAATATTAAAAAAATGTTATTAAAATTCATTAATTCATTCAAATATGCTTAATATTTTAGTAGATGTATATACACAATACACCTATATATGCGTATAATATACAAATGAAAAAGAAAGTTCTTCATAATTGCAACACAGAGTAATTTTTATTTCGCAAATTCGTAAAATTAGTTTTATTCCATATGTAGTATTAGCATAAATATAAAAATAATCATTATTAGATAGTTGTTAATACTTACAAAATTAAAAGTATGTGTCAGAGACTTAAAACGCGATATACACTATACAAAATGAGTAAAGCTTAAAAAATAACATGATTATATTTTGGCACAAATGTTGCACATATTTCACAAGCGATTTAAAAATAAACAGTGTTCAAATTAGCTTCCAATAATAAATTATACAAGGAACATTTTAAATATAATGATCCTGCTTTTGAACAGCGATCCGTCTACTTGTACAGTGTAAAATATAATATGTTAACTTATATAACGTATCATAGACAAGTTCTAAAAACACCTGATCAAAACAATGAAGATATTTTAAACGTTTGTGAATATGCAACATATTAAGTAACACAACAAGATTTAGTAAACGATTTGGCACATCATAAATACTTCTTAGTGCGTCCGACTCCCGAATACGTGACACTTTACTAATATAACATTCTTACGTATTTTACAAATTGTCGTTTTCAAATTAAATGGAGGTGACATCACTATTTTTAAGGATTCGTCTATAAAAAACAAGAATCCCAAGCTAAAATTTCGTCCGGATTAATAGCTTACACCGTATTAGATACTTACATAAATGTTATGTATAATATAAGCACTGGTCACCATCCTGGTAACAAACTATTTTGTACGCAGCTATCGGCAGTGCGCGAGTGCGGTTTATAAAGTGTTCAGTCTCAGGCCATACATAATTAAAGGTACACATCCAAAACGATACAAATGCATTCCCTTGTCAGACTAAAATATACCACACTGCATTTTGTATATAGCAAAACGTATCGCCTACAATTATTATTAATGTGTTATTTCGACGGCAGTACAGGCAGCAAACAACAATTTGAAAATCTAACTTTAAAATAAAGTTACTTCCAAAGGGAAGTAAACCATTCATCGTAATTTCATTCCCCAGGGCGATTTACAAGATGTACTTACTTGACAGTATTTTTAATATTGCATGATTTTTCAAAGTTGTAGTTGTTCATTATAAATCTGGACATTTGTAATTGTTTGTATGCAGGCTAGAAACAAGTTCAAACTATGGCAAAATTAAGGCGATAAGCCTTAATAGTGACTGCTGTTAAAAGGTTTCATACGTACATACCTATTTATTTTGTTAATAAATTGTGTGCATGTACCAACCTTTATGTTTTTTATGCCAAATTTCTACTTGAATCAAAGAGTCACTCCTCACCTAAAAGTCTTAAATGTATTTATTTTCCATACAATTTGCTGCCATTTCTATTTAATATTTATTTATAATTAATTTCTCAATTGAAACAAATGACACCGTGGTTCAGATAAGAGCGTAGTCAAAAAACTCATTTACATTTTTGCGTGATAACTTCTATACACATAAAAATATGAAAACGGAACGTATTTTATAACTATATATTATAATATAATGTGCGTAACTCATCGTAACACCATAGACTCACCATTAGCTGTACAAACGAATTGCGAATAAACATGCAAATTGAGTAGAAACAACAAAGACGTCACAAACTTACTAACACAAGGTCGCAGCGCGTTTTTAAACAACAAAATACAAACCTCGTTAACAGATAAAATAGGTAAAGAGGTAGAATTATCACTACTAACTATAATAATTTATTAAGCGAGCATTAAAACTCTTTTACAACATAAAACTTAGTTCAAAATCATACGACAACATTTATTGGATTTTATATCTAAGGAATTATCGATAATAATCATTGACATATTATGTACTATGCACTACCACTACTGCGAACAACATCTGTAGTGCGCACAGAGTACTTTTTGTAGTGCGGGAACAACCACGGCAATGCGGAGCGGGTGGTCGGAAGCACAGAGTACCTTTTTATAGCACAAACTAATTAATTTTAAGCCAGTGGGCTCTAACGCGTGTTGCAAACAACTAAACCTAGGCGTCTCTTCTAGTACGTAGTTCATATTACATCAATGATAATAATTATAATTTTGCAACTATCAGTCAGTCACAATACTTTTGACAAAATCATCGATTTTAAAATGTTGGCTCAAGTCACGGATACAGTATAAATTTAATATTATAGTTCACAAAATAAATTCGGCGTAAAGTTGTTTTGAAATAAGAACACAATCGACTTAATTTTGTGTAGTACTCGGTCCGGTTTAGTATTTAATTTTTTTTTAAATATTTGACACCTAACAAAATAAGTATAATACGTGTTTTATGTAAATAATATAATATTAATTTGGAAAACTAATATTATTCTAATATGTAGCTGAAATGTTTGAATGTGGTTCATGAAATATTATACCAAGTTTTAGAAATAAATTATAATTAATCTACGAAATAAGACGTGAAGGTCTTAACCTTAAACTTAACTTTATTTTTTTTGAAACGAATTAAATATAAGTATATACGTTCAGAGGAACGTCAACGCAACACTAAAGTAGTTTTAGTTGATATATTGAATTAAACTTATTTTACGGATTTTATCGCGTTTAATAAGACTTATTTTTACTTATGTTAATTCCTTATTAGACTACAAAATTGAAGGTAACCAGGGTCAACTATGACAGCAGGACGTCAAACACTTCAGTCCTCACTAAGGTGACCGGATGTCGGAATTAAAATAAGTAAAAAATAAAACAAATAATGCGCGATAAAATTAGTTCCATTCAATGTGTAGTACCTATTCGTGTAAAATATAAGAAATCATTAAAAAGTTACTATTTTATAAGACACATTTGGTATTAAATAAGGGGTAAGTTCGTATAAAAAAAACAGTTGTCGAAATTTGATAAATATTTCATGACGCCTTTCAATACAAAATGGACACGACAAACGATTTCCGCGCTTTACAAAAATGTACACAAAACACTAATTTCAAACGTGACGCCGACACCGATTCGAGCCTCACTTCTTCACAAAGCGCAGGGAGTCCTGACATTAATCAATAAAAAAAATCACTGGTACATCTCAAATAACTTTACAATTCACGGCGCCCGCCGACGGTAAACTTATTAGACCTCAGTATATTATACATTAGTATTAGAATCCTCCACGTATCGGTAATATACAAAAATTAAAAACATTGTACAATAATTCTACGATATCATAGAGCTAATAAATACAAGAATCGACTTACAACTACCAATACCCGTTTGCATGATGACTCTATGCGGCGACGGTATAATCGTATTGTAATTACAACCTCTTTTTATAACATTCAATTTTTAATTAGTACAATTTATTATATCTATTTTATAAATTTCATGTACTCTCTCTGAAACATCGTCTCGTTCTGCTCTAAAAATTTAATGTTCTATATCTGACACGCCACTGCGTAAGCCCCAGCGGTACTCCCCTTCAAAAAATTTCTACGGTAAAGGGGAGTATACACAGAGTATATTAGCGTGTCAATCTTTCGCGCAGTTGCTTTCAATCCTAAACAGCTTCTAAATATCGCTGCACATGTCACACTTTTCTATAACTGAATAATGAGCAAAACTCTTTGTCTTAGCCAGTGATAATTAGGTACCTATACCTAATACCACGTGTATACTGGTCTAATAATTGTTTATATTATTGTTTATAATTATTGGAGTCTTATACACAATACTTCATTTTATTATATATCTTCAAACCTCAAAAATAACTGATGCTCCGACATTTGAATAATAATAAAACTAATTCTTTCTATTAGGCCAACGTTAGGGTGTTTAACGTGTGGTATAGAGTCATGAGAAGGAAAATTAATTAGGGTCTGGAATGTTCCATGGCGGTGATAGAATAAAAAAAGAAGTCACGATCTGTTATTTGATAAATCGTCGCTAACACTTGTATAATTTATTATTTATCTAAGAACATTGACGACAATCTCGATGATATATATTTGTGCTTGTGGCATCGAGTAAATACTTACACAATACGCTACAATAAATACCCGAGCGTGGCCCGGGCGTGCAACGACGGCCATTCGGGGTCCGAACGTCTCACACTCACCTTACAAATCGATAGGATTTCAGTTGTACCTATAATAATTTTGCTATTTAAACTAGAGTTGGACGCGACTCGCCCGTGCTATTCGGTCACCGGAGCGAGTCGGTCACTACGAATTTTTTATAAGTCTCTTATTATCCACTGCTACTGGTACGTTTTATTTCTTTGCCGATCGCGACAACGCGAGATATTTCGGAAGAGTATTTAGCGCGGTTGTGAATCCTCACGGCGGGGTGTCCGAGCGAACGGGGCTGAGCTGCGAGGAGCGCGGGGTAGCGGCGGGATGGCGGCGGGGAGGCGGGGCGGTGCGGCGGTCAGCGCGCGGCGACGCGGCACAGCGCGAGGCGCAGCGCGGCGGCGGCGGGCGCGGCGGCGCCGCACAGGCCCGATCAGAGCCGGTCCTCCTCCTCCTCCTCCTCCCCCTCGTCGCCGGCCTCCTCATTCTCCTCCCGGTAGCCGGGGTGCTCGCTGATCGCGTAGTAGTTCCCGTTGTAGATCACCCCCAGCTCACGCATCGCGTCGCCGCGGATGGTAGCCTTTATCGTCCAGTTGTAGCAGTCGTCCGACTCTGACTCGCGGTCGAGTCGCTCCACGTCAAGGATCTTCGAGCTGAGCCGCTCGAGGATGATGCCGATGTCCTTGATCGTGAGATGGCGCTTCTGGTCGACGCTGAGCTGGTCGATCAAGAGTAGGAACTTCTCGGAGGTGACCGCCTCGTCCTCCACCAGCGTGTTCTCGGTCTCGCTCTCGGAGGAGTCGCGGTCGCCGCGGCGGGTGGACTCTGCATCGAGGAAGCGGACGTGGCCTTTCGGGCGGCCCTGGGGCGAGGCGCGTGGCTGCGCGTCCTGTACGTAGAGATGGGCATTTTAACGACAAGTATATAATGTAACAGCACTTTTGAATGTAAGCAATTTAACAAGTTAAATTTAACACGCCTAAATCAAACACGCTCGCCTGCATTTTGATGAATTTTCGGCCAAACAGCGCCATCTAGAACGATTATTAATAACAATACAGCTATTAGACTATCGACCCCAAAATGTCATTAATCCCATATTATCATTACTATGATGATATTATACCTTATACAAGATTATTTTTCAGAGTAGCCAAATTTTAAACTTAAGTTATATATATATATATATATATATATATATATATATATATATATATATATATATATATATATATATATATATATATATATATATATATATATAATGAATAATGATATACCGTTATTGCAGTTTTTGAAAATACGAGTAAAGGAATATATATATTTCAAATAAAAGACTTCTACTTTTATTTGAAATTATCCCACATGAAATGTGATTTATGGGAAACAACCCTTACGAATGTGTGCGTGCGCAGTAAAATCAGTTAAAATAATGCATTACCACGCATTTTAAATTTAAAAGATAAAAAGGACAGAATGTATGAAATTTCTTTTAATCAATTTTTGTTCACCATTTGCCTATAGTACTTATTCTGAACCTTCTCTGCAAATTCGGCCGGTTATTGCAAAATACAGTTTAGGACCAACGTGACTCAGTCGACAGTGATCCGCGCGCAGGAGAAAGAGAGTATTTGCTTGTCATAAGTATACCTAGTTGCGTGGTAAAAGGCTGCCAAAATTACCTTACAAAGGTTGAAAAGGAATATGTGATATCGTATCATCGGTAATTAACCTTACATTACTCCTTTTGCAAGGAAATTGTTATTTAAACACATATTTAAAGCGATAATTATTTTACTACCGAAGTCCGCCATGGCGGCCATTGTGTGACTGATTACGTTACTAAAGTTACGTCGTCGACATATGCAGTTGTGTCTTGCCAGCAACGCGAAGTTAGAAATTTGCATTTAGAAAATAACAACATTTGGGGCATTTAAGGGGACCAAGTTTAAAAATTAGGTGCTAAAAATGTTCACTGCAACGAACTGTTGAAATTTACGTTGTTGTCAAAATGTATCTCTGGCAACGCAGTGACGATAATAAATATGCAATAAATATTAATAGCAAGGAATTATGTGCTGCAAGTATATTCAATGACAAGGCGCCCCTAATACAAGTAAAGTCTTAATTCCGAAGAAAGAAGATGCTAAGATCAGATCTTCTGAAATTCAGAATAGAATAAAAAAACATGTAAAAGCTTTTAAAAAATTTTTACTTCGCAAACATCCGCGCTATAAAATAAGTCACTTAAGTCACTTAACGGTCAGCCACCGTAGTCTACATCACCTGAGGATGCCTCGTGTAGAGGCGAAACACCTGTCGTATTGTCGTCAGTGGTGTGTCTTGCCTAGTGTAGTGGTGTTGGGAGTAGCGGTGCTCGGATTAGTGGTGACGGGGATAGTGCACGCAATTGAGGGAGGGCGAGAGGTGCTCTTTATACTCTTTATACTACACATCATTTTATTTTATATAAGTAAAATTTTTTTAAACGCTTTTATATAATGGATTTCCGCAATGTAACGCCTGATTCTATTAATTATACAAAAAAACATGCGTGAGTGTCGTGGAACACTCGGTTGGAACGAAGTCCCTTTCTTAGTAGTATATTATTATTATTGATAAACGTATATATATATAATGAACTAGCTAACCAGGCAGACGTTGTTCTGCCCTTTCCGAATAACCATTTGCTTTTCTAAAAAAAGTCCTGAAATTAGCAATAAAAAAATTGAGGGTCACTTATCGGGATAAAAACTATCCTATCTCTCAAGTTGGACCAAACTGCACACAGTCTGCAAATTTTTTTTTGCAGACTGTGTGCATCTGTTGAATACTTACAGCAACACGTGGTGGTTATACTACTAAATTGTAGCTTATACTCGTATTAAACGTTTGTATTTTTAACATAGCGCCATCTATTAAATATTTACTCAATCCAGTCAACAGATATCGTCATCTGACAGAATCGTTTGGAGCTAACAGATAATTGTGACTGTCAAATAATAGACAAATAATATTCAATAAAATAATATTGTATTGCGACTATAAATTGAGATGTAAGCTATCCTATCTTTTAAGTTGGACCAAACTGCACATTGATCAAAAATTTCACTGAAATCAGTTCAATAGTTTAGGAGTCCATCGCGGACAAACAACGTGACACGTACTTTTTATATATAAAGAAGATGATATATATCATTCATTAACAAATACAAATAAATGAATTACTAGACACTGAGAGCAATTAAATGAAACGCTGACATAACTAATGAATTGGAGGAATGTTAGGAAACTTCGTAGTTGTACATCATTCAATCGCAGTGATAATTGGTTTGTGGTAACTACAATAGGTAAACGTATGTGTGAGATTCAATTTTATCTATGTATCTCGAAAAAACGGCATCAACAGTGGTATTATCCTGTCGTAGATTTTGCTGTATCATTATTAAGTGGCGAAGCTTCCGAAGACACTTATTGATTTCACGATGTCTGTCCGTCTGTCCATCTGTCCCACGATTATCTCGAGAACGGTTTCGAATTTTCAAATTCTGTTTTCAGCAATCGACTACTGATCACCCAGGCATCTGAACCTCCTATTTTGAAACTGATTGCTCAACGGCAACCGTTAGAAACCGCTACAAAGCTGATTGCTTCGCCACTTTGCTATGCTGTTCGCTTGCTAGGTTTTTGATTTCACAATGTCTGTCCGTCTGTCCCACGATTATCTCGAGAACGGTTTCGAATTTTCAAATTTTGTTTTCAGCAATCGATTACTGATCACTCAGGCATCTGAACCTCCTATTTTGAAATTGATTGCTCAACGGCAACCGTTAGAAACCGCTACAAAGCTGATTGCTTCGCCACTTTGCTATGCTGTTAGCTTGCTAGGTTTATTCATTTGTAAATCAAATTCATCCGAAAGAAATTCCAAAAGGTGTTCTGAGTTTTTACTAGAAAAATTGATGTTGAAACCACCAGCTAGGATAAGTGGAAGTTTATGTAAATTATTGTTGTATCTGCTAAGCGTTTCAGATACATTTTTTGAATACTCTAACAGTGTTCGATGAATGAATTCTTGAGTTTGAGTTGAAATAATTTCAAGAATTAATTTTTCCCTTAAGAAATTTATCAAATTTTTGCGCACTTTTTTTTTTTATTAGCACATTTCTGTTTTTTTTTCTCACGCTTTTTTTTGCATTTTTCGGCATTGTTACTTTTTTGATGTTTTTTTTTTAGTCAATTTGTCAATTAATTGGCTATAAAAATGAGTCGTAATATAAAAATTTTAGGTTAAAAATAAATTATTCACATATTGTTGCACTTTAGCTCTGACACCTAGGTACCTGGCGCCATTCTTACTATCTTCTAAATCACTATCACAATGTATTATTGATGTATAATGTACATTAACCAATAACAAGAGTTATCATTAACCAACAAAAGTGTTTACAAGCAATTAGCAAAAGCCCCATTCCCATTCCATAAAAATGAAATAAAATAATAAAATGAAAGTTTGAAAATACTGTCAAGCGCAGCGGGTTTGATCTTATTGGCTGCCTTGAACCAATAAGCGCGCACCTATGACTGGGTACAGCCCAGAAAATTCTTACACTTTTACTCGCCTAGCCCCCATCCGTCAAATTATATAATGAACTACGATAAGGAACTTCGTTCCAATTGCATTTAGAAAAAGCCAATATTAACTTTTTAGGTGCAAATGAGATGCCAAGTTTAAAAATTAAATGCTCTAAAATTTTCACCACAACGAACTGTTGAAATGTGTGTTGCTGGCAAAACGTATCGCTAGCAACGCAGTGACGATAATAGATATACGATAAATATTAATTAGCAAGGAATTAAGTGTTAACTAAGTACTGCAAATATAGACAATGACAAGGCGCCCCTAATAAAAATAAGTTCCTTATTCAGAACAAAGCAGATGCAAAAATCAGGTCTTCTGAAAATGGTAAAACTATAGACATCCGGTACTTGCGCGTGGGAGGGGGTAGGGGAGGGGGAGGATTCTGTCTAGTTTATGAGTAATAATTTGTTATGTAAAATCATAACCTATAATTTACCCCTTTAGAATACTCTACAGACTAATAGCACAAAACGCTGTTAAATATAGTTAACACAAATCATTGCGTTAACAGCAAATAATGTTTTCTTAACGTATTTTTACGAGTCACGCTAAATTATAAAAAAATATAAGCAATTAAGCAGTTACAGGTTGCTTACGAAAAAAAATGAAGCATATAATTTGTTGTCCATTATCATTATATTCATATCTACTAATATTAATATCTACCTGTATGGGGGAGGTGGCAACACTCTTGTGCACAGCGATGCGCCGGCCCTCCTCGTGGAGCGCGCAGCAGTGGAAGTCGCACTCGTCGGGAGGGGGGCGCGAGGCGGGGTGTGCGGCAGGGTGCGCGGAGGTGTGCGCGGGGGGGTGCGGGTGTGCGTGCGCGCGGCAGTCGACAGTGTGCACGTGCTGCTCGAGGGAGCCGGGCGAGCGCGTGAGGCGAGCGCGCGCGGGGCCCGGCTCGTCGTGGTTGACGACAGTGATGTGCGGGGGAGGCGGCTGTGGCCGCTCCAGCGACGTCTGGATCACGAGCGAGGGCCGCCGGTCCGGCTTAGCTTGCCGCGAGGGTGAGCGGGCGGCCGGCGATGCTTGCGGCCTCTGGTCCCAGTGCAACACCACCGTGACGCGCCCTTTGTTGTCCATGATCTTCCATGAAGGCGTCTCATCGTGCAGATCGAGCGCATGGATCGTTTCGCACACTATCTTCGGGATCGCTGATATCGCTGGAATTGTTTATTATATTCATTAGCATGCTTCACCAAGTCATTTAAGACTGCCTCAGTGGTCTAGGTGTCGTAAACGCAACTGCTGATCATGAGGTTTCGGACTCGAGGTAAAAATCAGATATTGAGTTTTCCTGTCAAGATATCTTTAGTAGCTGCCTGGATTCAGGAATTTAGCGATGTTTTATCTACATGCCTTGGAAAACACGATGACAGTGAGGGAATAGAGTGTGCACTCACTTATACACTTGGTCACTATAATACTGAACTGCGCAGATGGTTATTCTCCGTCATAGCGACGAGAAGGAGGATATTGCAATAGACATTGCGACTAAGCGTGGTACATAAAACAAACCCACACACCCACACAACTTTATTACGTGATAAAGCCACGCTGTAGCTATATTATGCACGAATGGATTGGCTCGACCAATTTTATATAAATGAATAGATTAACCCGTAAAGTCAACTACTGCAAATGAGTCTCTCCCATTGTAAAGTTCTTTTTATATAATAAGTGTGACAAACGAGCACACAATTTACCTGATGGTAAGTGGACGCTGTGGCCCACAGATTACATATCTACATGTATCCTCGAATAAGAATCAAAATGCAGATGCGTTGTCACCCCTGACTACTAAGATGGAATGCCTCATTTCCAGTAAGAGGGTCTTTCCCGTTCTCTACACTCACCATACGAAACACAGCAGCATTAAACTGCTATTTCACGCTGGTGAGAGCGTAGTCCTTCCCCGATCGAGCCGACCCATTCGTACACGTGTAATAGAACCTGCCCAGGCGAAGCCAGGGCGGGTCGCTAGTAATGAATAAAGAAGAAGAAAGATGCCGTGGTACTAACCAGCCTTGATGACGTCGACTCCTGTGGGGTACCATCGCTCCCCAGGCCGCAGCAGCAGTAATACTGTGTTGGGTGGTAGCGTTCGCCAATACTCGCCGTCCTCTACTTGTGTTCCGTCGCTCTCTAGCACTAGCCGCACAGGCTCGCTCGCCGCTACCGATAGCTTCTCCTTGCCTGTTCAAATTAAAGATATTACCATGTTAAAACTCAGCTAACAAATAAGCAGCATTGATTTATCAGAGGTAGATCCACTAACACGAACATGGTCGACTTTGTCGAAACCTTGGCGGAATTCATTGATCAACGCATTCAAGTTGACACAATATATACTGACTTTAGCAAGGCATTCGACAAGGTAGACCATGAAATACTTCTTTATAAATTGTCTCACTTTGGTATTGGGGGCTCTAATTTACAGTGGCTTGTGTCCTATTTAATTTAATTAAAAGACCGCCAATCATTTGTGGTTGTTAATGGAGCTAGATCGAAAACATTTGTCGTCACATCAGATATTCCTCAAGGTTCAAAACTTGGTCCACTCTTGTTTTCAATATTTGTAAACAATATAATTAATTGCTTTCCTAACTCTGAGCCTTATATTTTTGCCGATGGTCTTAATGTGTTAAGACCAATAAGAAGCATTAGTGATAGTGTATTGCTACAAGAGGACATTGATAGCTTCTGTAATTGGTGTAGAGACATTAAAATGCTTTTGAATGTGAATAAGTTACTTTCTCACGTAACAAAGAACCATATTTATTTCAATATAAGATAAATAACACACCTTTAGAACCGGCTTCTATTATTCGAGATGTTGGTGTTATGATTGACAGCAGATTAAGTTTCAATACTCACCTAGATGATATCATATAATTTAAAATTAAAAATTTTGTACAGTCGACTTCAATATAAGTTATTAAGAATAACTCAAATAACTCAAAAACTGTTGGTCTGACCTTGATCAAATTTATACGGGACTACACGAGAAGTATCAGCTTTCATTTAAAAAAAGAATCATCGAAATCGGTTTACCCAGTAAAAAGTTATGAGGTAACACACATAAAAAAACATACGCGTCGAATTGAGTACCGTCTCCTTTTTGGAACTCGGCAGAAAGAGGTCCTCCAAAATGTTGGGTTTTATTATGCGGAATTCTAGACAATTTAAGCACCCTAAAACTATTATATTGCTATATAATACATTAGTGAGGAGTATTCTGGAATAATGTCCTCAAGTCTGGAATCCATTTTATGAAGCACACAAGAACCGTATTGAAAAAATTCAAAAGCGATTTTTGTGCTTTTTATGTCACCACACAAAGAAATTACATTTATTTAATTCATATGATAACAAACTTAAATATTTTAAAATGACAACACTTAACAATAGAAGGAAAAACTAGATCTTATTTTCTTGCACAAATTATTACATAACCATATTGACTGCCCGCAACTTCTAAGTAAAATAAATATATCTGTGTCCAATAAGTTATCGCGCTTTAAGGCTTACAAGCTGTTCAATGAGCGTCTCTGTAAAAGTAATTTAGGTCGTAACTCCCTACTTACCAGAATAATTTACCATTATACAACCATATACCAAATTCTATAGAAATAGATATAATGTATACACCGTTGTCTATATTTAAGTATTTGATCCATAACCATTTCAAAAATGTGTTATAAAATTACTAGATTTGATTTAATATTAATATTATATAGAATGTAAGCATTAAATTCACAAACTGTAGCTATATCAAATCTGTTTTTCCATGCATATTTATTATCGTATAATCATATAATTATCTGTTTACTTTGTTTTTTAAATCACTTCGCTATTTATGTAAGTTGTGGTTACTTGTAAGAAGATGAACACATAGCATGTAGTCGCATTGTTGAGTTATATTTTTGTTAGTATTGTGTATCGTCTGTTGGTGATCCAAATAAAGAGAAAAAAAGATAACCTATTTATATATTTTTTACTATTCCAAGTCAGCGCTCGACTATTATACCACCTAATGGTAAGCGGTGATGCGGCTGAAGATGGTAAAGCGCACTGACTCAAAAGACACAAGCTGGCAACTTATTCCACTTCTATGCTGCGCGTATGACGAACGATGAGGCAAACTGTTTGAGACAAATGCGTGGTAAGTCGACAAGGAAAGGGTGGAGACGTATATATATATATATATCTATCTTCTTTATATATAAAAATTACGTGTCACGTTGTTTGTCCGCGATGGACTCCTAAACTACTGAACTGATTTCAATGAAATTTTGCACACTGTGTGCAGTTTGGTCCAACTTAAAAGATAGGATAGCTTACATCTCAATTTATAGTCGCAATACAATATTATTTTATTGAAAATTATTTGCCTATTATTTGACAGTCACAATTTTCTATTAGCTCCAAACGATTCTGTCAGATGACGATATCTGTTGATTGGATTGAGTAAATATTCAATAGATGGCGCTATGTTAAAAAATACAAACGTTTAATATAAGCTACAATTTAGTAGTATAACCACCACGTGTTGCTGTAAGTATTCAACAGATAGAACCGATTTCAATGAGATTTTGCAGACTGCGTGCAGTTTGGTCCAACTTGAGAGATAGGATAATTTTTATCCCGATAAGTGACCCTCAATTTTTTTATTGCTAATTTCAGGAGTTTTTTTGGGAAAGCAAATGGTCGTTCGGAAAGGGCAGAACAACGTCTGCCTGGTCAGCTAGTATATATACGTGTCACGTTGTTTGTCCGCGATGGACTCCTAAACTAATGAACTGATTTCAATGAAATTTTGCACACTGTGTGCATTTTGGTCCAACTTGAGAGATAGGATAGTTTTATCCCGATAAATGAGCCTCAAATTTTTTTATTCCGAAGTTAAGGATTTTTTAATAGTACAAAGGTTCGTCGGTATGGGTAGAACAACGTCTGCCTGGCCAGTTAGCCTATATATATATAGACTGAATGGAATTTTACAAAACATACAGTCTAATTGAGAAACTCCTCCTTTTTTGAAGTCGGAATATTGAAATATTTTTTTCTATACAACGAAAAAAGATGTATGACAATCTTTCTTCAATAATATTATTTTTCTAAAAGACCAGTTACTTTTTGGTTCTTCTCTTCTACATTAATTCTCTATTTAATCTGTGGTCTTAATTTTCATTCATCAACATTCATAAGACCTTAAAACAAGTCTAAATTGAATACGGAAATTTTGATTGGCTTTATGTTAATTGTACCACATTAATCACTCGATCTATAGTACTAGTAACAAAAAAATTAACAAGAGAGTCTGTTTTTTCTTCAAGTCTGCTTTCATAACGTTGCGTGGAAAGCAATCAAAAGAAGATAAACATGCGAGTTAAAAATGCTGGATATAAAAAAAATATGTACTTAATCCAGGATCAAAAACGACTAATTTGAAATCTATTCAAGGTCTATGTAAGAACCTATATCGAACTGTTCTTTTTTTTGGGTCTTTTCAACCAGCCCCATTGTTTCCTGTGTAAGAGGCTCACTTCCGAGGAATTATTACTAAAAACTCATAAAAAATCCTAGCTACAACTGATACAGATTCCACAGTATAGTCTGGGTTAGATCCATGTCATTTTGGTTTAATAATAATTTCAACATCAGCGAGTCTCGTAAATGTAAATTTATATTTCACACACTTCATCAACAAATGTTGATCATCCTCTAAAACCCTACACTACATAGAGCCACACAGGTCACAGGCAGCTCATGTTGTTCAATGGTCTAGAACGAAGTTTTAAAGTTAACTATACATGTCTACTTAGTCTTACATCGTATCCTAAAGTTTGAAATGACCTGCGTATTATTATCAGGGATTGCAAATTGTTTAGTGGTTAAACTAGTTGTACTGTTTGTCCTTTTGATACACTAGAAGAGTATAATTTATAAATCAAACTACAACAATGTATGATCTGAGCTGGTTTATTATTATGTACAATAATTTCAATGACCTAATTACACACTGAGTAACGCAACCATAGTGCAATCTATTTCTATGTCAACGCCATCTATCGAAGTAGAACTAAAACTTTTTTAATTACAAATGTGGTTTTTTCATTAACATACCGCCCACCAAGGACATTTAGTGACGGAATGGCCTTTTAAATTGTACTTAAATCTAAAATTTGCACTTAAATTTAAAATTTGAACTTAAATCTAAAATTTGCACTTAATACTTTATAACAAACTTCTATAATTTAATCTCATAAAATATGACCTAAAAACTTACAAATAAAAATAAAGACTTCAACAGCTCAAAATAACCTAAAATAAAATTTTGAAAAGTAACATTGTAAAATTAAACCTATAAATGTAATTAATGTTGTACATATAGCTAAATTTGATCGTAAAAGTAAAAGAACATTTGATACAATAATATTTTTACATAAATTTGACATAAAAATTGAACAATTCATGGATCTGAGATAGGCAGAATACATAATTTTGATGTTGGCCTCTTAATTACGGATGTTTTCGTACGCAATGTGACTACACGGGTAACGTTATCATCACCGGGGTGTTTCTCTATAACTCGACCCAATAACCAACGACTTGGAGGCAATTCATCTTCTTTAATTAAAACAACGTCACCAACATTAGGTTCCGGAACTTGTGACGCCCATTTGTACCTATTCATGAGCTTTGACAGATATTCCTGTGACCATCGTTTCCAAAAAGACTGCAGCATCCTTTGCACAAATTGCCACCTAGTTAAATAGCTTACGTTTGAACTTTTGTAATTTTTATCTGGTACATTAATTATCGGTTCTCCTATTAAAAAATGTCCAGGAGTTAAAGGGAGGGGCTCACCAGGATCAGTAAAGTTAATAACGCTTATCGGCCGCGAATTCAGACAGGCTTCCACTTGATTGAGGAATGTAGTCATTTCCTCGTACGTTAGGGTAGAGTCGCCAATGACCCTTTTAAGGTGAAATTTGGTGGATTTTACACCCGCTTCCCAAAGACCACCGAAATTCGGAGCATGAGGCGGAATAAAATGCCACTCGGTGTTGTTTGCTTCCAGATATTCTGCTATGGCTGGCTGAATAGATGCCAACTGTTGCAGTTCTCTGGAGGCGCCTACAAAGTTGGAGCCGTTGTCGCTCCACAATTTAGCACAGTGACCTCGTCGCGACACAAAGCGTCGAAAAGCGGCTAAAAATGCCTGTGTGCTCATGTCGCTGACGACCTCTAGGTGAATAGCACGAGTGGACATGCAAACGAAAAGGCATATGTAGCCCTTATAAGAACGATGCCCACGTCCTTTAGTGGTTCTTATACTTATGGGTCCAGCATAATCCACTCTGCTATATAAAAATGGTCTTGCTGGTGTACATCGAACCGATGGGAGCGCACCCATCAGTTGGTTTCTCACACTAGCTCTCTGTTTCGCACAAGTTACACACTTGCGAACATATTGTTGAACTAGAGATCTAGCACCTATTACCCAATAGGCTGACCTTAAATAGTTTGCCATTAACTGAGGACCACCATGCAGTGTCTTCTCATGCGCGTCTGCAACTATAAGAAGAGTCAAATGGCATGAATGTGGTAGGACTATCGGATGTTTTACTTGCTCATCTAGTTCTGACTTTTCAAGTCGTCCACCAATTCGCATGATACCATTCTTGTCGAGAAAAGGACAAAGTGATTTCAATTTACTTGATTTTATATTCAAATACCCTTTTTCCTTTAATTGTTCATATTCTGTTGTGAATGAATCTATTTGTGATTTCCTGATACAAGTTTGTAATGCTGCTTCTATTTCGTGATCTTTCAAATATTTACTATCGTGTTTTTCCTTTTTTAAAACTCTTCGACAATACGCAATAACTTTAACTAATTTTCTTAGACTGGAATAATTTTCGAAAACTACGTGCTCTGGAACTACAGCTGTGTGCGCCTTTATAGTTTGTTCTAAATCTGTCTTTAGATTCTTTGGCCTCTTGTACTCAATTAATTTATTTTTCAGAAATGATGGTCCTGAATACCATAACTCATTACCGAATAATGAACTGGGTAGTATTCCTCTTGATGCGCAGTCAGCTGGGTTTTCTTTGGTCGGCACATGATACCATTGCGATGAATTCAAAGCGCCCAAAATTTCTGAAGTCCTGTTGGCAACAAACGTTTTCCACCTGCTAGGATGACTATTAAGCCACGATAGTACTACTGTAGAATCAGTCCATGCAAAGATCTTTTCCTTTGAAATATTTAAAATCTCTGCTGTCTCTATCAATAAATTTGATACAAGTACAGCACCACATAGCTCCAATCGAGGAATACTAATTTGTTTGATGGGAGCTACTCTCGTTTTAGCCACTACCAACGACAGATGAATTTTGCCTGAGACATCAATTGTTCTTAAGTAAACGACGGCTGAGTACGCTGCTTTAGAGGCGTCACTAAAACCGTGCAATTCAAGGTCATCAGATGAACTAGTACCAAGCCAACGAGGTACCTGAACTTTGGTTAGTAATGACAACTCTTCGCGGTAAGTACTCCACTCTGTTATTAATTCGGTAGTTAATTCCTCATCCCAACATACACCTAAGAGCCATAATTTTTGTATGAACATCTTTGCTAATACGACACTAGGAGCTAACCATCCCAATGGGTCGAACAAACGAGCTATATCTGATATTATTAGTCTTTTTGTTACAGGTGCTGTCGTCAGCGGTGGAAGATTTACCGAGTACTGAAAGCAATCTTCGTGGCGATTCCAGGTAAGTCCCAAAATTTTTATTGTACTATCTAGCTTAATTTCTATTTCCTTATTATCTATTTCCTTTTCCTTAACTCCTATGTCCTCTTTGTCCTTATTTTCAGTGTTCTCATTTTTAATTTTTATTTGACCTGTTTGCTGTACTACTTCATTTGTATATATTAAACTTATTCTATCTAATAGTTGCCGATTGTTACTGTTCCACTTCTGCAATGCGAATCCTCCCTTTCCTAATAATGCTACCATCTGTTTACAGATTTCAACGCCCTCTTCGACGCTATTACTTCCCATCATTAAATCGTCCATATAAAAAGAGTTTAAAACTCTATCTGCTGCAAGCGGGTACTTATCTCCTTCGTCGTACGCAACCTGATGGAGTGACCTAACTGCCTGATATGGTGCAGAAGCTGTTCCAAAGGTCACCGTTACCAACTCATAATCCCTAAGTGGTTTTTCAGGGCTTTCTCGCCAAAGTATCCTCTGGAAGACAGCATCTTCATCCGCTATTCTGACTTGGCGGTACATTTTGATTACATCCGCCACAATTCCAATAGCGTGTACTCTCCATCTAAGAATGGTGTGTCTTAAGTCTGCTTGCAGCGTTGGTCCAACCATTAAAGTGTCATTGAGTGAAACTCCTTTTTTATTTTTCTCAGAGGCGTTGAAAACTACACGTACCTTCGTGGTGGTCTTATCGTTTCTAATCACCGCGTGGTGTGGTAAGTAAACTGCTTCATCTTTCTTATTATCCTCTTCCTTTACAGGTCTCATGTGTCCTAATTGTAAGTATTCATTAATTACCTCTGTATATTTTTCCTTTAAATCTGTGTCCTTATTTAATCTTTTTTCTAACGATTTGAATCTTGTTTCAGCTATGTCACGGGAACTTCCGGCCTTGCATGCAGGATCTTCGTCTCGAAATGGTAAACGTACAATGTATCTGCCTGTATCATCCCTCTTAGTAGTTTTCATATAAAATTCTTCACATTTTTGCTCTTCTGGGTTAAGTATTTTCTTTGTACTAACTTGTTCTTCTATCTCCCAGAATTTCTTTAGAATATTGTCTTCATTGAACTGTGTACAGTGCACACTTAAATTTCTTGTGTGGTGTTTTGAACTCTCATTGCTTGAACTAACTACACCGGAAAGGATCCACCCTAAGGTGGTGTTTTGCGCTATTAGAGTACCAGACGGACTCTTTACTACACCTTCCTTCATAATGCAACAATAAGCATCTGCACCCAAAAGAATGTCTATTTTATTGGGTGCTTTGAAATAAGGATCTGCTAAAACAAAACCGTTGATATCAATCCAATCCAATGAACTGGTATTCACACTTCTCTCAGGTAAGTATGATGTAATCTTACTCAAGACGTAAGCAGTTATTTGAAGTTGAAAATCAAAATCAACAGTGGATTTAATAATTAAATTTACCATATAATTAGCAATGGTTGACTTATTATCTCCTAAACCTGAAACGTGACCTCGGACTGGAATTTTCTTAAGCCTAAGAAATTGGACAGTGGCCTCTGTTATAAAACATGCTTGTGATCCTTGATCAAGTAGGGCTCGAATTGTTTGAAATTCACCCATCTTGGACTCTGCCTTTATTAATGCAGTGGCTAATAAAACCTGTCTGGGTTTTAAGACTTTGCCCGTAGATAAGCATGTAACTATCTGATTGTCACTATTTGAAGAACTGGCGTTATCGATAGTGGACTTTACTGTAGAATCTTGGCCTTTATTCTCAGCATTAGTTTCTCTATTAGGGTGCAGCAAGGAATGGTGGCGCTTTTTGCAAACTCTACAGACAGTCTGCTTTTTACAGTCATAAACTGTATGATTTCCGCCTAAACAATTAAAACATATTTTATTTTTTGCTACGAACTCTCGTCTGTTTTCTATGGACTGTTTTGCAAATTGCTTACAAAAACAGAGCTTGTGAAGTTCTGAGCAAAATTCGCAACGAATATTCGACGACTTTGTGGCCAGCATTGCTTTCGAACTAAGAACGTGAGAACTATTATTGATCTGGTGAGCCACAGCCTTCCTCGGCTCTATACATTCTAAAGCGCGAAAACGACTTTCAATAAATATCCGAAACTGCTCAAACGTGGGCAACTCGTTGCTGGAGTCATTAGAAACACTTAACTCCCACTGCTTTCGTGTTTCATTATCTAATTTGAACGTCACTATATGGATAACAATAACGTCCCATGTACTCACATCGATTTTCAAATTTTTCAATGCATTTAAACAGTCGCTCGTGGTATCTAGCAGCTCCTTTAACGAGTTAGCCGATTCCAC
Organism: Parnassius glacialis; assembly: GCA_033319125.1. NCBI lineage: Eukaryota > Metazoa > Arthropoda > Insecta > Lepidoptera > Papilionidae > Parnassius > Parnassius glacialis. Next base: position 2,925,270 of record JAVANC010000016.1, read on the forward strand.
ATGTAAGCGTTTCTGGCCGAACAATCTTTTTAAAATACAACTAGTTAGATACTTTTTATTTGCATAACGCTTTTCTAACTGAGACCAACATTCGCTGTAATTGGCATCTGTGATTGGTGTGTGCCTAATCAACTGTTCGGCTTCACCAGTGAGGTGGCTTTTAAGATAGTGCAGTTTTTGCACATTATCTAAAGATGCATTATTGTGTACAAGTGAAATAAAAAGATCGTGAAAAGATGTCCATTCACTGTACTTGCCAGAAAAGGTAGGAATTGTTATCTTGGGCAACTTTACAAATGAATTAGATTGCTTAGAAGAATTATTACTACATCCACTGTCTTGTGGTAGCGGTTCTTTAACACTATTTAACGTTGTTTTCATTAAACATTTACATGATATGTAAGTATCTTCGGTTGTGTCATATATATCGACAACCTTTTGACCTATGTCTTCTAACTTAAACCGACCATAAAGTTGAGATTTAGTATTTTTAAACGAAGACCAATCATTTTCTAATAATTCAAGCCTCGTTTGTATATATTCTAGTGTAAGTCTATCCTTTGGACACTTTTTAAAATTAGTAAAGGCCTTTTGAATTACTTGTTGAAGGTCTTTTAATATATTAATTTGTCCTTCCATCGTAAACAACAAACAAAATAATGGTAAAAGATAGTTATAGAATTGATTAATTACTATCAAAAAAACCGAATAATTTAATTATTTATGTGAAGATAAATTTATCAATCTGAATGTTAACACAATATTAACTTGGTAACAGAACAACCTCAATTGAAATGTAAAACTTTACAAGTTTCTTTACTAGACAAAAGTTAGCGAATTTTTCTAAGTCTCAAAAACAACGAAAAATTTTACAAGTGTTTATAAATAAATACACTCTGGTAGAAATCGGACATAGGTTCCCCGTTCCTTCGTTTTTATAAACTTATTCTAAGTCCTTAATCTAACATGCACAATTTTAAAGTTAAAATCTTCTAAGAAATAAAGTTTAAAATTGCTTGGCAAATAATGTCTACAGTACTTGTCACCAATCAAGTTATATTAAATGTCTCTGCTACTATGGTATTTACTTAAATTGTACTCACGTTTGCACTTCACTCACACAAACCCAGGTTGAACTAGTAGTGTACTCGTGGCGCCCTCCTTCGGCGTCACTTTGAACTTCAACTCCCGGCTGCTATCGACGAACTCGAAGATTGAATTGACGATGTACTGCTGATGGCGCCCTCTGTGGCGTCACGTTGAACTAACACTCCCAATGCAGCTGAGTATGGCCCTCTTGCTGGGCCAAGCTGTTGCTGCCTCTGCGAGGTGCCCGGTACTCTTGCCGCAGCGATCCACTGCGAGTACAACGGGGTGCGGCCCAAAGCTGGCACCGCAAACTAACAAAAAGTTCAGACTTTTCCGGGTCTGATATCCGGGGTCGATGGACCAATGTTTAGTGGTTAAACTAGTTGTACTGTTTGTCCTTTTGATACACTAGAAGAGTATAATTTATAAATCAAACTACAACAATGTATGATCTGAGCTGGTTTATTATTATGTACAATAATTTCAATGACCTAATTACACACTGAGTAACGCAACCATAGTGCAATCTATTTCTATGTCAACGCCATCTATCGAAGTAGAACTAAAAACTTTTTTAATTACAAATGTGGTTTTTTCATTAACACAAATATATACCTACTTCTTGTTACAATAATCTTTAATTATGTATTCATATAGTAATGAAATATTCAATATTAATTACCGTAATAAAAAAAAAACTAAAATCTAAAATTATCTTACAGTCTTACTCATCGCGGTATAGTACCAAGAAACTGGCTGCGTTTCCTCGCTGAATGGCTATGCTTAGCCTTCGAGCGAGAAAAGAACCAGTCTAGTCACCAGTCTTTTATCTCTAATATTGTTTTAACTTTAATTGCTAATAGTGGGTTATGACACTTCGTAATTATTAATACATGAGGTGCCAAGTCCTGTCTAATGGTACCTTATTAAAATACCATTTTTTCCAGTATATGTGTAATTGATACGTTCATAGTTTCTTATTTTTTCAGTTATTAATTTTAGAAGTTATGATTAGAATCGCACATTAGAATCGACGCGACGAATAGAATGAAATTACGAGTATAAGGGTTCCTTGTACGACAGCGGAGTCCTTAAAAAAATCTTACCTTACTGAAATGTAGCTACTGTCTATATAAGTATTTCGTTTTTATCACTTACTAATTTTTAAAAGAAAATGTTTTCCTTTGCTTACACGAGAAACAGGTACACATAAAGAATTGCACAATGCATTATAAAAAATGAATTTTCAACCATTATTGTATCTCTCCTTCCAATGTACTAGAACGATGCATGTAGAGACGCGCACTGAGTGGGACTGGAGTGACGGCATTGGACGAAAAGCGGGTCAGACGGGAGCAGCTGAGCAGCAAATCTTATTGACCTGCAGCTAAATCGTTTACATGGTATCGCGTCAAGCCGATGCGTCTAATTGGAGATGAAAGGCTCGCCTGCGTAGAGGGAAATTTGCCGCTAGCTTGTTAAATACTTATTAGGATAAAATTTATGCTCAGTTTTTTATATTCTTTATTCTTTCTTCTCCTTAAATCAACATAAAACATCATAAATAAAAAGACGAGTCCAGGATCATTCACTCACTGACTCCTCAAATCCCACTTTGGACTTAGAAAGCTAAAATAGTGCACAGAGATTCCCTGTATAATGTAGACAATGAATAAGGAAGGATTTTTCGAAATTCCAACGGAATAGGCGAATAAAGAGGAAGAAAAGGAGGAGGGGTTTTATAATTTAGTTTGTTATAAGAGCGAAGAGAGTGACAGTGACTTTAATCTCTCACTAAGTAACTCAAACTGCTCTTTATGTTAAGAATGGTTTGTAAGATTAAATAGTATAAAAGAGAAAGAATGTGAATTTTCCTGCGAAGATCGATCGGAAAACACTTGAGATTTTCACGAAATTCGGAAATACGGCCATATTTTCGGAACCCAAATGTAAACCATTTACAAAGATTTTGAATGCGCTCAAGTTCATTTAGCAACTCCACTGAGATAGCACGTGGGCAGCATAATCGAAAATCGGTAAAATAAATTACTGTGTAAGCGCAGTTTAGTTGGCAAGACTAGGAAATTGTTTAATCTACGGAGAGCTCTAATCGACGCAAATACTCTAAGATATAATTTAAAATTAAACATTTTGTATAGCCGATTTCATACAAGTTATTAAGGATAATTCAAAAACTACTGATCAGACCTTGATCAAATTTATATGGGACCACATGAGAAGCACCAGATTCAATTAAAAAAGAATCATCGAAATCGGTTTACCTAGAAAAAAGTTATGAGGTAATACACATAAAAAACATACAGTCGATATGAGTACCTCCTCCCTTTTTTTATAGGAAAAGGGTGACAAACGAGCACACAGTCCACCTGATGGTAAGTGGTTGCTGCGGCCCATAGACATCTACATCTATCCTCTATTACAAATCAAAATGTAGATGCGTTGTCACCCGTGAGGACTAAGATGGAATGCCTCATTTCCAGTAAAAAGGGCCTCCGACCACCACCCAGCACACGCCTTTTGAAGTCGGCAGAAAAATAAAGAGCCCAAGATAAAAATTTGTCAAAAGTAACGTCTAGATTTTAACGGTATCACTATATCGTACGATTGTCGCATCAAATGCAACACTAGGTAGAGTAGAAAATCAAAACGTTACCATTTTTTAACTGCCTATTATTATTGCCTTTGTTTTTGATGGATTCACTTTGAGACCATATGACTATAGTTTTGGGTAAATCCACCCATTTGTTTTGCACACATCACCAAATATATGGAGGCAAGAAGATAATTGAAGCGTAATAGAACTTATGAAAATTGAAAAAGGGAGAGGAGACAACACGTCATCTTGCGGTACACCGGCATTGATCGTACACCAGTTAGAAAAAGAATCATTAACAAGAATCTGCTACCGGTGACCAAAGAAGTAACAATGAAACCAGTCAATTACTTCAAGAGATATGTTAAGAGAAGCTAATGTACCCGGTGGAAGGAAAAGGGGAGATCACCCGCCGGGCAAGGTGTTCTGCCCGGGGAGCGGCCAACGCTCCGAGTGGTAGTTTAGAGCTATTCTATATATACTGCTTTAATTTCGGAACTTTGTCAGCGCGATTTAGGCTTCGATGTGATTCGCTTGTGGCGCGACGACAGCGCCGCCACATCACCCCCTGCTCAGACCGGAGATCGATAGTGCAGTCTGATTGCCGGTGCGTCCTTAATGCCGGTGGGGAATGCATGCTGTGTGCGTAATGGCAAGTGACACTGGTGCGAACGATATGCCGGTGTGTAATGCATGCCATACTACGCACTTCCAAGTGACACCGGTGCGAACGATAAGCCGGTGTGTAATGCATGCCATACTACGCACTTCCAAGTGACACCGGTGCGAACGATATGCCGGTGTGTAATGCATGCCATACTACGCACTTCCAAGTGACACCGGTGCGAACGATATGCCGGTGTGTAATGCATGCCATACTACGCACTTGCAAGTGATGCCGGTGAGAACGATGAGCCGGAGCAATGTGCCAGGGATTGCCTTGTAGTCTGCGGTGAGTAGAGAAGAAGGCAAGTAATCTGCGAGAGTGCCGTGAAGCAGAGGCGAGCAGTAAAGCTCAGAGCCGTGCCGAACTCTGTAGCGCAAAGAGTAGCTTGAAGGAACAGGAAGCATTATTATTCCAATGCTGCGTTGAACCATTGTAAAGCTAGATGGCTTGCAGAATGTCAAGACTGCAGACAATATTTGCTCGGGAGTGAATGAATGGGGTACTTGAGGATGATGACGAAGGTTTGAAGTTGCAGTTTCCGAAGGTTATTGGTTGCATGTTCATATCACGTCGGGGTCACCAGTGTGAAAGAAAAGGCGAGATCTCCCGCCGGGCAAGGTGTTCTGCCCGGGGAGCGGCCAACGCTCCGAGTACGCTAGTTCGGAGTTATTCGAAATATACTGCTTTAATTTTTGAACTTTGTTAGCGCGATTTATGCTTCGATGTGATTCGCTTGTGGCGCGGCGACAGCGCCGCCACACTAAGATAGCTAATAAGAGATTAAAATTGACATTGTTGAATGCATTGCTAAACTTTAAAAAAAATTAGCACTAATAATTCTCTATTCTAAGGATTTTTCTAAATACCTACGGGATAGGAACGAAATAGAATTTATCACAATTGCCGTATTTTCAACGCGAGCACATAAACATTACGCATGAAAATATTGTTCAGTTCTTTTTTTTTAACTTTAAATATTGGTAACTAACCGACTGACATACTGAACACCGGAATTAGAACATGCAAATGTAAGCACTCATATGTTGGGTATATTGTCGGACGTCTGAACAAAATGTAGAGACAAAAGAACTTTCTTCAAAGTTCAAGGCTACGAAGATGAGCTTCGGCTTGAGCTTTATATAGACATCTCTTATACACCTTTTATGCTACCATAAGTTGTTGAGTCACGTGTACATGCATTAAAGGGCCGTGGCAGTTCAAGGCTAAGTGCTTTACGCCACCAACCCGGGTTCGATCTCCGTCGGTACAAACGAAATTGTTAATGGCAATTTTCAGTGCTGATTTACTACGTACTCAGCGATGAAAGAAGACATTGCGAGGAAACCCGCATGTATGAAAAAAGTTAAGTTAGCCACGCTATACACGCTCTCAGGAATGAGGGTAGGCCTGTGCACAGCAGTAGAACGTACAAGTATTTAGGCTGTAACTTGTACATAATAAATGTATATAAAAATATTCATATTCATAAAATATCACTGACCTCTATATATACAAGTATAAAATATGGATATAGGTTTTATCGATTCCTTTCAAAACAAGGAAGTATAAGTTGTTTTTTGGAAATAGTGTAGGTAACATAGTTAGTTTAATTACATCTGTTTTTTTACAAGCTAGAGCAACGTTACTAGTGCGAGGATATCAGCTCTGCGTGTTTTTTAATAGAAATCAGTGTGACGGCTATTTGGTGAAGCTATTTGGTAAGAAATTTTATCATCTTATTTAGTCCCGTGGGTGTTTTACGAGTCGTCTAATGGATATGCCAGAAAGATCTTGTAGATTTCATGGTGGTGTAAACATCTCGTTTACGTAATTAGCAGCGCAGCATCTTTTCACTTTCAAAAAGATACTAGAAGTAGACTCTACGGAGGCTGGCCGCTAAGCGGCCACTTAAAAAACACGTGTCATTTTCAAGAGTGGTGTGTCGTGCCTAGTGTGGTGGTGCTGGGGATGGTAGTGCTGGGATTGACGGCGATGGGTATAGAGCGCGCGATTGAGGGAGGGTGGGAGGTTCCCTTAAAACCGGGGAGGACACATCATTTTCTTTCTTTACGCGGAATTAAGCAAATTAGTTTATGCCGCCTATGAGGACTAAGATAGAGTGTTTAGTTGCCAGTAAAAAGCGTTTTCGGCTACATTTTTACGCTGGTTTTCTGTGTGAGAGTGGTCCTTACTCGGTCGAGCTGGCCCATACGTACACATTATTACAACTATAGTACACTGCTGCGTGACTTGAGTATGTATAAAATAAAATATGGTGAAAATTACAAAACAAGATTTATTTTCTTAAAAGGAAATAAAATCTTCGAGATATAAGGTTTTTAATTAAAAAAAGAAATACTTTTTAAATGAAGAAGCTTATGTACACTTGCTTTCAACTCAAGGGTGTGTAAGTCGGTCACGCGGGCCTGGCAGGATGGCAACTTACAAAGTGACTCATAAACCTAAGACAAGTTGAAAAGGTAAGAAAATACGGTGTGAATTTTATAACATTTAATTATAAAATTAAATAAACTTTTTTCAATTTTTTATAAAATTCTGGTGTAAAATGACCTAACAGGCCACCTGATGATAACTGGATACTCTAGCCCATAGACCCTTGCAACCAAGTTGCGTCAAGAAAGGTACATAAGGGATATGACCTCTGAGGATTAATATGAAATGCATCAGTCTGAAAATCCCGTTTTCATCTGAAAAGGCTGAGATAGAGTGTTTCACACCGTTCAAATATTTCGATTCCCCTACCTTCATACTAAAAGACACGTGTGACACGGGTGATTGTAAGGCTTGCCGAGGTAGAGGGGGGTGGGCTTTTTACTGGAAATGAGGCATCCCGTCTTAGTCTTCAGGGGTGACAATCCGCATTTTGATTTTTAATCGAGAATAAATGTAGATGTCTATAGGCCACTGCATCCACTTACATTAACCACTTACTTCAACTGGACTGTGTGCTCATTTGTCACCCATATTCTATAAAGAGAAATCTTCTACACACTATGTTTTAGTACTGACTTCAGAATCATCATTACAGCCCTTCACAAGTCCACTGCTGAACATAGGCCTCCCCCAAAGAATGCCACAAAGCACGGTCCTGAGCCACCTGCATCCATCGACTTCCTGCATGTCTTACCAGGTCGTCACTCCATCTCGTGGGGGGACGCCCTACACTTCGCCTACCGGTACGAGGCTGCCACTCGAGAACCTTTCTTCCCCATCGTTTGTCGGTTCTTCGAGCTATATGGCCAGCCCACTGCCACTTCAGCTTACTAATCCGTTGGGCTATGTCGGTTACTCTGGTTCTACTGCGGATAACTTCATTCCTAAGTTTATCACGCAGAGAAACTCCGAGCATAGCCCTCTCCATAGCTCGCTGAGCGACCTTGAGCTTCCTCATACAGCCAGCAGTGAAGGACCACGTCTCAGTTTCGTAGGTCATCACTGGCAACACGCACTGGTTGTACAATTTCGTTTTAAGGTTTTGAGGTATGTCTGACGAGAAGATGTGTCGTAGCTTCCCGAACGCTGCCCAGCCGAGTTGAATCCGTCGATTGACCTCTCGGTCGAAGTTGGACTTACCTAGTCGGACTATTTGTCCCAGGTAAACATACTAGTCAACAACTTCGAGCTTAGTGCTCCCAACAACTACCGGCATAGGTGTGACATGGACATTAAACATAATCTTTGTTTTGTCCATGTTCATCCTAAGACCTATCCGTTGGGAGACACTATTGAGGTCATTGAGCATAGTGCTTAGGTCCTCCAGCGATTCTGCCATAAGGACTATATCGTCGGCAAATCGAAGGTGAGTGATGTACTCGCCATTGATGTTAATTCCGTATCCTTTCCAGTCCAGAAGCTTGAAAACGTCTTCCAATGCAGCGGTGAAGAGTTTCGGGGATATAACGTCACCCTGTCTTACACCTCTCTGCAATTGGATAGGTTTCGTACTCTGGTTCTGTACTCGGATAGCCATCGTAGCTCTACTGTACAAACACTTCAGCACTTCGATATACCGACAGTCAACTTGGCACCGCTGAAGGGACTGCAGCACCGCCCAAATTTCGACGGAATCAAAGGCTTTCTCATAGTCCACATACGCCAGACATAGTGGCAAATTGTACTCTTTGGACTTCTGTACAATTTGCCGTAGGGTATGTATGTGGTCTATGGTGCTAAAGCCCTTTCGGAAACCGGCTTGTTCGGGAGGCTGGAAGTCGTCAAGTCTGCGCGCGAGACGATTCGTAATGACTCTCGAAAACAGCACGTAGACGTGGCTCAGAAGGGAAATCGGTCTGTAGTTCTTCAAGAGAGCGTTGTCACCTTTCTTGAAGAACAAGACCACCGCACTTCCGCTCCACGCCTCCGGTGTAATGCCACCATGGAGGACGGAATTAAAGAGCTTCTGAAGGACTTCAAGTATCGGTCTTCCACCCGCTTTCAGAAGCTCCGCTGTTATTCCATCCTCACCTGGGGCCTTGCCGTTTTTAAGGTGTTGGAGAGCCATTCTAATCTCGCTCAGACTGACGTCCGGGATATCTTCGGAATAGTGTCGGATAAAACTCGCTCTTGGATCGTTACTCACACTTGCGTGTGGCTCCAACGATGACGTGTACAGCTGCCCATAGAACCTCTCAATCTCACTCAAAATCTCAGGTGCCCCGGAAACGATGCTGCCACATTCGGTCTTCAGCTTTGACAGTTGGCTCTTTCTGGCAGACAGATCTCTGGCAAATACTTTGGAGCCTTGGTTCCGCTCGATCGCTTCTTCAATACGAGCTGTATTGAAGTTGCGTAAGTCTTGCCGCATGCATTTAGAGATCTGTCTGTTCAGTTGCCTGTATGCTGTCAAATCTGTTGAAGAATGTAGCCTCATCTCCCGTCTAACAGCCATGAGATTAAGAGTGTGATCGGAGAGTTTTTGTGTTCTTCTGCGGCGGGTCTTGCAGAACTTAGCTCCGACCGCATGGACAGTTTCCACGAGCTTGTCATTCATATCGTCCACTTCATTGCAGTCTTCTAGGCACTGAAAACGGTTTTGTAACTCGAGCTGAAAGGTTTCGGGACTTTGGATTAGAGCACGAGGGGGACGGAGCGTTGACTTCATCAGACGAGACCTCTCCAACTTAACATTTAGGGACTTCAGAATGCGAAGTTATTATATTCTTTTTAGTTCTTCGAAATCGATTTTTACTTTTTATTAATCTATACAAATAAATATAATTGAAGTGTCTGTTTGTAATGTCTAAATAACAGCCTTTTACTAAACGCATATGAAAGTATTTACGGTACTTATAACAAAAAAACAATTATTAAAATTTTTGTGTCTGTCTGTTTGTTCCGGCTAATCTAAGAAACGACTGCACCGATTTTGACGGGATTTTCACTGTCAGATAGCTGATATTATAAGAAGTAACTTAGGCTACTTTTATTTAAGTAATCCAATAGTAACGCGAGTGAATTCGTGGGGACCAGCTAGTATTTAATATTTGGAAAAAGTGATCATCATGCACAGAACATGGAAATAAATATCAAAAAAATTACACGAAAATATCATCTTCGACTCGTTAATCAAGTTATGCTCCAAATAAACACATCGTCTTATCCTTTTTAGAATGAGATTCAACAACATCAACATTTTTCTTCTTCTCAAACATCATTAGCACGCAAATAATGTTCTGCTGAACATAATTCCTTTATGATAGGAGACATTTGCCCAAACAGACAGTTTGGCGATCGAAGTATTTTTTATTGAATACGGATACCAAACGAACACACTGTTTACCTGATGGTAAGTGTATGCTGTGGGCCTTAACCATCTAACTTAAACTTAGATGATTATTTAAATGATAAAAATATGAGAACGTAATGATCTTACTTGACTTTGTAGTGACGGTGAGAATATGCACTACCCCATATCGTCCCATGGGTGTTATAAGAGGTGACAGAGGGAAACTGAACCAGGAAATGGGCAGTAGCATCTTCCTAATAACAACTTACATTAATAGAGAAAAGCGATTGCCAACCTTCCTGCCTAGCGTCGCAACTGTGGCTAAATTCCCATTATGAGACAAACTAGAAGGGAGTGTTCCTATATATCCTATATTCTTATGTTCAGCAGTGGTCTTTTATAGGCTGTGATAAATGAGCGAATGAACAAGTAGTAAAATTAAAAATTTTGTACAACCGACATCAATATAAATTATTAAGAATAATTCAAAAACTACTGGTCAGACCTTGATCAAATTTATATGAAAAAAGAATGATCAAAATTGGTTCACCTAGAAAAAATTTATGAGGTAACACACATAAAAAAACATATTTTTGAAGTTGGTTACAAATAAGGGAATATAATTTAGGAGTATGCCTTGTGATGGCGGCGTAAGAATCCATCATACCATTTAATCCCATGGGTGTCGTAAAAGGCGAACATGGGATATGCCCAAATTTTTATGGCTTTTGAAAGATAGCGATATAATCATCTCGTTATAACACCAAATGTATCAGATGTATCATACCGTATGAATTAATGAATGAAATCACCGCACCGCTAAGCTGCAGCTGTATTATGGTTGTAGAAACGAATAAGTCGGCTCTACCAGGGAAGGACCACGCTCTTACAGAATACCAGAGTAAAATAGCAGCTTAGTGCTTTTATGTTTCGTATGGCGAGTGTCGAGAACCGGAAACCCTGCAATTGGTGAGGCCCGTATCCAGCTAGGTTTTACGGACTGATAAATTGATAATTAAGCATTAATATTATGTAGAAATGGGGCTCAATATAATTAAGTTGTGGGGCTACTACACTTGTCTTCGATATTTTTTACACGTATTGTGATAACGCGGCTGACGTTGCCCTGCTCTAAAACCCTTTACTAATTTACTATAACTTCACTTACTGTAACTTTAAATTAAACTCATACACCATACATCTTAGATGTATGTATGTATTTATAACTCGAAAAAATTACACTTAATTAAATTCTAAAAGTAATGTGTTAAATAATTTTGGTGAAGTTACTAAAGGAACTCTACCCGCGACTGGTCCTTGCCGCTGGTGTAAGAGCGCTGGTTCTTTTCTCGCTCAAAGGCTAAGTATAGTCATTTAGCGATGAAACGCAGCCAGCGTTCTTGGCACGATACCACGCGGGATAGGATAGGTAAGTTATATTAGGTTTAGTTTTTTATTATAGTTTTTCAATATTGTATATATTAATTAATATATTAAAATATTTAATATGATAAGAAATATATTTTACCTTTTTTGTGAGTAGGGTATATATACTGACCTCTGTGTATAAGTTCCTCGAAGCTAGTGACCACCAGCCCCTTCCTCACGTTCCGAGAACTGTCCCATATCTTGAAAGGCCTCTTCCCTCTAACCTCCTGCAGATATAATGAAGAAGTGTTTGTAATGACGTCTACTTACACATTCGTAATAAAAATGTTGTAATGTCAAATGTTACAAAAAAATTGCTCTTTAAAAATGCTTTTTAAAACACAATATATTTACATTTTTAATACAACATATTTTCATTTTCATAATTAAGTAATTAATAAAGAAAAAACAAATAATAATACATTTTAATTTTTATTATGTTGCTCATGCACGAATTAAGAAAAAATGCTATACTTTTTAATTTTAACGAAAACGGATCAAGGATGGATATATCCATTCCTTACAATATTGGGAGATAATGAGCATACATACATGATTTCATGGTCAGCAATATACCACTAATGAAACTAATATGACAAAGCGTAAGTCATGCATAAATGTGCATAGATGTGGTGCTACAACTGCTACGGCGTAACGTCGCTACGATTTCGTAGCGCGTAGCCGGTCACAGCGTCTGCACTGGTGCAGCGGTGCAACGCCCCTGCGACCTGCGCCCTCACCCGCCCAATGACACGCCCCTCGCCACGCACTGTGCGTTGACCTACTGACATCGCTACCCTGTACGATCTTTAATTTAGAAGACGGCCCAGCGTTGGACAAACTTTCTTGTAAGACTTTTCTTCTCTTTAAAAAAAAATCTTATAAACCTTTTCTATCCAAAGGCAAAAATAGTTCATACTACATAATATTAAGTGCATTAGTTATAAGAAACTAAAAACTTGAAATTTAAGAATACAAAACTCAAGTATTTACGTCGCTTTTCTAAATTTGTAAATTCTCCCTTAATGTGGGGTACATAATAAATATAGAAATAGGCATTTATAATATTAACATAAAGTTTAAAATTTTCGAAAACACCGTCAGGTATTTGAGTATGTTTGTATGCATCTAAATATTATTGCTAATGGTTTCACCGAAGATGTAGATGCTTAAATAACGTAGCTTAAAGCCTTGTATTTTGTTTCGATTATTTGTATTCAGTGTGACCATGCTCTGTTAGTTAGTAACAGCTGATGTCAAGAGATGACAGGGATATTTTACATAGGTATGGTGTGAAAAATGTGGCGAGAAAAAGCATTGGCGTGGGAGATATCCATAATAATTACGCTTTTTTAATGTGAATGCAGTCAAAAATGCAACAAGTCCACTAATTTATATCTAATGTTTGCTTCTAAAACTTTTTAAAAAGTTACCTCCTGTATTTCAACAATCATTTTCACCAATTAAAATCACTTCACTGAATTCGTTAGAGGCCCACTTTCACCACAGCACTGCAGTCTTCCTAAATATCTATCAGTGTAATGCCTCATTATAGTCTTTATGATGGGACCCTTAGGATCAATTTCGAGTTTAAATTTTTTACAAATTCGATCAAATTCACTTTAACTTAGATTAGTTAATTGATAGCCGACTATACAGATGACATAATCAATTCTTTTAAAAATAACAAGCGTTGAAAGTAAAATATAATATTAATAGTTGGAGGATAATCCATAAAAAATAGATTATAGAATCTTCAAACACACCCTTTCACGTGAACATCACGGGCTATAATCGAATAAACAATTTTACACGTCCTACACTATTGACTATAAAATGTAGGCACATAGAAAATCGTTCACAATTGTAGTCTTTACGTAACGGAAACACGAAGAAACCTTAAACCAGTTCGGCAGGGCATTATATATACGTGATGTTGGTGTAAATTGTGTACAGTTATAATATAGAATAGCATTAATTGGATTAGTTTAGATTAGAGGTTATAAGGCGGGCGCGCGGTGCGCGCGGGCTAACGCCGCGGCCGCTATGTCGACTCATGACTCGCGACTCGTGACCGGGTCGCGGCCATCCTCCCCGCACCCCTCCCTTTTGTCCCCCGCGTGCCTTCTCCCTCCCCGCAGCCCGGGCGGCCCCGAGCCCGCACTGCAGCCTCTCGCCGCTCTCCTCTATGCCGTAACATCTTTGGAATTAGCAACGCCGATGATGCAATTTTGGACGAAATAGGTTCCCACAGGTTTTGACTGTACACTTCTTCCCTTTCTAACAGCTGTTTAATGTAAATCAACATAAAACATCGTAACGTTAGCCTATTGATAGTATCAACTTGATGTTTCATAATTTAACCTACTTAAATATCTTTCTATTTATGTTATGTCACATAATTAAAATAATAGTTTTTGAGCGATATGAACCATTTTTTGTATGCTACTCGTATATTCGTTTGATTAGGTAAGCGATTGCAATGGCCTAATTTGGAAAGTTCATGCACACGAATAAGGTATAGCCCAAGGTTTATGATATTAAAATCATTAAGAAGTTTTTCATTAACCGCTGCTAAAGTAAGTTTTATGTATAAGAACTGTTATGCCGTGATTGTGTACATTACATTGTAAAGTTTGTAAAGTTTAGAGCTTGTCTGAAGCTACAAAGTGCTACGCCGGTATCGCCGGTACTATTCTCTAAACGAAATAAGACAAATTCAAGTATGAATGCGTCCATTTTAGGCTTGTGTAGTCAAATTGAGTTTATATAGAATAGTATAGAATAAATAAATTTATGATATAACAAATGCCTCAGCCAGTATCGGGATCCTCGGCGGCAACATAGAGTAAAGTCGAGAGACAGTTCCGCAGTCACTTGGAAGGAAAGGCTAAATTGGTCTCTGAAAATTTGGTGTGCTCAGTAGATCTAGGTAGTATAAAATATCGGCCCACTGCTTGAAGCTTTACAAAACGCAACTTTGGCTTCATATGTAATACTGTTCTTATCTCTGAACCACCAGCTTTTTTCACTTCATCGCATTTAACGGAGAGCATCTCGAATCTTCGACGACCAAGTTCTTTCCGATCCACATGATAAAGTGATCATCAACTTAGCTTTTTTTATATAAAATAAAGGTGACAAGCGAGCACACAGTTCACCTGATGGTAAGTGGTTGCTGTGGCGCATAGACATCTACATCTATCCTCGATTACGAATCAAAATGCAGATGCGATGTCACCTGTGAGGACTAAGATGGTATGTCTCGTTTCCAATAAAAAGGGTCCCCAGTCCTCTACACTCACCATGCGAAACACAGCAGCATTAAGGTGCTATTTTACGCTGGTATTCTGTGAGAGCCTTCCCCGGTCGAGCCGACCCATTCGTGCTACAACTATACAACTAAGATATCTACAGCATTGCTCTACCACGTACGTTGTCTTGCGAAGAGATGTTGCATCTCTGTGTACCTTCTATGACATATACCATGGGACTGCTCATAGAAATTGTTTGGATTAAATCCAGCAGCTAAATTTACCATCGTAAACTGCAACAGAACTCGATATTCTATCCACATCACGATGGTTGACTATACACTGCCGTGCGTTTTACATAGAATTTACTGCCATGCACAACCACATTGAGAGAGCTTTACTGGACCGATACGACTTTGATCGATTAGATTTTTCAAGAAGAAAATTAACTAAAAAGTGCTTACTCCTTTTTAAAAGGTCTTCCCACAAACCTCTGGAGACCTCTGGTGTTGCTGATATACATGGGCGGCCGCGATCACTTGCGTTTGTCGCCTGTTGTCGTGGTCTCGGCGTGAATGTTTATTTATATCTTATGATTTTATGTTTTGTTATAGCTACAGAACTATATTATATACGTAGCCCGTCACATACTTGACAGATTCTCCAAATCAAGCATTAATTTTACAACTGCCGAGTAGCCGCTGGCCATGTGGTTGGTTAAGTATGAAAAAGTATTAATTGTATGTTTTTATTGAATAAGGATGACAAACAAGCACACAATTCAACTGATACTAAGTAGATGCGGTAGTCCATAGACATCTACATTTATCATCAATTAGAAATCAAAATACAGATGTGTTGTCACTTAACAGGACTAAGATAGGACGCATCGTTTCCAGTAAAAAGGGTCATGGTATTTATTGTATGTCTCGAACAGAGTAGAATTGAAATATAAGTAAGGTCTCATATATTTCACAATAATTTTGCACTGTGTATATATTTGATCTATTTTATTGAAAAATAACAGTTATAAATATGGCGTGAAAAATATTGCTTCTTAAGCGATTATAAAATTATTAACACAGCACTCTAATAAGAATATATATGAAAGTTTTCCTTCTTTTTCAACAGCTTGTTAATGTCTAATAACAAAAATAGGATAAGTGCCTAGTTTATTGCGCTTTATTTTTCTACGTCGAAGAAATAATTTTATTTTATATTATTTTATTTCGGTACTTTTACAATGCGTAGATATATCGCGTAGATCGTAGACCCTATCTACGGCGTAGCAATTCGAAAAAATATTTTTCATTTGGAAAAAAGTAAATATTTATTTCTTCTATATACATAATACATATAAATAAAATTGAAGTGTCTTTCTGTAATTTCGAAATAATTGCTTTATATTGAGCTGAAGAGGTTATTTGCATGCCTTTAAGACATGAATAAACATTTTTTTTTAATGTTTGGTCTGTCCGGGCTAATATTCGGTATGCCTGAACTGATTGTAAAAAAAGTTCACGAACAGACAGCAAATAATTCCAGAAGTGATTTAGACTATATTTGATTGGAAAATTTTGGAGATTTTTCCTAAAATTTATGAAAAATATCATAAAATGGTATTTGATCATCTTAAATATGAATAACGTCACATTAATAGATCCCAGCCAAGCGAAGCCAGATCGGGTCTCTTATCAACCACCAACCACAGAATCAGTAATTCATTTATGGGGCAATATACGCTTTTACAACAAAATCTCAGAACATATTCAAAGTTTGTCAATTAACAAGTTTAAAAGTTTTATTAAAAAAAAAACTGTACAAAAAGGGTTATTATAATATCAAGGAATACATGAATGAAAATAACCCCTGGGAATAAGGTGCTCGCCACCATGCTGGTTCTATTAAAAACCATTTAAAATTGTATAAACTAAATTATTGTTCAGTGTAATATGTTTGAAAAAAGTCCCGCTGGGTTTCTGGCTGGTTCTTCCCAGGACAGATATTTTCCGAACCAGTGGTAAATAAAAAATGACTGTCAATAAATATTATGTAATAATCAATATTTAATAAAACAAGGCGACGGGGCCAGTACCAAGCTAATACAAAATACCAGCGTGAAATTGTAGCTCAACGTTGCACTGCTGGGTTTTATATGATGAGTGTATTTTATCTTAGTCGTCAGGGGAAACAACGCATTTACATTTTGATATTTTATTGAGGGTAGATTTTTATGGAACAAGGCACCCACTTGTTGGACTAAATAAATCGTTTCTATGAAAATTAACTTGTAATTATTAGCTTATAATCCAATAGAAGGGTAATTATAGTGCTTCAAGCTTTATATTTTATAACCCTGAAACAAAATTGAATGCATATCAATATTTAACAATGGAATATATACTCAAGTTTTTGTATTTAATGTGTAACATTTAACCTATGCCTAATACTATTTATTAAATTTATATCGGTAATGATGACGCAAATATAAGAAATATAATTTTGTACGTGGTAGAGCCATGCTGCAGCTATATTAATAGTACAGTTGTAGCACGAATGGTTCTTCTCGACCAGGGAAGGACCACTCTCTCACAGAATACCAGCGTAAAATAGCAGCTTAACACTACTATGTTTCGTATGGTGAGTGTAGAGAACTGGAGACCCTTTTTACTGGAAAAGAGGCATTCCATCTTAGTCCTCACGGGTGGCAATACATCTGCATTTTGATTCTTTATTGAGGATAAATGTAGATGTCTATGCGTCACAGCAACCACTTACCATCAGGTGGACTGTTTGCTCGTTTGTCAAGTTAAAGAAGAGTTTGTTACCCTATCCTATAAAAATATATTTACTCAAACACTAAACATTAAATAATACTATTTGATTTTACTTATTTTTAATTTCCGACGTTTCGAGTGCTTTGCATCAGCCATGGTCATGGATATAAAACCATAAAAATAGTTTAATCAATTATGTCGGCGTAATTTAGTTATTTCATTTAATGCATCAACGTTACATTGAATACTCAGTTACTCTTGAGCACGTACAAACGAGTACACCAGTAAATAAATGCCATACAAATCTTGTTACGTGCGGGATTCGAATTCGTGGCCCTCAGCGCCATAACTCATTGTTAAGCCACTGCGCCACGAAGCCGCCAAATATGCGTGCTGTCTAGTCTTGTGGTATTTTTTTATAATCTCTGTATATTTCTAACATAAACATAAGAGGACAATGTAAAAGTGAGCGAAAATTACATTTAACGTGCTAGAAGAGTTTTGATGTAAACAGACTTTTTAACTTTAAACTAATCAACTAAACTCTATCAGTAAAGCAGTAGGCGTTATGAAAGTGCATTGCCGTCGCGACGCTGTAATTAGGGCTTATCTTAGTGAAATCACCCACCAACGCTTACTCAGCACATTAGCAACTTAAACTGCGTAGAGTTCACTGCCTGTTGCTAATTTATAATGAATAGAAACACCCACCAACTAAAATAACTTCAATTCTTAAAGGACACTAATGAATTTTACTATATGTAATGATCATGTCATTACAGCCCTTCACAAGTCCACTGCTGACCATAGGCCACCCCAAGGAATGCCACAAAGCACGGACCTGAGCCTATATCCATCGATTTCCTGCATGCCACTCTATCTAGTAGGGGGCCGCTCTACACTTCACCTACAGGTACGAGACTGCTATTAGAGAACCTTTCTTCCCAATCGGTTGTCGGTTCTTCGAGCTATATGGCCGGCCCATTGCCGCTTCAGCTTACTAAATCCTATAAGTAATGATATATGGTATGATATCTGGCCAAAAAATGTGGCGATGCAGTCAGCTTATTGGGCACTTTTGAAACTGGAACTATTCAGTGTGGGATCTTTAACAAATTTTTTGTAATATTTTATATTACGACGGCTCCGTGGCGCAGTGGCTTAGCAATCAGTTGTTGCGCTGGGGGCCACGGGTTCGAATCCCGCACGGAACAAGTGTTTGTATGGCCTACAAATAATTGTTCCGGGTCTGGATTTTTGTCCTTGTGCAATTTATGTTTGTAAACTGCCTCCACGACACAGGAGAAAATCCTAGTGTGGGGGTAACGTTTCTTTAAAAAAAAATATTAGCACAGGTGAAGTTAGGGCGGGTATGTTACCATTACAGCCTATTACAGTCCACTGATTGCCTCCCCTATAGATTGCCACATGAAGGGGATATTTGCCATAGTTGCCACGCTTGATAAGCGTGTTGGCAACCGCAATCTTATTTTTAGTCGTTATCAGGAAGACGCGGCTTCCCATCTCCCGATTTGTTTCCCTCTGTCGTCTTTTACGACACCCGCGGTGTGATGTGATGATAAGTGGTAGTGCATATTTTTACACCGCTACTACGTGGTAAAATATGATTTAAGAAATATAATTTAATACGAAAACTATTATAAGTTAATATCAGTTGAAATTGTAAAAGAAGACAAAATCGCTACAAATATTATTACTGTAATGCCTGCAATAACTAAAACTGTATAGGAGCTATTTTTCCGACGTCAGTCTCAAAGCGAATTGAATTCCTCTGCGGATTTCAAATTAGTGATTCTGAAACTGGTTTCATTTTAGCTCTTATATAATTGCATTCATAGAAGTCAACGTCATTTCATCTTTCTATTCCCAAAACTTTACTGCTCGTTCCTCGGACATTTTGTTACTATACAATAATCGTGATTCGCGAATCGACGTAACTAGTTATATAAAACGACGTTCTAGTGGTCACTTTTCGATAGGTACAAATAATTAACATATATATTCCTAGTGTAGTGGTGTTGGGAATAGTGGTGCTGGGATTAGTGGTGACGGTGATAATGCACGCAATTGAGGGAGGGCGATAGGTGCTCTTCAAACTAGGTAAGACACATCATTTTATTTTATTGAGCAGACGTACGCAAAGTAAATTTTTACCAACTTTAACTAACTTCTGTTACCTTCAAAAAATAATTTACTTAAAGAACTCTATTATTCTCCAGCGAGAGGCTTAACTACAAACCCACACGGTGGTAAGTGGTATTGAATCCCTAGATGATGAGCGTAACAAAATCCTATTCACTCCTGCCTTGAAGTTACATTGTAATTGGACGCAAGGTAGGCGCGGGCAATAATTCCAGTCCTTTGCTGTTCACATGACTAAAAGACGAAACTTGGTTCGAATTCGGTTCAGACTTTGGCTTCAATAAACTAAAAACAATAAAATAAATGCCACATTATTTAATAATGTCCGAAGTTTCTCGACACACATTGTCTTAGCACCGACTTCAGAAGATATTAAATTATATGGTATGGTATTATATGGTATTATACGTGGTAGATCCATGCTGCAGCTATATTAATAGTATAGTTGTAACACGAATGGGTCGGCTCGACCGGGGAAGGACCACGCTCGCACAGAATACCAGCGTAAAATATCAGCTTAATGCTGCTGTGTTTCGTATGGTGAGTGTAGAGAACCGGCGACCCTTTTTACTGGAAAAGACGCATTTCATCTTAGTCCTCACGGGTGGCAGCGCATCTGCATTTTGATTTGCAAACGAGGTTAGATGTAGATGTCTACGGGCCGCAGCAACCACTTACCATCAGGTGGATTGTGTGCTCGTTTGTCACCCTATCCTAAAAACAAAATATGGAAATTAATCTTATGATGCAAAACATCTGACATTCCGTTCGCTAATGCGCCCACCAATCGTGGCCATTATTGCAAATCCTTTTGTCAATGAGAGTTCCATGAGAATCCCATGTCCGGCTTATTTATGGCTGGTAGAGCCACGTTGCAGCACGAATGGGTAGACCTTGACACAATTGGTGAAGGACACTGACATAGAATAAAAAAAGTGATAAGCACCGATTCTATTACAAAGTGTAAAGTAATAGAATAGAATAGAATAGAATAGAATAGAATAGAATAATTTTTATTCAATATACATTACATGTGTAATTGTTATTGAAAGTCATTTTTTACTTTACCACTGGTTCGAAAAAAAAACCCTCTGTCCTGGGAAGAACCAGCAAGAAACCCAGCGGGACAATTTTTTTTAAATAAATTTTACAATATAAATGATTACGAACTATTTACAAAATTTATTTTAGAAACTGCTTGGAAGCGACCACCTCATTCCCAGGGGTTATTATCAACCATGTATTCATTTATACTATAATAACCCTTTTTATACAGTTTCAGCTTAATAAAACATTTAAACTTGGTAATAGAGAGAACCTGTACACTTTCCGGGACCTTGTTGTAATAGCGTATACATTGCCCCAAGAATGAATTACTGACTCTGTGGAGTCGAGAAACTGGCATCACTAGCTTGTGTTTGTTCCTAGTGTTTACAGAATGTATATCACTTTTTTTACTAAAACTATCTTTGTTTTTGTGAACATACATTAAATTTTCGTAAATATACTGAGAGGCCAAAGTTAATATATTAATTTCTTTAAATTTATCTCTAAGAGACTCTCTCGGTTTTAGATTGTAAATAGCTCTAATGGCCCTCTTCTGTAAAACAAAAATAGTTTCTGAATCAGCCGCATTTCCCCATAGCAAAATCCCATAAGACATTATGCTATGGAAATAACTAAAATAAACTAATCTAGCTGTCTCGACACTAGTGAGACCTCTAATCTTTTTTACAGCATAGGCTGCAGAACTTAGTCTGCTTGCTAATTTGGATATATGGGGGCCCCACTGAAGCTTTGCGTCAAGAGTGATGCCAAGAAAAACAGTAGATACAACAGGGCTCAATTCCTCCCCATTTAAAAACACATTGGTATTCAGATTTTTAACATTCGTTGTTGTAAATTTAACACAATTAGTTTTATTTCCGTTCAAATGCAGATTATTAACGTTAAACCAATGCACTAATTTTGATATAGCATTATTCACTTCGTCACATTTAAATGATTGACGTTTAAGTTTAAAAATCAAGGAAGTATCATCAGCAAATAATACTATATCATGACTATCCCCTACAAGGTGAGGTAAGTCATTAATATACACCAGAAACAGGAATGGGCCGAGAATCGAGCCCTGAGGAACACCCATTAGTACAGGTGACCCGGAAGAACTTTTACCATTGATAATAACCTTCTGCTTTCTATTACTTAAATATGAAATAATAAGTTTAAGCGCTGTGTTCTTGACACCATAGTACTGTAGCTTCCTGATTAATGTCTCATGGTGAACACAGTCGAAGGCCTTGGAAAGGTCACAAAATATACCCAAAGCATCCTCTGAATTCTCCCATGCACAAAAAATATGTTTAATAAGCTCAACTCCAGCGTCAGTTGTCGAGCGACCCCTTGTAAAACCGAATTGATTTTTATGTAGCAATTTATTAATATTAAAAAAACTTAACATCTGATCTAAAATAATTTTTTCAAAAATTTTACTTAATGTTGGTAGTACAGAAATTGGTCTAAAATTGGCGGGGTCTATTGTACTACCAGATTTAAATATAGGTATGACTTTACTATGTTTCATTAAATCAGGAAACACACCAGATTCGACGCTTATATTAAATATAGTGGCTAGATAAGGTGCTAATATATCTATTATAGATAAAATAACTTTAACGGAAATCCCCCATAAATCTGCCGTTTTCTTAACATCAATAGCTTTAAAATATTTAACGATATTATTATTTTATTATTTATAATTTTTTTCTAATACTTTTATTTTAATTATTCTATTTATAAACACAGGGATTTCAATAATCTATATGTACATCTATATCTATATATAAATAAAATTGAAGTGTCTTCCTGTAATATCTAATAACAAGGGATTATTAGAATGACATTTTTTTTCTTTTTTTAAACGTTACCCCTACACTAGGATTTTCTCATGTATCGTGGAGGCAGTTTACAAATATAGATTGCTAAATTAGACCCGGAACAATTATTTGTAATTCATACAATATTTGCTCCGTGCGGGATTCGTACCCGCGGCCACAAGCGCATCAACTCATTGCTAAGCCACTGCGCCACGGAGCTGTCATTAGGACATACATAAGAGTTTTTTTTAAGTTTTTGTCTGTCTGTCTATCCGGGCTAATCTTTGAAACGGCTGAATCGATTGCAATGAAACTTGAACATATTTTAACTGGAAAACTTGAAGATACTTTTGAATAATCGAAAAATTGATAAATTGGTTTTTGATGACTAACTTGAATCCTATTGACGCCACATTAATAGATTCAGACGAAGCCAAGGCGGGTCGCTACTCAGACAAAAATAATTTAAAATTAATTTTGCAACAACAAAGGAATAAAAATCAAAGTGAACAATCCTATCCGGTCTATGTTTATCTGTTATTCATGTGGGAGGCGGAACACACATCTTATATCACAATAAATTGCCCGTAACTGCCAACCAGGTGCCAGGGAAGGCGTGTGCCAAACCTATTCGAGTATGGATCCCAGAGGGTAACCACTGCAGCGAGTGAATTTTCAAATCGAGATCTAGGTTAGATGCCTCTGCATCGCATGTTGTATTATAAATTGTTATAAATTGGCTCCATCCTGTATCGGCTATTAGATAGAAGCGATGATAAATAATAATTTATAATCTTGTTATGAGATAGCAACTATCTAGTACACTATTAATTTAACTTTATATAAAAATTGCAAACCAACTTCAAGAGGTAGGTTTTTTTTAACGTGGCAGAGCCATGCTGCAGCTATATTTTGGTTATAGCACAAATAAGTTGACTCTACCGAGGAAGAACCACGCTTTTATATCAGCGTAAACTAGCAGCTCAATGGCACTGTGTTTCGTATGGTGAGTATAGAGAACCGGAGACCCTATTTAACTGGAAACGAGGCATTCCATCCAAGTTCTCAGGGGTGACAACGCATTTTGTCTCTTAATCGAGGATATATTTAGATGTCTATGTGCTACAGCATCCACTTACTATCAGGTTTACTGTGTGCTCATTATTCTATAAAAAAAATAAGAACTAGAATGGCGTCTAAGTAGTTAAATAAAATTCTTCATTCCCTTTATTTCTACTCTTAGGGATATTTCCTATCGACTTCAAAAATGAGGAGGTACTCAATTCGACTGTGTTTTTTATGTGTGTTACCTCTTAACTTTTTACTGACTGAACCGACTTCGATGATTCTTCTTTTATTTGAAAGCTGGTGCTTCTCATGTGGTCCCATATAAGTTTGATCAAGGTCTGACCAAAAGTTTTTGAGTTATTCTTAATAATTTATATTGAAGTCAGTTGTACAATTTTTTTATTTTAAATTACATATTTTCTTTAAATTTATGTCCCATATACACCCCTAAATTAGCAATCCATATATATAATATATATATATATATATATATATATATATATATATATATAAATAAAATTGAAGTGTCTGTCTGAAATATCGAAATAACAGCCTTTTATTGAGCTGAGGGAGTTATATGCTTGCCAAAATTATTATAATTTTTTGATCAGATCAGATGGAGAGAAACGCTGGGAGTGATTTAGACTATATTTTATCTATATCATTATTGATGAAAAAAGAATCATTGAAATCGATACATTAAAGTTGGAAATATTTTATTTTGCCCATGTCCGTTCAATAAAATAAAATGATGTGTCTTATCTAGTTTGAAGAGCACCTCCCGCCTTCCCCCAATTGCGTGCACTATCCCCGTCACCACTACTCCCACCACTTTACTTAAAAGTTAAAAAAACCGACCAAGTGCGAGTCGGACTCGCGCACTGAGGGTTCCGAACAAATCCGTAGGTATATGAGTTTAAAATTATTAAAAATATTTTTATTATATGATGTAATTAAAAATTTGTGCGTTGAATAATATAATGTGTATATATATATATATATATATATATATATATATATATATATATATATATATATATATATATATATATATATATATATATATATATTTACACATATCCATATATAAACTTTTAACAGTGGTAGAGCCACGCGGCAGCTTTTGCTGTCACACGGATGGGCCGGCTCGAACCGGGGTGGTACCACGACCTCACAGAAAACCAGCGTTAAGTAGAGGTTTACCTCTGCTTTTCGCTTGGTGAGTGCAGGTGGCCGGAGGCCCTTTTTACTGGAAATGAGGCATTCCATCTTAGTCCTCACGGGTGACAACGTATCTACATTTTAATTTGTAATAGAGGATAGATGTAAATGTCTATGGGCCGCAGCAACCACTTACCATCAGGTGGACTGTGTGCTCGTTTGTCACCCTTATCCTATAAAAAAAAACTGTTACTATGATGATTCTGCCAATTTATTAATTAAGAATAGAATAGAATAGAATAGAATAATTTTTTATTCAATATTGATTATTACATAATACTTATTGAAAGTCATTTTTTATTTACCACTGGTTCGGAAAATACCTCAGTCCTGGGAAGAACCAGCAAGAAACCCAGCGGGACTTTTTTTTAAACATAATTTCACTTAACAATAATTTTGTTTATACAATTTTTAAATGATATTTTCATAGAACCAGCATGGTGGCGATCACCCTATTCCCAGGGGTTATTTTCATTCATGTATTCCTTGATGTTATAATAACCCTTCCTGTACAGTTTTTCTTTAATAAAACTTTTAAACTTGTTTATTGACAAACTTTGAATATGTTCTGGGATTTTGTTGTAAAAGCGTATACATTGCCCCATAAATGAATTACTGATTCTGTGGAGTCTAGTAACTGGCATTACAAGCTTATGTTTGTTCCTAGTATTTAAAGTATGCACATCCTTATTCTTATTAAAGCTATTTATGTTTTTATGCACATACATTACATTCTCATAAATATATTGCGATGCTAAAGTTAATATGTTTATTTCTTTAAATTTTTCTCTGAGGGACTCTTTACAATTTAGGTTATAAATCACCCGTACGGCTCTCTTTTGCAAAACAAATATAGCTTCAATATCAGTCGCATTACCCCATAGCAAAATTCCATAAGACATTACGCTATGAAAGTAACTAAAATACACTAATCTAGCTGTCTCAACATCTGTGAGACTTCTAATCTTTCTTACATATGCTGCCGAACTAAGTCTGCTCGCTAATTTAGATATACGGGGGCCCCATTGAAGTTTCGCGTCAATAGTAATACCAAGAAAAACAGTGGTATCCACAAGACTCAAGTAAGTATTCCCGAACCTTCATCTTGAACGCGTAACGATTGCTAGCCGTCCTGATTTCACAATTTATATGATGGAAATGATGGATGATGGTATTAGAAGTATTGTTTCATTTTGAATTCTTGATTTTTTTTCATACCAAAGCACATTAATAACTTATAACCTCGTTTGGCGGCTGTAGTAAGTAAGAGAATACCACAATCTTATACCACATAATACTAAGTTTTAAAAACAAATTTACATTTTATTAATACTGAAATATACTATTTGTCATTTATTATTATTTATTTATTATTATTACATGGTTTGTTAAAATAGATATATTAATCCGTTGCTGGGACATCCCTTTAGGTAAAAATATACCTGTGCTAGGATGTCCCGGTCTTACGTAGAAAATTTCTAAAAAAAACTCAAATTTTTAAATAATATTTAAAAGATCTAAAATAATCTTATAAAGACAAAACGTAAATTTAATTAATAAAAAAATAGTTAATGTGTGTGTGGGTGTGTGTGTGTGTGTGTGTTTGAGTGTGTGTTGTAGTTTTTGGAGTGCATTTTAAGTGATTTTATCAAATAAAACCATTATAGTTTTTCTTAAAAAAATATCTATTGAATATTATCGTAATATAGTATATAATGTGCATACAAACACCATTTAAGGGTAAAAACCACTTAATATACCTCTATCTAAAATCTACTAAAAACTACTTGCGTATTTTTAATTAGTAAAAAGCTATAAACATTCTATAGATTGCCTTACTCGTAACTGTCAAGGTCCGCGTAAAGAATTCCATCGCCGCCCTCCGTCTACCTTTTTCAGACATTTCGCAGTAATTAGATGAACCTTCTATTAAGAAAACGAATCAGGGGAGGAAAGGGCAATGACTGCAACCGAGGCCGAGATAATGAGTGGCGTTTGCGAACGTACAGGGTGTAATCGTTTTTACAGCATCTGTTAATTGAAGATGCCGGTAGCTTGGAAGGGAATAGAAGTATTTTGAGGGATACACCCCAACACCCCTATTCCATCTATTCCTCTGCTTGTAGTAAATTTATCTCAAAGTTCTTTCATGTTAGAATTGCTTAGCGTGTGTTTTCAAATAATTTGACCTTTTAAGAGTTAACAAACGATATAAGGATGACAAACTAGCACACAGTCCATCTGATGGTAAGTGGATGCTACGGCCCATACACACATACATATATCCTGTTATTCAGATTTATCTCTAACATTCTCCTTAATGAAGGCATTTCTACAGCATTTATTCTACTCTTGTGCTTCTTCTGCCACGCCCAACTTTCACAACAATACATTAAATTAGCGACTTTTTGACACGTTCTGATTTCGTACAATAGAGTGTAGGGCCCAATTTACTCTTTTTACTGCGTTCATTCGTCGTTCTACACCCTTATCATATCTACCATCTCTGCTAAATACACACCCCAAATAGTCCCGATCTATTCTTATTTCATCGCTTTACTTTCTTTTCTTTTAAAAACCATCACTTTCGTCTTACTTGCATTCAGGAAAGCCCAAACAACCTTTAATTTTTCGTCATCCTATACCAAGAAGGTTGGGAATGAAGCAGAATCTACCTGATATCAACTCCAAATAACAAAAACCTTGACACCCCGCCCGCCAAGCGAGACAACTGTGGCAAATGATGCCCCACAGGCAATTTATTAGAGGAGACCTAGTCAGCAGTGGGTTTTTAATTGGCTATAATGTATAAACGAACACAAAAAGCCTGTTAACCATTTACATATAATAATAATAATAATAAATAGCCAGGATTCTATTTATACACAAGGAGCTCACTCTGAAATACAGTCTTGTAGATCGGAAACTGCCATATTATAAGTACTTGTCGGAAGCCGTGCTCGAAAATGACTGCGCCAGGTTTCTACTGGGACCGGGCCATCATCACAGACAGGACTATTCTTGTGAATAAGCCTGATATTGTGCTGATGGACCGGGCACAGTCAAGGATATTTTTGGTCGATATTACCATCCCTTATGACAAGAACCTCGTGAAAGCCGAAACAGATAAGCTGACAAAATATCTGGACCTGGCTCACGAGGTGACCGACATGTGGGGTGGTACTGCCAGCTGAAATTATTCCTGTGGTCGTTTCTGCCAACTAGTTAATCCCAGTCAGCCTCTCGGGTCATCTGAGGCGACTGGGACTCCGTGACGGACCGCCCCAAGCTCAAATGCAGAAGGTGGTGCTCATCGATATCGCCCGCATCGTCCGCCGGTTTCTTTCCCTTTCCCCCTAACCCTCGGCCGTTTGGTCTCCCCTACCGAGGGCTTCCATCTGGTTGGGTTTTTATCTATTTATGTATTTTTTATGTATCTATTTAATTTTGTTGATATTTATGTATGTTTATAATTTTCATTTACAATTATATATTTATACAGCCCAACCAGATGAGAAAATTTTACAAATACCCCATAATAATAATAAAAAATTATTTCCCCCACTTTTTACACAGTTGTGTAGTTGTGTGTGTTGTGGGGGTCACTGCAAGCACAAGCGTGCTCGTCGCGACCTCTGCCAGCCCTTTTTAGGGCTGCAATTCTACACAGCTGCGCACCCATGCCAACGAGGGTTAGGGCGTGCCCCCAAGGCGACGCACACCAGCTCGTCCCCGTTGGTGTGGAATGCAGCGTGCAAACCGGCGATGGGGACCGCCACCCGTCACGCACAGCCCGACACGGCGGAAGGTGGAGGACAGAGTGCAGAGTTGGCACGTCGATTGTTAGAGGAGGCATGAGAGACAAGACGAATGAGTTGATCGAAATAATGAAAGAAAGAGAATTAGATATCGTGTGTATGTCGGAGACCAAACGGAAGGGCAGTGGTACTGAAGAGCTCCCTGGCGGGGCGTTAGCCCTATGGTCCGGAGTCCCGGAGAGCGAGAACGCCTGCCAGGGAGTGGGGGTGCTGCTGTCATCTCGGTTGGTCGATGTTATGACTGAATATAAGGTTGTGAACTCAAGACTTCTCTGGGTTCGCTTTAAATTGGGACTGACGAAGTTATTCCTTTTGGCTGTTTATGCGCCGGTAGCTTCGTCGTCTAGGGCTGAGCTGGAGGAGTTTTGGGAGAATGTAAGAGAAGTTCTAGATTTGGCTAGGGGAAATGAAAGTATTGTTGTATGTGGTGATTTGAATGGATGGGTTGGTACCGCTCGACTAGGGTACGAGTCGGTGCTTGGGAAGTTTGGCAATAAAAGGGTTAATGATGCTGGCAAGCTTATACTGGCGGTATGCAAGGAAAAGGGTCTTCTTGTGACAAACACTATGTTTAATCACAAGAAAATCCATATGTATACTAGAGAAAGAAAGAATGAGAGAAGTATGATCGATTTGTTCCTGGTGGATTACCGACTGCGAAAACAGGTGATGGATACACGAGTGATCAGGGGTGCTGACCTGGAAATGGATCACTATCTAATGGTTACTAGATTTAGGGGTCTATTCGCGGGTTGGAGGGATGGAATGGTAAGTGCAGCGGAAGAAGTGTGTGGAACAATAAAAGAGGCAGTAGTAAAAGAAAAAATGCATGGTGGAATGATGAAGTGAAAGAAGCTGTAGAGAAGAAGAAGAAAGCATGGTTAGACTACTTGGCGTCTAGTAATGATAAGGATATGAGAGAGAAGATGAAAGAAAGATATAAGCTGCAGAAAGTTCACACGAAAGCATTGATTGAGGAAGTGCGTGAAAGGTGTAGAAGGGAAGCGGACGAAAGGTTGTCGCACAACTTTAAGGAGAACTCCAAATTCTTCTGAAAAGAGGTTGGAAGGACCCGAAGTGGTGCGACGGCCTTAAGAATGAACAAAGTGCTTTCGAGAACTAATGACGTCCCCTCAGAAAAATCGGACGTCATGCAGCAATGGAGCGTATTTTATAGAGAAATGTATGCGTGTGATGATCTTAGTGAGGGATCCGGGGATGACGCCGTGACTGGTACGCCAGACCCGGACCTCGATGACACTGAGGTCATCAGTATGAAAGAGATTGAACGTGCGATTCGAAGTTTGAAATGTGGTAAGGCTGCCGGACTACACAGAGTTACTGCTGAAATGGTCAAGTATGGTGGGCCTTGCGTCTGGGACAGCTTTCATCTGCTGTGCAATTTGTGCTGGCGGATGGGGATGTCCCGGATGATTGGCAATCCGCAGTCATTGTGCCTTTATATAAAGGTAAAGGTTCACATTTTGACTGCGGGTGTTATCGGGCGATCAGCTTGACCAGTTTAGCAAGTAAAGTTTACTCGAAGGTTTTGACACGTAGGATGCAAGAGAAATCGGAAAGATTTCTATGGGAGGCACAATGCGAATTTAGACCTGGAAGAGGATGCACGGATCAAATGTTTTCTCTCCGCATGATCACGGAAATGCTTCTGGCTGGTAACCAGAAGATTTTCTGTGCTTTTGTAGATCTTAAGAAAGCATTTGATAAGGTTTTAAGGAAGAAAATGTGGGAACTGTTGCCGGGGTACGGTGTGG
The DNA here is from genome assembly GCA_033319125.1 of Parnassius glacialis. Taxonomy (NCBI): domain Eukaryota; kingdom Metazoa; phylum Arthropoda; class Insecta; order Lepidoptera; family Papilionidae; genus Parnassius; species Parnassius glacialis. The sequence goes on from JAVANC010000016.1 coordinate 2,955,766, forward strand.
ATGGTCGATTGCTAAGGGTTTGCACTGCAGCGCACAGTGCAGTGCACACTGCAGGCATTAGTCACGTGTATGAAAAAGGAATGTGAAATTAAAGGTCTCCGTTTGAATGCTAATAAAACTAAGGTTCTGGTATTTGAAAGGGACGAAGAGAGAACGAAGTGTGAAATATGGGTTAATCAGGAATATCTAGAACAGGTAAATGAAATTGTATACTTGGGGAGTGCTTTTAGCCGAGATGGAAGATGTGATTTAGATGTGAACAGGCGTGTCGCTGCCGGGAACAAATTCAATGGTGCCCTGACTGCATTAGTCAAAAGTCAAAGCGTAGTGAAGAGTGCACGCCTTGCAATACATAACGCAGTGTTGGTACCGACTTTGTTATATGGCAGCGAACCCTGGGTATGCCAGAAGAAGCATAAAAGCAAGTTGAATGCAGTGGAGATGCGATCTCTTCGTAAAATGTGCGGCGTCACCATGGCCGACCGAAAGCGAAACGAAGAGATTCGCAATATGGCAGGTTTGAAAGATGACCTTATCACAAAAATTGATAAGGGCGTGCTTCGATGGTTTGGGCACGTTGAGCGAATGAGTGAAGTCCGAATGGTGAAGAAAATATATAGCGCGAAAGTTAATATTAAAAGGTGTCGAGGTAGACCGAGACTAACTATCGAAGACCATGTGAGCAAATTGCTCGAAAAGTGGAGGGTCAAGAGTACTCGGATACCTAGACGTGCATGTATGAAGAAGATAATGAATCTGAAAGAAGCGAAAGAGGTATGTAAGGATCGTGACACTTGGCGATCTGTTCTCTCTGGCTAGCCCGTCAGGATTTGTGCGTGAAGATAAGTAAGTAAGTAAGTACTTTTTACACAGTTACATTTCTTTCATAAATAGTTTAAGAGTTTTAAGGTGTTGTGGGAGACAGGAGCCCAAACTAGGCTACCCTGTGCTATGGGTCTCCTCGTATAATGAGGGCTAATAATCGTCCACCCACCAGATAGTTGACATTGAGGTGAAGTTTTTTGTTACACAATGCCATTCATGTCATCAGTTTCTAGAGTATTATATTAATACACAAAATAGTGTCTCGGTGGTTTACTCTCTAATGTTCTGCACATTATTCACTCATTTTTTAATTACTCTACTTTATAAATATCTATACTTTGGTTTATTTAATTTCAGTTTAATTAATATAAAATACTAACTAATAGTACAGAAAGTAACATTAACCTTTACATTTTTCGAACAAATTAACTTCCCCACTGTCAAATATTATGTCAAATATTACACCTCACTTTTAAGTGGCGCTGCCCTGGTGGCAGAAAAAGTCATGTATAGGGTATACATGACTTTTTATTTATTTTTATTTCATTAACACACTAGATATATTTTTACTGTGTAAATTCAATTCGGCATCACGTCACTCATGAAATCGGATTATTTTATGTCTGTTTTTTCTTATTATTTTTTTATTTTTGATGTTTTTATGTTTCATTTTATTTTCTGTATATCAAAACTGTAAGAGTGTAATTTTCAGAATAAATGCATGTCTCTGCCTGTGTCAAAATTAGATTAAATAGCAGCGAAATTTATGCTCAAAGCTCCAATGAAAGTTATGACGTATTCATTGATTTACCATAACTTTAAAACGGGAACAGGAGTCGGTCAGTCCGCCGACATGATCCCCACAAAAATCCCTCGGGAGAGAGGGTTTATGAGGATCTTTATGATCGGATTAATGCTTAAACGAGGGAATTAAATTCGGAGCCCTCACTTCGGAACACTTCGGGTGAGCATTGCGGGAATCGATACTAATTGCGAACATCACTAATAATATAACAAACATGGTTAATTTTGATTCTATATGTTCCTGATGTTACCGTGTAATTCCGGTGTAAGAATATCCACTACCCCATATCAGCCCGTGGGTGTAGCAAGTGGCGACAGAAGGAAACAAATCAGGAGATGAGCAGCAATGTATTCCATTAGAAACGACTAAAATATAAAACGCTAGCCAAACGTGACAACTCTGGCAAATATGCCCCCGTCTGAGGCAAGGTATAGGAGAAGCTTATGTTCAGCTGTGGACTTTAATAGGCGGTAGCGGTAACGGTTCTTGATGCAATGATTGCTTTCTGCTGATATTTTAAATCTGTTTTAGAATTTATCAAACCAAGAAGTGATAAAGATCTGGATGCATTTTATTATAAGTTTTATTGTTTTAAATTCTCGCCCGTGTGCTGACCGACATAAGCGTCGATTGCAGGCAATAATAATCTGAGATTTTAATATCTCTGACACGTGACGACATCACCTCTTCGATTTATGAAAGGTTAAATTCAAAGGTAGAATATATATTTTGGTTATAGCACGAATGGGTCGACTCCACCAGGGTAGGACCACGCTCTCACAGAATACCAGCGAAAAATAGCAGCTCAATGCTGCTGTGTTTCGTATGGTAAGTATAGAGAACCGGATACCCTTTTTACTGGAAACGAGGCATTCTATCTTAGTCTTCAAATGACAACGCATCTGCATTTTGAATCCAAATCGATGATAAATGTAGATGTCTACGGGTCACAGCATACACTTACTATTAGGTGGACTGTGTGCTTGTTTGTCACACTTATTCTACAAAAAAAAATGTCAAAGGCAGGTTACGTCTGATGATGTGTTCACCGACCCGGCAACAAAGCGTGCCAGACCTCGCTGTTATGAAAATGGCTACGATCCGCGGTAGACTGTATACTTCCGATGAATAATTTTTTTACTTTAAAACTTCTCATTTAACCTTCGCAAGCTGTAATGCTAAAATAAAATCCTAAAAATAGTTTCTTTGCCTAAAGCCTTTTCTTATCGCTTTTGTAATCCCACTTTCTATCTTTAATTATCTAAAAGCAGACCACGATCGCATGATAAGGTACGTTAGAAGAGATCAAGATACGGGTAGCAGAGATTATTTCTAAGAAGAAAAGATTAACTGTTTTCTATTATATACTCACAATGACATATTTAAAAAAAAATTAAAACCAAAAATTACACGCGGTCGAAGTGGCGGGGAACAGCTAGCTTCTTAATAATATTTCGAATTTAATAACCGTCTCATTTAGATAATAATAATCTTAACCGCAACGTGAATAACATCATAAATTGGGCGTACAGACATAGTGTTTCTGTTAACTTTTCCAATTGAAAGGTGATTGTACATAGTAGCAGGATTTTAGTTAATTTTGGTTTTTAGCCAACTTCAAAATGGAGGATGTTCTCAATTCGAGTTTACGTTTTTTTTGTATGTTATGCGATATCATCGCAGATTGTCAACCAATTTTGATGATTCTTTTTTTTTAAATAGGTTAGTTATACTTCAAGGATGATCCCATAAATAAATTTGGAGAAAGAAATTCATCGCTAAGAGTAGCAAATAAATAACTTCTTTTTTAGCCATTTGAAGTCGGTTTTTACTTTTTGTTAAAATTTATTTATGGTTATCAATATTCCGTGTTTTACAATGGAACTTCATTTTATTATATTATTTAGAATACGGCCGACAAATGAGCACACAGATGTTACCTGATGGTAAGTCAAATTGTAAAAGTCTACTGCTGGAAATAGGTTACATGGAATTGGCCTTATCATCAAGTCGTAGGCTGAGATCTATAGACCGTACATTGACTTTACTTACGAAAAACTTAGCTGAGTATTCGTTTAGCATAATCTTTGGTTCTGAATTTATAGATGTATCGGGCTAAGATTAAGCTAAGGCACAGACAGTCCAAAAGTTAATGGATGCTACATTCCACGAATTATATTTATGATTTTATTGTAAAAAAATTAAAAATTAATATTTAAAAATCGAAACAAAAAATGGGCGTATGAGAACGGGAATGCTTTAGAAGAAAAAAAAGATTTTAAGAAATTCGAAACAGGTTTGAAATTACGTTAATAGAAAATGGATTAATGCTATTTAAAACTAAAATACGGCCCAAAACTACCTATTTATTGTTGTAAATAATTAGAATAACATAAAAAGAAGAATTTAAAAGTAATACGGTAGTTTTGGATAATATCCTGAGTTTTACGTAAGTCGTCGATTTCGTTGATATAGGCTTTGCTAAGCGCGCACTCAGTACGACTTCGAAGTTAGCTCTATATATACCGACATTGTCTTAGCTCGAAAGTAAAGTCTGATCAAAGTCAAAGTGCGGTATATAGATCCCAGCCGTAGTATCATACATCTCACATCTTTGGGCTTGCTCGTTGTCAAAACTCTGGGTAATTTACGACTCGTGTAAACATGATGGCTATACCGCCGTCTATACCCACGAGATCTTTTTGCATCGACTCCTTTTTCTTCATTCTTATGATACCCAAGGGACGAAATGAGAAGATAATAATAAATTTTAATACTTTAAGTTTTAAACAACTAAATATGTTTAGCAAATTATTATTTCGTAAGCATGATTGAGGGAGAAATATCCAGACCAAATCCAGACTTTCACTTTACATACACATAAATCTATTTTCAAGTTAACTTTAATTGCCCCTCATGAGGTAATCTACAGGGAGTATTATGTTCAACAGTGTACTTATATATAGGCTAGGAAATAATTCTTTCACTCAATATATTCTAATGGTGAAATTCCAAGAATTCCCGGCAGATATCTATTTATTTTATTTATACTCATGTTTTCATTAGTGCATTCACACAGAGCGTGATGTATAATGAAACAATATTCAATTAACTTAATGGATAAGTCACCTTTTCTAAAGTTAGAATTAAGTTAAAAATACGTTCGCACGTCCTCAGAGGTCAGTCTAATGTTAGAAGGTACATTAACACCCAGCGAACGGTCGCTTACCGAAGTCAATTTATAAAAGTTTAACGGAGAGGGCACCGCGCCTTTATGACATCTAGTCGAAAGTAGAGGACGTTGGAGTTCGGAGTTCGAACAGACTTGATTAAATTCTGTACTCTATTTTGTAAATGTGAGACTAATAGAACAATGTATACATGGGAGCTATAGTAATGTTTATAATGATTAACTTCTGATTGCCGTCCGAGTAAGGTAATTTGTTTTAAAAGTAACGGTGACAAACAATCGCGTGGTTCATTGCTGGTAAGTGGGTGCTGTGGCCCATAGACACATACATTTATCCTCGTTTAAGAAACAAAATGCAGATGACCATGAGATTTTGAAATGTTTTGTAGCATCTGCATCCCTCACTTTGCTACAGGTTTAAGCAGGTAGTGACTTTATTTAATACGGGCCGTCGTATACTGCACTTTCCGGTACGAGGCCGCCACTCTAGAATCTTTCTTTCCCATTAAATATATAAAAATTAAAGATTTAAAAAATTAACACATAAAAAAATAAAGTGATAATATTTTACTTAAACTTACATTGTATAGCTTGGTTTATTTTTACTTATCCTAATATATTTGGAGACAAGCGATATATGTCGAGAGATTCATAATTCGAAAGGACACTATTAACGCGCTGATAAGAAAAACTTGGTTACCAAATGAGGAAAAACAATAGATGCAAATGGTTTAGAATTATTTCCTTTAATATTAAGAAAACTCTTCCAAACTTCCCTAAGAAAAACCCGCAGTTGCCGTGTAGTGACAGCCTAAAGATTTCATCACACTGTTGTCCCGTTTGTGTCGTGAGATGATATTATGACCTGTGAAAAATATAAGGCCGGCAACACACCCCAATTTCTATGGTGTTGTGGATGTTCATTGGTGAGAGTGATCACTTGCCACCAGGTGAGCCATATGCTCGTTTGCCCCCTCTTCTATTAGAAAAATGCCAGAAAAACCGCATATACATTATAGCATTGTAGCTTAGAATGTTATTATTACCTTACCTATTTCGATACGCTGGAGGCCGTAGCACTAGAAGAATTTTATCCTCAAACAAGTAAATATAAAACACATTTTTTAAACGGATATAGGAGGAAAATTAAAGAAAACAGCAAGATAAAAATCAGCATCGTCACGATAACGGTGAAAAATATAAACGGATAATAAATTCGAAAAAGATTTTTTGTGTGAGACACTGGCCAGTTATAATTTATTTTGAAAATATTATGATTATTTAGAAGTAAAAGTACGAATGTTCCAATTTCAAACTCTTTTTACGAGCTAAATTGAAATATCGTGTTTCATTGAATGATGGTTCTGCGTCGGGAACATTTTCGCGCGATGATGTTTTACTATTTCAAATGTGGCCTAATATCGGACGAATCGTTTGATAGAATTCAAATGGAATTTATGGATAAACGCTCTTGTAAGGCAACCGTGTACCGCTGGTATAACAAATTTCAGTACGGTCGACTAACTTCGAAAGACGAAGAAAAAAGTGGTCACCCTTTGACGGCTGAAAGGAAAGGTGTTAGCAGTGAAAAATTTAATTGAAGAGAATAGGCGCATATTACGTTTCAAGAGATTCGGCACATATTGCACATATACTCGTAATACAAATATATTACAAATGAATTTGAATTCGAATATTGCAGATGGATTCGGGAAGCATTTACGAAATTTTATACCGACAACTTTGCGTGAGGAGGAGCGAGAACCTTGGGTCACCGGTGCTCAGAAGTATGGTGGTGGAATGGTGAGACACGATTACTTAATTTGTAGCAGACTTATCTCGGTATGTTTATAACATTATCACAGTTTAGAACGGGCCTCTCACTAGATGGAATGACGACCTCGTAAGATATGTAGAAAGTCAATGGATGCATTTTTACGTGGTAGAGCCATGCTGCAGCTATTAGTAGTATAGTTGTATCACGAGTGGGTCGGCTCGACCGGGGAAGGACCGCGCTCTCACAGAATACCAACGTAAAATAGCAACTTAACACTGCTGTGTATTGTATGGTGAGTATAGAAAACCGGAGACCCATTTTACTGGAAACGAGGCATTCCATCTTAGTCCTCATGGGTAACAACGCATCTGCATTTTGATTCGTAATCGAAGATAGATATAGATGTCTATGGGCAACAGTAACCACTTACCATCAGGTGGACTGTGTGCTCGTTTGTCACCCTTATTCTATAAAAAAAATGCAGGTGGCTCAAGACTGTGCTTTGTGGCATTCCTTAGGGGAGGCCTATGTTCAGCAGTGGTGATAATGACAGTTTATAACCTTGCTGTTAGATAATACTCTTAACTATTTAAATAAATGAACACTACTTATTAGACTTTACATTATAAAATATTCACGGAAAGCATTAGAAGTAAATACAATATATTTTCTAAAATAAATGATGTATGCAAACCAACAGCAACATAGCCCATTACGATGCAATATAGGCCGACCTCACTGCAACTTCTTTGCTGGTACTAAAAGAATTACTACGACGGAGAGAATGATGATAACAATTGAAACCCGTTGAATGACCCAAGCTAGTTGTCTGCGCAGTTCTTTATACTGCTTGTACGCGTGAAGGAGTTTAACTACTTATTAGTAATCTAGCCTTACTTGTAACGTGTTTGACCGTTTTAAAATGAGCCAACGCCTTCCAAAGTGAAGCTATTGAGAAGCGCGGGGAAGATTTTAACCGCTAGTTTATTCACTTTGACCATTAAATGAATATGCACTACGTACTAGAACAGATATCGTGAACAAAATTTGTGCGGCAGTGCGGAGTGTGTAGTAAGGGTGTTACCACACCAATTGATCGATCGTCGATTAAAGTCGATCAATTAGTGGTAGCTTTAGCTGATTGATGGATACTGATCGATAAAACGTTGTGCAATCATCGATCGACGTCGATCGACAATTAATCGATGTGGTTGTGTACTCATCATTAGTAATCTTTCAAAATGTATTCAGAAGCGAGCGCGTTATTGTTGACGAGTACGCTCTTACTCGTATTATTATTACGTAGACGCAAATGTAGAAGACTCTGGATGTGATCGTCTTTTAAGGTCAGAGATAGCTTAAATTCATCTAGATAACATTTTAAATAGCAGTCGGTGGGGCGGGGCGGGTTCTCGAATAATCAAACAGCTCGACCGACGTCGACTAATCCATACTACCATCGATCGATCGGTGTGGTAAAAACTATCGATCGACGTCGACTAATCCATTCCACCATCGATCGACGATCGATCGATTGGTGTGGTAACACCCTAAGAGGCAAAGAGTACCTTTTTATGGCTCAGATTAAGTCGCTAATTGACACTGAGGTAAAGTTTTTTGTTACACAATGTCATTTAATTAAGAAGTTAGTTTTTTTATCAAACTTTATAAGTATTATATTAATACACAAAACAAATCCTCAGTGGTTTGCTCTTTAATTTTTTGCACATTTTAACTTCTTTTAAATTTTTCTACTTTTATGTGTTTTATGATCTGTGATTTGGTTTATTTATCTTGAATCTTATTAATATAAAATATAGTTAATACCACAGAAAGACACATTAACCTTTACATTTTCCTAACAAATTAACTTCCCCGCTATGAAATGTTAAATATTATACCTCACTTTTATGTAGCGCCGCCCTGGTGGCAGAAAAAGTCGTGGATGCCCTCATTGGTTTATTACTAAATGCTTGCCAGATGTGCTCATTGCTGTGAACAATAAGAGACTGAACACGGGACTTCACGAGGTACTGCTTCACCATCACAACACTGACGCGCACTCAGCGTTGTGAACGAGGGTAGTCACTACGGTTAAGCTTTTGGGTCACTCTCCTTACAGCCCTGAATTAGTACCGTGTGGCTTATTTTTATTGAGATAAAAAATCATTTGAAAGGAAAACAGTTCTTATGGACGAAAGAAGCGCTTGCAGTGTTCGAGGGGACCGTAGAAGAGGTACTGAGGTGGAAAGGAAAAAGTGTTTCCGAAAATTGGTTCAAACACATAAAACTTTGTATAAATGATGGAGACATTGAAATAAATTACCTAATAATTAAAACTTTAGCTGTAAATCGTTCTTTAGTTTCGAAAAATCATGTGAATGACTCACGTAGCTGAAGAAGACAATAGACAATATCGTTCTACGAAATAACATTAGTAACGTAATTTACGTGTATTATAATAATAATAGTAAACTTTATTCTTTTCCGTCACAAATTTAGAAATAAACATACAACTCAATATAATCAAATTGTTAAAGATTGTTTTCTATACTAGTACCTAATGGTACTTAATCCACCAGCCCCCATTTTTTTTTATAGGATAAGGGTGAAAAACGAGCACACAGTCCACCTGATGGTAAATGGTTGCTGCGGCCCATAAACATCTACATCTATCCTCTGTTACAGATCAAAATGCAGATGCGTTTTCACCCGTGAGGACTAGGATGGAATGCCTCATTTCCAGTAAAAAGGGCCTCCGGCCACCTGCACTCACCGAGCTACTATTTTACGCTAAGTTTTTTTCATAGGATAAGGGTGACAAGCGAGAATTCAGTCTACCTGATGGTAAGTGGTTACTGTGGCCCATAGACATCTACATCTATCCTCGTTTGCGAATCAAAATGCAGATGCGTTGTCAGCCGTTAGGACTAAGATGGAATGTTTCTTTTGCAGTAAAAAGGGTCTCCGCTTCTCTACACTCACCATACGTAACACAGCAGGATTAAGCTGATATTTTACACTGGTATTGTGCGAGATGCATGGTCCTACCGCGCTCGAGCCGACCCATTTGCGCTACAACCATAATATAGCTGCAACATGGCTCTACCACGTATAAATATTTCTATAGATGGTGGTATAACTATTTCGTTTACACCTGATATAAAATACCTACAATGGCATTCGTTATTCCGCCTCACAAAGTAACTTGTGTCTAACACGGGATTTCTATGGGCTGATGATTAAGTAAGAAAAGAAAAAGGTAAATATAACATAAATTCTAATCATGATGAGATTTCTTTAATTCTATAGAGAGACGAACGATCTTCCAGTCACTCTCGTTAGTGACCAAATGAAAAAATATTTAAATAAAACTTTTATCGCGTATATTAACTTATTTTATATTCCCGACGTTTCGAGCACTGTACAGCACCCATGGTTGGGGGGGGGGGGGGGCTGAGATGTTCGACGTCCCGATGTCATAGTTAACCACGTCTACCTCCAGATTAAAATTATATTGATTTTAACCTTTCACGGTCCTCTGCTATGGAGGACAAGTCTTCCATGAAGGAATCCAGTTCATGCCGCTATCGTTTTCTGGGTCTGCCTCGGAGTCATCGTCTGCCATTTATAGGAATCCACCGAGTTGTAATTTTGTCCCAAAGTTCTTCTGACATAGGGCAGACATGACCGGCCCAATCCTATTTTAGTTTAGCGGATTTACGGGAGACGTCAGTGATTTGGGTTTTGGAACGCAGAGTGGCATTTCTGATGCGGTCTGTTAGTCTGACTCCTAGCATGCTGCGCTCCATTGCTCGCTGCCACATCCCAAGATCGGACCTTTGCTGTTTAGTGAGAGACCAGGTTTAGGCACTATATATCAAGACGGGGAGGATGCACATGTCCATGAGTTTGCGTTCAAGGGATATTGATGCGTCGCCCTTCATTACATGTTTTAAGGCCCAATAGCTTTTCCAGCCGTTTTCTGTTTGTCGGGCGATCTCTTTTCTTGCTTTGTCTGGAAAGAGACAATTTGGTCCAAATAAACATACTCATGAACATATTCAACCTCCACGTTATGTATATGTATCCTGTGCTTGACATGATTTGTCATTAACTTGGTCTTTTCCATATTCATCAGAAGTCCAACTTCCAGGCTAGCTGTTCGAAGCTCATTGAAGAAATCATTATGAAAAAAAAATATTACAAAACTTTGCGAAACACGTTAATCCACTCCATACGAGTTTAAAAGATATACTAATATGCTTTCTCATTATTTCTTTAACTAGATCCCTATAATATGCGTATAGTTTTGTTATTATTATTATTTTCTACCGACTTCAAAAAGGAGGAGTTACTCCATTCGACTGAATGTTCTTTTTTTATGTGTGTTACCTCGTAACTTTTTTCTACGTGAACCGATTTCGATGGTTCTTTTTTTATTTGAAAGCTGGTGCTTCTTATGTAGTCCCATATAAATTTGATCAAGATATTATAGATTTTGAGTAATACTTTATAATATATATTGGAGTCGGTTGTACAAAATTTTCAATTTTAAATTATACACCGACTTGTTTTATGTTTACTATTTAAATTCTATCTGTGAAAACTTGTAATTGGCCTCCTCTCTTTACTTTTTTTATGTATTACTTGATGTTTTTGCTGTAAGTTTTCCAATATGATATAATAAAATGTCAGTCTATTGCACTCTTCTTAAAGTAGAAGCCATATGTATAGTTTCACTACTACTTTTTACTACATTAGGTGAACTTTAACAACCTGGAATTTTTACCAAACAATTTGTGCAACTGTGGGGCGTATGCAGATATTTTATTCAACACTCTCCTTTAATACGAACCGTATATGGGGACGTGTAAAAGAACACATTAGAGGTAATTGACGGTAAAAATTGATGTATGAAAGAATATTGCAAATTCAATAGACGCTCCCCCTACGCTCAATATTGGCGGCGTACTCAAAGTTACAGGTGAAGGTTCAATGAACCGAAAATGATTTATGTCATATTATGTTTAAAAAGCTAACCTTAAGAGTAAAAATAGTTACATACTATTTTTTTTTTTTTTGGTATTTTGTGTAAATTATTATTTCATAATGATTTCTTATATTTACGCGAACACTACACATTGAATGAAACTATTTTTACGGATTTTATCACGTTTCCGCTTTCCAGCAACCGTAGTCACGGGGGACTGAGGTGATTGACGTCCCGATGTCAGAGTTAATCCGGAGTACCTTCAGCTTTTTTAATTAATAATTTTGGTCCGATCTATGCAGAATGAAGTACTATCACCACTCAGAGGAGACACAAGAGCACACACTAAGGATTCATACCATTTTGTCAGTGAGATAAAAAACCTATGTCTTACTGACAATGAAACTATGGCCAGTTTTGATGTTCAGTCTCTATTTACATGCCTACCTGTTGAAGACTGCATCTCAATTGTAACTAGGAAACTAGAGGAAAACAATATGCCAGCAGAATATGCAGTATTACTCAGACATGGCCTTACATCTGGATATCTAATGTGGAAGGAAAAGTTTTACAAGCAAGTAGGTGGTTTTGCGATGGGCTCACCGGTATCTCCCATTTTTGCTGATATATTCATGGAGGACTTTGAGGAGAAAGCCCTGCGTACTTCTCCCGTAAACCCAAGATTCTACAAGCGTTACGTAGACGACACTTTCACAATTCTTCCTTTAGATAAAGTAACTGCATTTCTAGACCATCTTAACTCCTTAAATTCTAAAATTCAGTTCACAATGGAGTTAGAGGCAAACAATTCTTTAGCTTTTCTAGATGTATTAGTAATTCGGAATCTTGATAACACCTTGAGCCACACTGTGTATAGAAAAAAGACCCATACAGATAGATACTTAAACGGTGATTCTCACCACCATCCTTCACAGTTAGCTACCGTGGGTAAATCTTTGTTTCAGAGAGCACGAGGGATCTGTGACAGTAAACACCTGGCCGCCGAGCTCCAACACGTCAAGCAGGTTCTGCACGACAACAAACTTCGGGTTCCGCACCTACGTCACAGTGACCGAGTGAAGCCGGCCACAGTCGAGCGTGTGCCTGCTGTACTACCATATGTCAGAGGTGTCACAGACAAGATTGGCTACATCTTGAAGCGAGCTTCTATTAGAACATTCTTCAAGCCGCCGAAGAAGATTAGTCAGTTCTTACCATCCGTCAAGTGCAATATTTCTCTACAAAATGCAGGAGTTTACAAGCTTGATTGTGAATTTGGTCTCTCATATATAGGGCAAACAAAACGATCAATAAAACCCACGTAAAAGAACACATAGCGGACGTGAAGCACCAACGTTCCGGGAAGTCTGCAGTTTGTGATCATATCCTAGACGGCCCCTGCCATTACATTACATTTAATAAACCACAAATTCTCGCGAAAGAACTTCGATTCCTGGCAAGGATGATACGTGAGGCTATTGAAATTAAAAAACAATCCTAATCTAATCCTAATTTCAATAGAGAGAGAGAGAGGCTGAGTACTACTACCTGCTTGGGATCCTGTAATTCATAAAATTAAAACTAAACCCAAGCATACCACTGCAAGACTTCAAGACACAGTTCATTCTGCGTAGATCGGACCAAAATTATTAATTAAAAAAGCTGAAGGTACTCCGGATTAACTCTGACATTGGGACGTCAATCACCTCAGTCTCCCGTGACCACGGTTGCTGGAAAGCAACCGAAACGTCGGGAATAGAAAATAAGTTAATTAAACGCGATAAAATCCGTAAAAATAGTTTCATTCAATTATTATTTCATATTTACGTGAACACTATACATTGTATAAAACTACTTTTACGAATTTTATCAGATTAAGGCTTAAAGAATAAATATAAAATTGTCTTTCCTTGGTAATGGACTCAAACGGTTGTAATTTTGCCAGTGTCAAGTAATATAAGTACATTAAGAAATTATGCTTTATATTAATTTATTTCAAAACTTCTTCGCAATACGTTGTTAGTTGTTACGTCACATTGTGAAGTCTTTGGTAGATATTGACGGTAGCTTAAGCCAGACGATAGTATCTCAAGGCGCCTAAGCAGACACCTTAAGATTCACATCACCATATTTTACTCGACTCCACAGAGTCAGTAATTCATTTTTGGGACGATGTAAATACAACAAAATCCCAGAAAACAATACAAATATTTGACCTCATCAAAGTTCAAATAGCTATTTCTAATTTGTTTTGTGTTGTTTGTGTAACATAATACATGACTGTAAATTGTTTTTTTTTTAAGTTCCGCTGTATTTATTGTTGTACGTCCAATAAATATTATTTATGAACTATATCGAATAAAAAAGTTTCTGTTTATGTTTCATCAGACAGAAACAGGAAGTTACCGCCAAAATCTCTTAATTTAACTAAATTTAAAACTCCCTGTTTAGAGTGCTTTGTAGCATCCTTAGTCGCGGGGGTATGAGGGGGGGGGGGGGGGTTCATATAGTTAACCGGAAGTAAATTCAGCTTTTAATTACTAATTTTGGCCTTTGTACACATCTGGTGACAAGGGGGCTTATTTTTTTGCTCGCTCAGAGGGAAAGTATAGCATTATTCAGCGAGGAAACTCAGCAGTGTTATTTTCTAGTTTTTGGTTATAGTGTTTTTATTATTGTAATAGATATAATTATACAAAAAAACATATAAATATACAGACAAATATGTAGACAATTATCGATACAAATAAATAAAAATGAAGTGTCTGTAATGTCAAAATAACAGCTTTTTACTACATGCATATTAAAGTATAAACGGTAATTTTTTGTTTGTCTGTCTGTCTGTTTGTTTGTTCCTGCTAAACTCCAAAATGGCTGAACTGATTTTGACGGGACTTTCACTGGCAGATAGCTGATGTTTATAACATAGGCTTAGGAGTAACTTAGGCTCCTTTTATTTTAGAAAAATAATTAGGGTTCCGCGCACAAAATTTAAAACCCTAAATTACACCCGGACGAAGTCGCGGGGAAATGCTAGTAAATTAATAAATTACTTAAACATCTACGGAGATATGATAAATTATAGAGAGATTATTTAAAAGTGGTAGAGTCACGCTGCAGCTATATTATAGTTGAAACGCGAATGGGTCGGCTCGACCGGGGAAGGATCATGCTCTAACAGAATACCAGCAAAAAATAACAGCTTGATACTACTGTGTTAAGTATGATGAGTAAGAGAACCGGTGACACTATTTACTGCATTCCGTCTTAGTCCTCTGTGGTAACAACGCATCTGTATTTTGATTCTTAATAGAGGATGAATGTAGATGTCTGTGGGACACAGCGTCCATTTACCATCTGGTGGACTGTGTGCTTGTTTGTTACCCTTATTCTACAAAAAAATTCAAACGTACGACACGTCTGGTGATGTGTTCACCGTCCCATCCGGCAGCAAAGCGTGGAAGATCATCTTTCGCAAGCCGAAATTCTAAAGTAAAATCTTAAAAATAGTTGCTTTGCCTAAATCCTTTTCTTATCCCTTTTGCATTCTTTTTTTTAGGCGAAGGGTGACAAACGAGCACAAAGTCCACCTGATGGTAAGTGGTTGCTGTGGCCCATAGACATCTACATCTATCTTCGATTACTAATGAAAATTCAGATGCGTTGTCACCCGTGAGGACTAAGATGGAATGCCTCGTTTCCAGTAAAAAGGGTCTCCGGTTCTCTGCACTCACCATACGAAACACAGCAGCGTTAAGCTGCTATTTGACGCTGGTATTCTGTGAGAGCGTGGTCCTTCCCCAGTCGAGCCGACCCATTCGTGCTACAACCATAATATAGCTGCAGCATGGCTCTACCACGTATAAATATTATTCCCACTTTCTATCTTTAATTATCTAAAAGCAGACCACGATGGCATGATAAAGTACGTTAGAAGAGATCAAGATACGGGTAGCAGAGTTTATTTCTAAGAAAAAAGGATTAATCGTCTTTTTTACAGGAGAGGGAGCAAACGAGCATGCGGCTCACCTGATGGTAAGTAACTACCGCCGCCCATGAACAACTGCAACACCAGGGGAATTGCAGATACGTTGCCAGCCTTTTAAAAAGGAGTAGGCTCTTTTCTTGAAGGTCCCTAAGTCGTATCAAATCGTATCTTCTAAGTCGTATAGTCTATTATGCGCTCGCAAGGAGATATTTGGGAACTTATCATCAGGTGGACGGTGTGTTCGTTTGTTACGCTTATTCTATAAAAGAAAATATTCTGTGCTTTAGACGAGAAAAGAACCAGCCCTCTTGTCAGCAGCAGCAAGAAAACCAGGTACTACTCCGTGCGTGGATCCCACGGTCTGATGTTTTTATACCGTTACGTCTTCACAATATTGTCAAATTCCTTCTTCTACGATCCTACATTATCATTGCCTAATATTCTACGAATCAGTTTACTAAAAACGTTGACAGAACAATAAGTTTAAGTGCACGGTAGGCTATTTTTGTTTATATATTATCGTATTAACATAATCAACGCGTATAACAAAAATATTCCAGAACGATCTTTTAGAAGAGGCAACACACATTGAGAACGATAACTTGTTACTACTTATAACAATCTATACAAATAAATGAAATTGAAGTATGCTTGTAATGTCAAAAAAGCAGCTTTTAGCTAAATGCATATGAAAGTATATAGGATACTTTTAACAAAATAAAAATAATTTTTCGAATTTTGGTCTGTCTGTTAGTCTGTCTGTCTGTTTGTCGCAATGGCTGGACCGACTTTGACGGGACTTTCACTGACTAATAGCTGACGTTATAAGGAGTAACTTAGGCTACCTATATTTCAGAAAATAAAATCGGTCAAGCGCGAATCGGACGCGCGCACCGAGGGATCCGAACAGATCCGTAGGTATATAAGTTTAAAATTATTAAAAATATTTTTATTATATGATGTAACTAAAAATTTATGCTTTTCGCAATTTTCCCTTTATCTGTGCTATAATACGTTGCTTCGTACCAAATTTTAAGATTCTGAGTTCACGGGAAGTACCCTGTTGGTTTTGATTCCCTTGCGAATGTCGAAAATTTGCGGCATAAACGGTTGTATCTTTTGATTGCGTTGGCTTAGAAGTATGATTTTTTCACAGCTTCAAGATACAGTAGACTTGAGTATTTGATATGAATTTCAGTTTGATACCTCCACGCGTTCCTGAGAGCGTTAAGAAGTATGATAGGAGTTGAACTGAGTGACAGGATAAGAAATAGTGAGATAAGGCAACGTTGTGGTGGTCGAAAGAAGATGTGGTGACAAAAATTGAGAAAGGTATGCTGAGATGGTTTGGGCATATCGAGAGAATGAATGGAGAACGATTGACGAAAAAGGTGTATAAGGCGAGTGTGAATGAAAGTGTTGGAAGGGGTAGACCTAGGCGGACGTTTCTAGATCAAATCAGGGACGTCTTGAAAAAAGGCCAGGTCAAGAGTACCCTAAACCGAAGAGCATGTATGAAGGGAATAATGAAAGTGGACGAAGCGAAACGAGTATGTAAAGATCATAGCAAGTGGAAAGAAGTGGTCTCTGCC
Source organism: Parnassius glacialis (assembly GCA_033319125.1). Taxonomy (NCBI): domain Eukaryota; kingdom Metazoa; phylum Arthropoda; class Insecta; order Lepidoptera; family Papilionidae; genus Parnassius; species Parnassius glacialis. The sequence continues at coordinate 2,972,936 of JAVANC010000016.1, forward strand.
TACCCCTACGGGAAAGAGTCGGGATTATATGTATGTATGTATGTACATTTCTATAGAGATACAATACCTACACACATTCCATAGTTTTCTTCGATGGTAAATAGGATAATAGAATTGTTAAACAATGTATTTTTTACCATAATTGTAACGAAAACCGTGTAGTGGTGGTGTAAGAATACCCACTATCCCATATCTTCCCGTGGGTGTCGTAAGAGGTGACAGAGGGAGACTAAAACAGAAGTTGTAGCATCATAGCTGCCAACCCGCCTGCCAGCGTGATAACTATGGCAAAGGCCTTCCTGTGAGGCGATCACACACTTTTATACGATGTAACGGATGTAACAGAAGCCTGGCACTTTGCGTGGCTGTTAAAATAGTTTGTAAATAAATTCACGAGCAAAGCTATATCACAGTGACTGTTATTAGTATAATGGAATGGTGATCTAAGGGCTACGTTGTAATAACTAGAGGTTTTTCTATTTCGCTACGGATTTGCTACTGCTTGAAGGGGTTTACGCATGTGCCGGCCGACTGTATTCTTCGTGTTGAATTCCTAACCTATTGTTATTCTTTACAACTAACTTAACTGTATAAGAACTTAATAATTATGTAAATATGCATAAACTCGAACATGCAAATATATATATATATATATATATATATATATATATATATATATTATATAATTAAAATATAAAACTCCTCACAAATTGCTGCCGAAAATATTAGGCACAATTTAAATATTAATATTAATCAAAATATCTTAGTTGGTTGTTATTGTAAACAATTTGTTAATACAATGAATAAAATGTAGTCAATTGGTAAGCATTGGTGGCAGGCATTTTTAATTCTCACAACTAAATCGATACTGGACGAAAGGATTCGCGTAAGTACACCGTGTAATATGGCACAGATTTTGAATAATGCAGGGTGCAAATGCAACGGGCCACGGTAGAAAGAACGAGACGCGAGTATATAACACAAGGTGCGCGGGAGCGAGACGCCGGCTGCGGCACTAAATGGGCCAGGATATGAAACCCCTAACACAATGTCGATCACTTGTTCACCAGGATACACTGAACTAAAGCTAAATGATAGATATGGCGAGTGAAAGGTCCTGATGTGTGGTTGCAGGCATGTACAGCAGCGACGAGGGCGCAGGCCGAGTGCCGATAATAACCATAACTCCGGGCGTGTCAGTGAGCGGGCTAGCTGAAGGGCGGCAGCGGCGCCGATCGCGTCGCGGTTACCTCTCTGGCCATCGCGGCATGACCGCCGGAGGCCGTGGGCGCGCGCTCACGCCGCCATCTTCGTGGGGCACAGCCCGGGACTCGCGGAACGACTCGCGGAGCACTTGGGCGCTACGCCGCGTGGGCGGCGATCGATGCACGCCACGCGCCTGCGCCCCCGAGCCTCCCCGAACCGCTCCGGAGGCCCCCGAAGACGGCCGAAAACAACCGACCGCTCCGGTGCATCCGCCCTGACCCACTTCCCGCGCACATTGACCTCTTTCCCACCATTTCCAATGGACCGATTCGCGATACGACGTACACCCTTCCACTCTATTCACAATACAACACGATTATTCATACCAATATCAACTAAAGTCCATTTACTTAGAGGTGAAATTTGTCATGTACTTTTGAGAAATAAAATAACAATATCGCCTACGGCTGCTAAGTCTACTAAGTCTACTAAATTGCACTTTAGACAGCGCGAGGCTGAGTACTTATATACTGTAAACGCAAACAATGCATAACGAACTGTGAAACGAAAACAAACTAAATTAGCAGTTCAGTTTGCTTGAAATTTTCGTTCTGATTCGCAAAATTAATGTAATAATGTTTATTTACTAGACGAAACATGTTTTATATTAACAAACATTAATAATTATATACAAAATAGGTTATTGCATAAAAGCAGAATACATAATACATATATATTTTAATTGTAGTAGGAAGCTAACTGAAATTTCTTTTCTTCAAGTAATTATTATTCTACATTAGACTTGCAACGAATAGTATATTCGGTTCGGCCTCATACTGAATACCGAATATCCTGCGGGCTTCCCGACCGAATAGCTAAAATATTAGACAAAAGTATTTAGCCGGAAAGGAAGTTGTGTTTATAACATGTATTATTTTTATTTATGTAGTGGGGTTGTCAACGAGAAGAGATTAGAAAAGCACAATTCTACTGCCTTTTTTTATAGGAGAGGGGGCAAACGAGCATGCGGCTCATCTGATGGTAAGTGAATACCGCCGCCCATGAACAACCGCAACATCAGGGGAATCGCAGATGCGTTGTCGGCCTTTTAAAAAGGAGTAGGCTCTTTTCTTGAAGGTCCCTAAGTCGTATCAGTCCGCAAAAATCGCTGGTGGTAATCGATTCCACAAGGAAGTTCTTTGACTCCTTAGTAAAAAATCAGAGTGAGTATCAGCGCTCCATACCAGGTTCATCGGGGACAATATGTGTAAATAACAAAGTAAACAGTAAGGCCTCATTATTTTCACCTACACTCTATGACAGTGCCACGACAAAGGATATAAACTTAAAAAGCAATGTAAATATTTAAAAAAATAAAGTTATTATGTATTGTGATGACATAGGCAAAATTTTGGGCATGATGTTAAATAACTGTTTAAAAGGACATCTGATCAGTAATTATTGCATGCCTGGAGCATCCTTTAGTCATATCTTATCTATACATATAATAAAACTGTAAATAGCAGATGTCTGTACATTTTATATTTTTGTAATAAAAGTGATTGAGGGGTACTAAAAATAAGTAATTAAATAGATTTCTACCATTTTTAGAATTTTCTGTCTGTCTGTCTGTCTATCTGTTTGTTTGTTAACGTATCACGTATAAAGTACTAATTTATATCATAGGAATTGTTAAGGAAATTATAAAGTGTATCTTCGGGTTACATTTAGTCTTTATTTCATTAAAATCAGTTCATTCTATCAAAAGTTATGATAAATATTCTGAAGTATGTGTATGAAGTACAGGTACAAATTTGTTCAATGGTGGCGTTGTTTGAGTCATCAAGTACATTTTAAACTAATACCATATTAGAAATTATAATTAAATGATGTAAAATAGTGTTCTATAATGATTTAATTATATCTTTAACGCAGTAAACAAAAGAACGTAATAAATATATTACAAAACCTTATTATCTAAAAATCTAAAGTATAATAGTTAAACAATTTGTCGATAGATGGCAGTGTTATATAAAAGGGTAGTTTGTGGTTTTTTCATGTAGATGAGTTTTCATATTTCCTGTTAATCTATACATATAATAAAAATGGTAATAACATGTTGTGTCTGTTTCTGAATATTGTATACTAGGTATATTAATTTGTGACTAAAATCATTATGGGGATTGGGGACTGAAAATCATTAAAATAAGTTCATTTTTATAATTTTTAGAATTGTACTGTCTGACTTTTTTTCAATGAAATCCTTAAGAAAACCATAAAGCGTATGATCAAGTTCATTTAATCTTTGTTTTATTAAAATTGGTTAATTCTATCGAAAGTTATGATTATTATTTTGAAATGTAGGTTCAAATTTGTTTAATGGCGCCACAAAATCTCAGAAATAGTAATAAAAAGATTCGTGTGTAAAAAACGTTCTATTATAATATATTTATACTTAAAACACAGTAAAAATATATGTTTTCCTTAAATTAAAAAAGGGTGTTTTCTCACAAAGAACGTAATAGATGGCGCTGTACAAATTACAACCTTTTCTGAATTGCGGTGTTAAGATTTTTCGCAGGTGAATCATATTGACTCACTGAGAAAGTTTATATTCTTAGGTCCAACGAAGCTCTAAGCCTGTAAGAGCCGTGTAGGCTAACAACACAAAGCACAAACATCATCAGGAACAAAATCCAGAAAAAAGAGACGTATGCCGAAGATATTCAACAAATTACAAAACTCGACTAAAAGTAGCAAAATTGCAATAAATGTCGTGATATTGTTTTATATTAGGGATGGGCAAAGGGAAAAATATATCGAATTCGAATCTATATTTATAAACAGCATCGATATATATCGCGTGATAAATATCGATATGTCGATTATCGATGTATCGTCATCATTTGAATGATGTAAAGATAAGGTCCAAAATTTTATCAACTGACGGTTGGATGACGAAAAAAACGATACAACATTTTAAAATATATCGAAATTGATACGAATTCGATACTCTAAAATAGATATCGATATGTCGATATATCGCGATTTAAAGTATCGACGATATATATCGATATTTATATTATAAAATATCGATATTTCGATATATCGATATTTTTTACGCAAGCCTATTTTATACCCAGAATCCCTCTAATACCAAATAACTTTCCTTTCAGTATTAAACACAATAATAACATCGATGATGACATCGATGTTGGCATCGATAGCTCAAAATCGATGTTCGATGTTTAGGCTACTCAAACCATCGATGTTGACCATTGTCGATGGTTTTTGTATATGTAGATACTTACACATTGTTTCAAAATTATGTGGGTATACACAGCAAGGGAAAAGTAACAATTAACTTGAATATCAATTTACGTAGAATAGTTATTATGCGACAACCGACAACGACACTACAAAATAAAGCGAAAGCAGTGACCATTGTGACATTACAGGTGACACTTGACAATTAAGTTTGACACACCATAATGACATTTTTTTAGGTTAACGATGCGTTCAGGAATTCAAAATTTTTAATCTTCAGAGCAGATGCAAGATTTAGTTGATATTGATTTCGCGAGTTCGTATTGTTTGCAGGTTCCCAATTATCGATTATGGGTTCATTGACGTCGATGTTTCGATGTTAAAACATCGAAGTTTTAATTTTTAACATCGATGATCATCGAATATCCCTATTTTAAGCGTGTTTCCCACTCAGCGCATGCTATGCGACGATCGTAAATAAAGCGCAAGGTCAAACTTTACGCGTTGCAGAAGTGGACCTCAGTACTGATTGTTTTGCACATGGCCAACTCTATGTTGCTTTTCCCGCGTTAGTCTCCGTAACCTTTTTCTGTACGCCCCGGCTAAGTCTACTTCTATCGTCGTTTACAGAAGCTCTATCATAAACGACTTAGAGCTTTGAGCATATCGATTTATTTTGTTACCACTTATTCATACAGTAATGATATAAATCGTTTAATATTCTCTTACCCTAAACGTCAAATTATTTAAGTAAGGCCAGGTCAAGAGTACCCTAAACCGTAGAGCATGTATGAAGGGAATAATGAAAGTGGACGAAGCGAAACAAGTATGTAAGGATCGTAGCAAGTGGAAAGAAGTGGTCTCTGCCTACCCCTACGGGAAAGAGGCGTGATTATATGTATGTATGTATGTAAAACCTATATTCGCTAACTACGCCGCGGGCACAGCTAGTAATGAATAAAGTTTTAGCTAGTAAATTTTGTCCTAATAGCACTTTAATAATTCTTGCTGGGAGAAGACTCAATGTAAACAAAAATCAATTATTAAAATACATTGATAATCTAAATACTTTAAATGTACATAAGCCCCGCGCGCCCATAAGCGCGTACTATAATAGCGCTCGCTCTAATCCAGTCTTTTTCTTTCTAGTTTTGTACGCTCTGATACGGATATCATAATAATCATGCTTGGTAATATGCTTCACTTGAAAAATAGCTCTTCGCAAGTATGGGTTCTCACGGGAACAGGAAATAATGAACGATTCATAAATATTTCAAAAATTTATGAGCATTTGCTTAGTTTCTATGTATTTACGGGCTGTGATTATTATCCAACTTTTTTTAATAAGGGAAAAAAACGACCCTTTACCTTACTACAGAAAACTCAGGCATACCAAGAACCCTTCGCAGCTTTTGGTGACAGTAATTTAGCTGTGAACCAAAACAATAGCTTTTTAATGTTGTCTAAAAATTTACTATAATAGCCCTCGCTCTAGTACAGTCGTTAGATCAATTAAAAAAAAATAATTATATTAATTGAAAGTATATACGATCCTTTCATATTTATTGCAATTAATAATAATTACGGGTTATAAAATAAATAAATGTCGAATAAGCTCACAATAGTAATATTTATTTGTTTATGTTTTAATGTTATTATGTCATAATAATATTAATTTATTCATGCAAATGTTTATTACGCATTTTATTAAAAACTCAATAATTTTAGGAATATTCAAATCATATTATTCTTGGCTGTCGGAGTCGTAGCCTTCAGGTTCATCGTCAGAATTTCAGAAATTCCATCGAAATCTACATTCTCAGTATCAGACGTTATTATTTTTGCAAATAATAAGTTTCAATTTGTTAATCAAGCCAATTATAATAAAATAAATAATTTAAAAGTATAAATTCTTATAGAAGATAATTACCTGGTAGATCTGCGACTAATTCGTTCACAAAACTGGGCAACTGATCTCCGTCAAACTATTTAAATATATACGTATCATTTTCTTCAATCCAGCTGCACTCCAGTGGATCTAATAATACTGGATATTTTTAGTGTGCGTTTTTCCAAATAAATCATTAAATATATACTCAATAATATAATGCGCACGTAAAAATTGCTGATACAGCTCACGTTTACACGGTGGTAAAGAGCTTCCATCAAAACTGTAATGTAAGTGTAATTTCTTACAAAATTTTTCATTGAGATCTTTTGGTCTATAATTATTTATAAAGAGATAGAACCTGCCATCATCTACATCTACTGATTTCTTTGCATTATATATTTGACAGGTAAACTTTTGGCAAAATCAAAAAGGTGTTGTTTTTGGTTCTCAGCTAAATTACTGTAACCAAAAGTTGCGAAGTGTTCTTGGTATGCCTGAGTTTTCTGTAGTAAGGTAAAGGGTCGTTTTTTTCCCTTATTAAAAAAAGTTGAAAAATCACAGCCCGTAAATACATAGATACTAAGCAAATGCTCATAAATTTTTGAAATATTTATGAATCGTTCATTATTTCCTGTTCCCGTGAGAATCCATACTTGAGAAGAGCTATTTTTCAAATGTAGCATATTACCAAGCATGATTATTATGATATCCGTATCAGAGCGTACAAAACTAGACAGAAAAAGACTGGATTAGAGCGAGTGCTATTATAGTACGCGCTTATGGGCGCCGCAGAAGTTTGTTGTCTGCCTGAGTGATACAACCACAATATGTGTCTGCAGTGAAAATTATACATGTCAAATAATATTATCAACAGTATATATAAATGGCAGCTTTATTGAAATAACGTAAATTATTAATAAAAAATTGTACTTTTCAACCTGTCTGCCATGACCTTGAAACCGTCCTAGGTGTCTGCCAATGTTATTTTTCGGTAACTTTTATTAAATATTTCAAGATGTCAAAGCGGCAGACTTATTGCTATCACGTTTTTTTGGTTCATTTTTTTACACCTTTAACACCTGAGCGTCTCTATATCGACCGCCGGTCAAACTAAAGAGTCCCCGTTTCATGTACCTTAGGTATAGGGGATTAACTGAAAAAAAAGTGAAGCTTATTGAAATACCGTAAGTCTGCCGCTCACTGGCTCTTAACCCATAATTTGGAACCAGTTCCAAGTAATTTAAATTAGAAAATGAGACAATAGAGGTAATCGCTAGCAGTTATAATAATAATTTAAATAGTTTAGAATGTGGCTTACAAATCTTTAATTGTATGACTCCACAGAAAGATAATGAAAATTGTTTACACCTGGTGCATCAAAATATACAAGGCATGATAGGCAAAGAGCTAGAAATTGAGTTGTTCTTAAATAGCAACAACATTCATATTTTATGTATTACTGAACATTGGTTAAAAGCTTATAACTTAATGTTTAACTTCAGTAATCACCAGGTGGTCAGTTCTTTCAATAGAGATACGGTTTTAAGAGGTGGCTCCTTAATATTAGCTAGTAAATTATTATCATGTAAAGAACGTAAAGATATTGTGAGCCTCTCTGTTGAACGAATTGTAGAAATGGCATGTGTTAAGTTTGAGCACCTCATTGTTGTGAGCGTCTACAGACCCCCATGTTCTACATATGATACTTTTGAAAACATTATGGAGCAAGTTTTTGCTAAACTTAATAAACAGAATAAATCTGTTGTAATATGTGGAGACTTTAATATCAATCTCCTAGAAGCTTCCTCCATCAATATTAAATTTCGATCATTGTTTAAATCATATGGTCCTTTTAATTTATTTATAGAGCCAACGCGTATTTCTCAATGTAGTGCAACATGTATAGATAACATTTGTACAAATGTGAAGCCGTCGCATAAATGTATAATTCAAAAATTAAGTTCTGATCACTGTGGACAAGTAGTTTTGTTAGCTTATGTTCACAAAAAGCAAGTAGATGAAAAAGTTGTGTTTGTTCCAGTAAATGCACGTCGCTTGGAGAAGTTTAGAAGTAACATAGTGAAAAAGCTTCAATCACTTTCATACCTAGATGATCCTAATTTTTGTATGGAACATTATTTAAGATTACTTGCAATGAATTTAATAGTACTTTTACTTCTAAAACATTCTCCTTGAACAGTCGGAAGTCATTCAATGAATGGGCGACAGTAGGAGTCCATAAGAGCAGGCATAGGTTATATGATTTTTACCATGAAAGGTCATATAATCATAGCGTCGAATTTAGGGAATATGTAAAAAAATATTCAAAAATATTTAAAACAGTGTGCTCCACTGCCAAGTCTTTGCATTTGAGCAACAAAATTAAGACGGCTTACAATAAAATGAAAATGACATGGAGTATAATTAACCGAAACTGGTAAGATCAACTCTCGCAATTCAAACTACCAGTTAAGTGTTAACAACAAATTAACTGAATCAGATCAGGACATTGCAAAGGTTTTTGAGAAATATTTTACAGATATTACGATATTAACCACTAAGTCACTGAATTCTTCTCCTGCCGTCGCCGAATCATTACTTAAACAAAATGTAAATGCGTGTACAAAGAATTTTACAATCCATAAAGTATCATCAAAAGATATTGTAAAATATTTTAAAACTATTGATGTTAAGAAAACTGCGGATCTGTGGGGGATTTCCGTTAAAGTTATTGCGTCTATAATAGATACAATCGCGCCTTATTTAGCTATTATTTTTAATACTAGTATCGAATCTGGTGCGTTTCCTGATTTAATGAAGCATAGTAAAGTAATACCTTTATTCAAATCTGGTAGTACATTAGACCCCGCTAATTTTAGACCCATTTTTGTACTACCAACACTTGTAAGATTTTTGAAGAAATTATTCTTGATCAAATGTTAAATTCCTTTAATATAAATAATTTACTTCATAAAAATCAATTTGGTTTCACAAGAGGTCGCTCGACAACTGATGCCGGTGTTGAGCTGATTAAATATATCTTTAATGCATGGGAGAATTCTCAGGATACTTTGAGTATATTTTGTGACCTATCCAAGGCCTTCGATTGTGTTCACCATGAAACATTAATCAGGAAACTTCAACACTACGGTGTAAGAAGTAATGCTCTTAAATTAATTATTTCATATTTAAGTAAGAGAACGCAAACAGTTGTCATTAACAGTATGAGCTCTTACGAGTCGATGGTACAAATGGGCGTGCCTCAAGGCTCAATTCTCGGCCCATTTCTGTTTCTTGTGTACATTAATGTCTTACCTTACATAGTAGGAGATAACCATGATATAGTATTATTTGCAGATGACACTTCTTTAATTTTCAAATTAAGTCGACAATTACAAAAATATGACGAAGTAAATAATGCTATATCTAAATTAGTAAATTGGTTCAATGTTAATAATTTGCATTTAAATGGGACTAAAACGAAATGTATGAAATTCATGACTCCAAATGTCAAACAATTAAATACTAATGTAATGTAAATACTAATGTAATTTTAAATGGAGAGAAATTGAGTCTCGTAGATACCACCATTTTCCTTGGAATCACACTAGACGCGAAGCTTCAATTGAGCCCCCATATATCAAAACTAGCAAGCAGACTTAGTTCTGCAGCATATGCTGTGAAAAAGATTAGAAATCTTACCAATCTTAAAACAGCTAGACTAGTTTACTTTAGCTATTTCCATAGCATAATTTACTATGGGGACACGCAGCTGACACTGAAATTATATTGGTTTTACAGAAGAGGGCCATAAGAGCAATTTATGATTTAAAGCCTAAAGAGTCGCTGCGACAAAAATTTAAGGAAATTAATATATTAACCTTGGCCTCTCAATACATTTATGAAAATGTAATGTACGTACACAAAAATAAAAGTAGTTTTACAAAAATAAGTGATATTCACTCTGTAAATACTAGGAACAGACACAAGCTAGTAGTACCAGTTACTCGACTCCATCGAGTCAGTAATTCATTCTTGGGGCGATGTATACGCTTTTACAACAAAATTCCAAAAAATATACAAAATTTCACCTGCTCAAAGTTCAAAAACTTTATTAAACTAAGTTTGTATAAAAAGGGTCATTATAATATTAAGGAATTTATGGATGATAATAACCACTGGAAATGAGGTGATCGCTACCAAGCTAATTCTAATTTGTTGTGTTGTTAATTTGTGTAACATACATGATTGTAAGCTGTTATTTTAAAAAAGTCCCGCTGGGTTTCTTGCTGGTTCTTCCCAGGACAGAGGTTTTTTTCCGAACCAGTGGTAATCAAAGAAAAGAGTGACTTTCTATAAATATTATTTATAATCTATATTGAATAAAAAAGTTTGTTTCTGCTTTTTCTAAATCGCAAAGTGGTGGACCGCCAATCATCCACGTGGTATGGACGGTATCGCAAGTTTTGTCGCGATGTACGATGGTGAAATTGAGCGGCTGGAATTAGGCCGAACAATTCCTCAGAGCACTCCCCGTGGTAAATGCGATAAAATACGCAAAGAGATGCGACTACTCTACGCAGTGCCAGTGTATCGACCCGATCAGAAAGAACTCGGTCGTCGACGAATCGAACCGCTCTGCGTTGGATACGGTCAAGTGAAAGGAGCTGGCACTGGGGTGCCCCGGCCCAGAGATGAGAACAACTCTCCACCTCCCATGGCCCCACCAACCTTACGGTTATACGGGCCGAATCTCGAGAGATGCACGCGGTTCTTGCTCAGGGCTCTTTCCCGCGTGCACTTTCTTGACTCTCTACAAGATATTTACTCAACTTCTTGTCCCGTTGTGTTACTCTCCCTTTCTGGGCTGGACAAACACAGCACGACTTCGGTTCCGGGCAGACTTCTTTGTTGTTTTTCCATGGCAGTTCTCCACGCATGCCAACCATGCGCAAACTCCCGCAGCCGGCCAAAACTCTCCTTACCGTCCACGGGATCCGAGTAGTAAACCGGACCCACCCTTCTGCGTACCATTCCATCCATCATCTTACATCTCAGGTCATCATACAACTCGCACTCCCATAACACGTGATGCCTATCCTCATAGGCAGCACCGCAATCACACATACCAGATTCAACCAATTTCACATCATGCAGTCTCTTTCGAAAACATCCATGCCCACTAAGCATCTGCGAGACTTGATAATCCGGCACAACCCAATTCGCATTGAGCCGCGCCTACACGTCCGGAAAGAAGCAAAATAATTCCCTTCCATTCGTCTCGTTCTTCCATCTCTCTTGCCATACATTCATAACATCCACCCAAATCTCGCGCTTATGCCTGCTTATCTCCCCAATTCTCGCTTCCATACGTGCAAGATCAATCCTACCAGCACGCGTCACCTCCAGGTCAGCCGGAAGGACGCCGGCTAACACCGGAAGCGCCGCAGTGCTAATCGTCCTGTAGCTCTTAGTCAACAAAACAAGTGAGGTCCTCTGTGATCTGAGCAGTGACGTACGCACCGTATAATTTCCTGCTCGATTGACCCAGATAGCCGCTGCAAAAGTTAGTATAGGAACAAATGTTCCGTTATACAAAACGCGAAGGGCCGGGTAACGAATGCCCCAGGAGGACGCCGACACCCGCGACATCTTACCGAAGCATCTCCCAGCCCTATCTCCCATGTCCTTCGCATGCTTAATGAAAGACTGACTATTATCTAGTGTAACGCCCAATACTTTAGTCGACTCTACGCTTTTTATAGAGTCACTTCCCATCCTTATTACAGGTGGTCGCAAGAATCTGCCCTTGAGAGTCATTGTACATGACTTTGCGGAGGAAAAGGAGAGACGGTTTCTTTCCCCCCAGGACTCAACCAGCTCCAGTGCAGACTTGGCCGTAGCCTTTATATCAGCCTTAGAGTTCGCCTCAATCAAGAGCGTTACGTCATCTGCATACGCAATCATTTTCGCATTGGCGGGGAATGGCAGCCTCAACAAATCATCCAGCAGTAAATTCCATAGAGTCGGTCCTAGGACCGATCCCTGCGGGCAGCCCATGGTCGAGCATTTCCATTCTACACATTCACCAACAAAGATGCCCACCCGTCTGTTGGTAAAGTAATCTACCAACATTCGATAGATGTTGGGTGAGATCCCGCCCTGTTTGGCCTTCAATAGTATCATCGGCCACCATGCATTGTCCACCAGGCCTGTACATACTTGCGCTGCGACTCGCTCGCAGTACGAAGCACGTCTTGCAGCGCCGTGACAGTGGACCGGCCTAGCGAAAACCCATGCTGGTATTCTGAAATGCCCCTAATCAAGCTCGGGGCACATCTGAGCAAGACCCGTTCCAATATTTTCCCAAAAATGGGAAGGTGCGTAATCGGGCGATACGCCTTGGGGTCAGTCAATTACCTGCCATTTCCTTTCGGAATTACTATCAGCCGTCCATTCTTCCATACATCCGAGAGAACTCCCTCTTCCACACACTTGCTATACACCCACTGAAATTCCCTGGGTGCAGCTCTCCATACATTCTTAAGCACTTTTGCACTAATCCCGTCCAGTCCCGTAGCAGTGTTGGGCAACGCCCTGATTATATCCTCCAGACACCCAATGGTTGGGGGAACGGCAGCCGATCCAGATGGAGTGAAGGCGGCCATAAGACGCACCCGCCCATGAAACTCAGTGTCCTTGGACGAATCATCGCCCGGACACAGAACCCCGAGCAGGCCCCGCATGGCCTCCCTCACCCCCCCCCCCCCTAATGTCGCTCCGCGTACTCAATAGCATTGATGACATTACTGGGAGGACGATATCTCCCGCTAGAGATCTGATATGCTCGTCCCCATGGGTCAGCATTTCCCATCTCCGAAATTTTTCTTAAATGGGACAGTTCCGTATCCCCCATCAACTGTCTATATCGCGCTCTCACACTATGGAATCGTTCCATGGCTAATTCCTCAGACCTGCCACCTTTTCTTCTAGTCTTTTGCCATTCCCTTCTCACATTACATACTTTTTTCCTCATTCTATCAAGTTCAGGCGTCCACCACTCGTAGTCAACCTCCCGTCTAGGGCGCGCACTCCCCAGGACATCTTCCGCAGATCGAACCACAATGTCAGTGAACTGCACACAAAGACGGTCAGCCGGCTGCCTTACTTACAATGCGCCCATTCCTACATGAATAGTTCCACGAAAGAAGCCCTAGTTCACCCCTCGGTCCCGAAAACGGGCAGGCACCTCCACCGGCCCTGGAAGCCTCGCATGTGGTTCTCCTCCAGCTTTATATGTTATGAGCCGATGGTCACTCGAGCTGACGTAATCCAGGACTCGCCACCCTGTGATCGGGACTCCTCTGGAGGAAAGAGTGAGATCTATGTTGGACTCACCCATTGCACCCGAAAAGGTGTCCGGTTGGCCTACCACATTGGCTATCACCAATCCCCTCGATGTTATAAAATCCTCCATGGCGCTTCGACGGTAAGCGACTTCATGGCCAGAGATGATAACAGTATTTCATGTGAGGCCGAACCTGCGCCTTGTAAAGTTGCAGGCGGTGTGCCGGCATGAAATAATGTCTCGCTCTGCTGAGCACGCCAAGCTTTTTAGAGACCAGTTTGGCCTCCTCTTCCAATTGATCACGAAACTGCACGACACTCGATATGTCGACGCCGAGGACTCCGATGCTAGATGAGGCAGCAAGGGAAGTGCCTTGAAACTGAGGAGATACGACAAAGGGGTTCTTTTTAGCGGCAAACGCGCAAACTTGTGTCTTCTGGGGATTGAACTGGACTGGATTTAGTCGCCCACAATCCGAGACTTTGTTCAGCAAAGACTCTACTTCAGAAACAAGTTTGTCCCGGTACTCGGGGATGTTTTGCCGAGAAATATTGGCACGGCCGGTATATAAGACATCACCAGTGCCATCGTCTGCATAGCAATGAATATTACTAGTTTGCAACATATCATTGATATGCAGAAGAAACAGCGTTGGTGATAGCACGTAGCCTTGTGGAACACCAGCGTTGCTAGGCTTGAAATCAGAGCATGCACAGTCTACTACAACCTTGATGCTCCGATCAGCAAGGAAACTGGTGATCCATTTGCACAATTTTTCGGGAATCCCATAGGAAGGAAGCTTCGAAAGAAGGCCGATCGAAGGCCTTCGCTATGTCCAAACTAACGGCCAATGCCTCCTCCTTGGACTCAACTGCCTCCGCCCATGTATGTCAGGTAGACCAAAAGATCACCAGCTGATCGACCCCGACGAAAACCGTACTGGCGGTCACTAATCAGCTGGTGATCCTCAAGGTACCTTATCAGCTAGCAGTTTATAATGGATTCCATTATTTTGGAGAACAAGGAGGTAATGGCGATAGGTCTGTAGATGAACGGGTCTGAGCGGTCGCCTTTTTTAGGGATCGGGTGGACCAAAGCTCTAAAAGTCTTCCATGAATTCTGGACTATATCTTGGGAGTAGGAGTACCGAAAAAGACGTGTTAAAACCGGTGCCAACTCCGGAGCACACGTCTTCAGCACAATGGGAGGGACTTCATTAGGCCCACTCAACTTGCTGACGTCCAGGGAGAAGAGTGCTTTACAAACCGAGGACTGTGTAAATCGCACATCCGGCATGGAGCACTCACACCGCGGGATGGTCGGCGGTGTATTCCCCCCGTCATCTAGAGTCGAGTTGGACGCAAAGAGAGAGCTTAAAAGATCGGCTTTCTCCTTTGCGGCATGGGCCAGTGAGTCGTCCTCTCTGTGCAGAGATGGAAGAGATGGTTGACATACGTTTCCTTGTGGGTATTTCCTTGGACAGCTTTGGCGAGAGACAAGAATGCACGGGTTCCCGAAGGAAGGCGAACTAGCTTCTTGCCAATTCTGTCGATGTGCTCAGACCTTGCCTTGGCAATGACGCTTTTGAAGAACCTGGAGGCGGAATTATACTTCTTTTTAAGTGCGCTGGTATTTACATCCTGAGACGTTGATGCATCAGCCCAGGCCCGGTAGCACTCCTGCTTATAGCGTGATGCTATTTTACAGGAGCGACCAAACCATGGCTGGAATCTGTCTCCGATGGGCACCACAGAGGATGGAATAAAAAGTTCCATACCCTGAAGTACCACATCAGCAACAGAATCGGCAACAACGCTGGGATCTTGCGGCGAGAAGCAAAGCCCCCAAGGGTAGGATGCAAAACAAGACCGTATCCTGTCCCAGTCGGCTGACCTATAGTGCCAAACACGGCGGCAAGCTGCAGATCGCAACTGCGATTGGAGCGTGAGTGGCACCATACTCCGGATCAGACAATGGTCCGAAGAGCCCAGAGGGGCATCGACGGAGACCTGATATCCGTCCGGATGAGAGGTCAGCAGAAGGTCCAACAGGGAAGCTACATGGTCTTCCACATCTGGGATTTGCGTAGGCGAAGTAACCAGTTGTGTTAGACCATATGACAAGGCAACGTCATAGACAGATCTACCCGCATGATCGGTTAA
The DNA here is from genome assembly GCA_033319125.1 of Parnassius glacialis. Taxonomy (NCBI): domain Eukaryota; kingdom Metazoa; phylum Arthropoda; class Insecta; order Lepidoptera; family Papilionidae; genus Parnassius; species Parnassius glacialis. Next base: position 2,988,810 of record JAVANC010000016.1, read on the forward strand.
ACGAGAGCCAAGCCATTCAGCGTGGTGGGCGTTACTATCACCGAGTATCACGATCTCTGCAGATAGGACCTGTAGCACGGAGTCTGCAGCCATTATGCAAAGATTATGGTGCAGAAAGACTGATTTTCTGCCTGAAATTGCAGAAAAATCAGTTTTTCTGCACCATAATCTTTCACTTCTAAATTTTAATTACGTTAATTGAAGTGAATATACATTTACTTGATAGTGTTTTTGTTAATTTTTATAATACGGAAGTTGATTTTATACCTATCACTACTATAATGATTACAAGAAAAATACATTATTATAAAATAAATCAACATTTTTATTTTACCAATTCTGACTACAACAAAACATCTTAAGTATTCGGTATTCACCCGAATAGTACCTAGATATTCGTTATTCGACCGAATAGAATAAAAGTAGCCGAATAGGCCGAATATCGAACAATAGCCGAATATTCGTTGCAAGTTTATTCTACATAGATTTTTTAATTAGCCGAAATTAGGCGAGCAAACCTTTATTTTTATAAGATAAGGGTGACAAACGAGCACACAGTCCACCTGATGGTAAGTGATTGCTGTGGCCCATAGACATCTACATCTATCCTCAAATATGTATCAAAATGCAGATGCGTTATCACCCGTGAGGAATAAGATGAAATGCCTCGTTTCCAGAAAATAGGGTCCCCGGTTCTCCGGCTCTACACTCACCAAACGAAACACAGCAGCGTTAAGCTGCTATTTTACGCTGGCATTCTGTGAGAGCGTGGTCCTTCCGCGTAACCACGTAAAATTCGAAAACGATTCAATCACGGCCGGCATTTTGAAATTGTTAATCGCAATTTTTCTAGATGGTGAGACTCCTTTTCTACCTAGAAAGTGAAAGTGAAAGTGAAGAAAGTGTTGGCGAACGCAGTTTTTTTTTATTCAGCCATTATCAAAAAGATGCTGCTCCCCAGATACAGTTTCCCTCTGTCGCTTCTTACGACACTTGAGGGATAATATGGGTTAGTAGATATTCTTACACCGCCTCTACACGATTTGTTAGTTCAGATTTTAAAAGAAAAAATAAATATTTTTTAAATATAGAATAAGGTTAACAAACGAGCACACAGTCCATCTGATAGTAAGTGGATGCTTTGGCCATAAACATCTATGGAGTACAAAATAAATTCTGTCCGTTTTTATGGTGTAAAAATGCATTTATTTCAAAACAATATAAATAAACAGATTAATTGAAGTATTGTCCATCGCTGGCTACTACATTTTCCCACCTCTCAGGCAATTTTCGAACTCCATCTCGAAAAAACTCCACGTTTGGAGCAAATTGTGCCAAAATGCTGCCTACCAAATCGTGCTGCATCCGTTGGAACAACCAGTAACCGGAAAGAGCAATATGACATGCGACGAATACGACGGGTGCATAAAATATCCCTCTTGAGCGTTTCTTAATAATTTTTTACGACTTTTGCGGCATGAGGCTGAGCGTTGTCACGCAAAAGAATAACTTTGTCGTGTCTTTCCTCATATTATAGTATTTTTTCTCGTAATGCTCAAACGAGTCAATTGCAGTCTATAACTATCGCCTGTAATGATATCACCAGGTTTTAGCAGTTCATAATATGCAACACCCCTTTGATCCAACCAGATACACAACGTGACCTTCGAACCATTACCATTTTTCCTTCTTGAGATTATCATAAAATATCCACTTCTCAGCCACAGTCACAATCCTATGCAAAATACCCTTTCTTTTTGGTCTTTAAAGCAGCTACTCGCATGTGAAAATCGCCTTTAAACGTCTCCCGGTTTCAGTTGATACCTAAAGCACCCAATTGCCTTGCTTGTGAATCATTCCCATGGATTTAATTCGTACTGAAACGCTTTTGTATCACTACCAATTATTCTGCAAGCTTTCTCTTGCATTTGACTCAGATTTTCATCGAGTAATACCTCCAATTCTTTGTGTTCAATGTTTTGGCTGTCCAGAGCGAGGCTTGTTTTCGTCACTAAAATCACCATCCTTGAAACATCGACACCATTCCCGACATGATTTATCAGTTGGAGCATTGTCACCGTAAACTTCCACAGGCATAACGCTTCAGTTACAACTTTTCTTCCAATTAAAACAGAAAAGTAAAACCTCCCGCAAATGCTGTTTAGTTACCGCAAACACAGTTTTTTAAATAAAAAATAGGTGTTTTATATAAAACTTAAAGCAATATTAATTATTCACAGATGTATAAACTCTATGAAACCACTGTCATCGTAAAACTTGCATAACGACCAGAGCTATCTTTTGAAAACAAACCGAATTAATTTGTACTCATATATACATTTATCCTCAATTAAGAATAAAAATACAGTCTCTTAGTTAAAAGGGTCTCCGGTTCTCTACACTCACCACACGAGAAACAGCAGCATTAACAGTTTCCTGTCCGCGAAATAGACACAATAGTTTAACAATCGAAATGTTCGTATATGATTTATGGGATGGAAAAAGGGTTAAGCCTCTATTTTACGCCGTTATTCTGTAAGAGCGTGATCCTACCCCGGTCGAGCCAACCTATTAGTTCTACAATCATAATATAGCTGCAACGTGGGTTTACCACGTAAAAAGTGTTGATTTACTACGTGTAAGAGGCGAGCGATTGTTTACTTTTTACTTTTCTTCATCAGCTAACGGTCCACTGGACAGGGGCACGTAGAAAGAAAAATTGAGGAGAGGAAGGGGAGAGGCTTGGCAGGCGATTCGACGAATAGAATAGAATAGAATATTTTTATTCAATATTGATTATTACATAATGCTTATTGAAAGTCATTTTTTATTTACCACTGGTTGATGGACGTTTGGAGTATCAGATGTCTCGCACACTTGATGCTGCTTCGCGAAGCCGGTCTGAGTATTTTGCGTATTTTTAGTCGATTTTTTTTAAAGGAGGAAGTTAACAATTCGAGTGTATGTTTTTTTCGCGTGTATGTGTTACGGGATATCTTTGCCAATGATCCACGAGTTTTTCTGCCCCCAAGGCGGCACCTTTTAAAAATGAGGTGTAATATTTGACAGATTTCATAACGGACAAGTTAATTTATATGATAAATTCAAAAGTTAATGTGTCTTTCTGTACAATTAGTTATATTTTATATTAATTAAATAAAAAATAAATAAAGCAAACCACAGATATTTATAAAAGTTGAAAAATTAAAAAAAGAGTAAAATGTGCAAAAAATTAAAAAGCAAACCACTGACACATTTTTAATATAGCTGACTTGAAGCACCGACGTTCCGGGAAGTCTGCAGTGTGTAAACATGTTCAAGATCGTCCCCACCGTTGCATTAGATTTGATAGACTACAAATCCTCGCTAAAGAACACCGATTTCCCACTAAGTATGATTCGCGAGGCTATTGAAATTAAAAAAAAACACCCTAATTTCAATAGAGAAGATAGATACGTACTGCCATCTGCTTGGGATTCTATAATTAATAAAATTAAATCCATACCCAAGCATACCACTGCAAGACTTCAAGATACTATAAGCTCATTCTGCGTAGATCGGGCGAAAACTTAATATTCAAAAACTGAAGGTAGCCGGGCTAACTATGACATCGCGAGGTCAAACAGCTCAGACCCCCCACCCGTGACCATTGGAATTAACCTTTGGGAATTAAAAAGTGAAATTAAACGCGATAAAATCCGTAAAAATTAGTTTCATTCACTGAGACATTGTTTTGTATATTTACATAATACTCTAGAAACTGTAAAACTTTTATTTAATACTAACTTCCTAATCAAATGACATTGTATAACAAACATCACCATAATTAGCCCTCACTGAGAACCGATTCTGATGATTCCTTTTTAAGGGTTCCGAAGCCAAATGGCAAAAAACGGAACCCTTATGGATTCGTCATGTCTGTCTGTCTGTCTGTCTGTCCGTCCGTATGTCACAGCCACTTTTTTCCAAAACTATAAGAACTATGCTGTTGAAACTTGGTAAGTAGATGTATTCTGTGAACCGCATTAAGATTTTCACACAAAAATAGAAAAAAAGCAATAAATTGGGGGTTCCCCATACTTAGAACTGAAACTCAAAATTTTTTTTTCATCAAACCCACCTATGGGTTGTGTGTTGTGGGTGGGGTATCTATGGATAGGTCTTCAAAAATGATATTGAGGTTTCTTATATCATTTTTTTCTAAACTAAATAGTTGGCGCGAGAGACACTTCCAAAGTGGAAAAATGTGTGTGTCCCCCCCCCCCCGTAACTTCTAAAATAAGAGAATGATAAAACTACAAAAAATATATGATGTACATTACCATGTAAATTTCCACCGAAAATTGGTTTGGAAGAGATCTAGTAAGTAGTTTTTTTCGTATTATTTTATCGTAAATTATGTTGCTGCTACGGAACCGGGCGAGCCCGACTCGCACTTGACCGCTTTTTTTATTAAATAACTTATAATAGTAGGGATGGTCTCATATGAATTCATAGAACAAAATTATACCTCAAAGGATGGCAAAATAGGCGATGAAGATTTTAATGTAACTTTTAACATTGAGTTTGTGGTATTCCTTCCCCATCATTACAGCCCTTTACAAGTCCACTGCTGAACACAGGCCTCCTCTAAGGAATAGCACAAAATACGGTCTTGAGCCAGCTGCATCCATACACTTCCTCCGTGTCTTACCAGGTCGTCACTCCATCTATTGGGGTACCGCTCTACAATTAACTTACCAGTACGAGGTTGCCACTTGAGACCCTATGATATTCGTGATATTCGTCATTTCACTTACAAGGGTAAATAAAATTTACTTTTAATAAAAAGTAAAACCCGACTTCAAACATCTAAAAATATTGGAAACGAAATATTGTATATAAGAATTAAAGATAAAAGAACTATACTGATATGGGTGTGGTATGGTCGACCGAGGCAGGGTTTTGTCTATGATGAGATCGTTAACAGCCGCTGTGTCGTCAAGAGTAGATTGAAGTGGTTTGGCACCAGCCAAAATCATCAGAATCAACTAAAAATTGATAAATTGGCTACTTATCATTCAAAACAAGACTTTAAGAAGTTTTGGAAGTCCACGAATAAACACAATGTTGGACCTTGTCTCCCTGAAGTAGTAAATGGGATTAGTGACATGAAGCAAATTGCAAATCTTTTCAGGGATCAGTTTATGGTCACGTCACCCTTAGGGCTGTCGTCACACCCCGTATCCAATACTAAGACCAAGCATGAACTCAAAATGGTAGCAAGTGACAAAATGATAGCACGTGTTATTGGAGCTATGGTTGCAGGTAAGTCATCCGGTCACGATGGTCTCAGTATTCAGCACTTTAAATATGCAGGTGTGCATTTACCTAGAGTTTTGGCACTACAAAACACATGATGGAAAGTTTAAAATGAAACGCACACATACACACACACACACACGCGCGCGCACACACACACACACACACACACACACACACACACACACACACACACACACACACACACATACGCACAAACACATACACACACACACATACACACACATACATACACACACACACACACACACACACACACACACACACACAATTATTGTACACTGTAAGTAATATAATATGTACAACATAGACAAGAGATATGAAGAGCATTGACTCCTGTAACACAGGCTTTCCTAGCACAGGAGTCAAAGAACACTGTTTGCACATTTCGCATTCTGTACCAAAAGTAATCAAATTGTAAAATTTTGATTTGTGTAACTATTATTTATGTGTGTGTCAATAAATTATTATGGGGTATCTATAAAGTTTTCTCATCTGGTTGGGCAATATAAATGTATAATTGTAAATAAACATGGTAAACGTACATAAATATCAATAAAATAAAATAAATACATAAATATATAAAAACCCAACCAGACGGAAGCCCTCGGCAGAGGGGGAAAGGGAAAGAAACCGGCGGACGATGCGGGCGGTATCGAGGAGCACCGCCTTCTGCATTTGAGCTTGGAGCGGTCCGTCACGGAGTCCCAGTCGCCTCAGATGACCAGAGAGGCTGACTGGAATTAACCCATTTGCAGAGACGACTACAGGTATAATTTCGGCCGGCAATCCACCCCACATGTCAGTCACCTCGTGAGCCAGGTCCAGATATTTAGTAAGCTTATCTGTTTCGGCTTTCACGAGGTTCTCGTCATAAGGAATGGTAATGTCGACCAAAAATATCCTTGACTGTGCCCGGTCCATCAACACAATATCAGGCTTATTCGCAAAAGTCCTGTCTGTGATGATGGCCCGGTCCCAGTAGAGCCTGGCGCTGTCATTTTCAAGCACGGCTTCCGGCAAGTACTTATAATACGGCAGTTTCCGATCCACGAGACCGTACTTCAGAGCGAGCTCCTGGTGTAGAATCCTGGCTAAAAAGTTGTGCCTGTGCAAATACTCAGAGTTAGAAAGCGCCGAACAACCGGAGATGACATGCCTAAGTGATTCGCCAGGATGGCGACAAGCTCGACAGACGTCAGCGGTGCCATCCTTTAGGATGTATCTCCGATAATTGTTGGTCTTAATAACCTGATCTTGTATCGCACAGACAAAACCCTCGGTTTCCCCAAAGAGGTCACCGAAACGTAGCCAGTGGAGGGAGGCGACTGTGTCCACAAAAGGCTCATGTAGAGCCTTGTAGAACCTCCCGTGGAGCTCGTTCTCCTTCCACACGGTCTCCCGGTCGGAAATGCTCTGTACTGCCGGGTCTTGCCATTGCTCGTCGGCTAAAATCACAAGTGATGTTTAGCAATTCCATAAGATGAGAGCGACTGGAGACGAATAACTTGAGATCACCCATATAGAAAAGGTGGGTCACTTTTGTTCCTCCTTTCCGAAGCTAAAATCCCCTCCCGGAATCCTCTAGTAAGGTACTAATAGGGTTCAGAGAGAGGCAGAACCAGATTGGACTCAAACAATCGCCCTGGAAGATACCCTTTCTTATCCTTATGTGGTTCTCCGCAGCCGTCATGCGCTCGCCTAGATGACAAAGGATCGTACTCCACTCCCCATACACTGCTCGAGGAAGTCTCGAACTGTACAGTTAGCCTTGTACAGCTCGAGGACCCTCTTAAGCCATGTATGAGGCACCGAGTCGAATGCCTTTTTGTAGTCTATCCAGGCGGCGGTGAGGTTCGGACGGTTGCGTTTAACCACCTTGCCAATGACCGCGTCAATGAGGAGTGGTTCCTTGGTTCCACGACCACTGCCCCTACATCCATTCTGAACGCGCGACATCACCTGATTTAAGTTCAGGTGACGAGTGATTCTCGCGCTCAAAATGGATGTTAGTGTCTTGTTTATCGTGGGTAGACACGTGATGGGGCGGTATTTGCTCGGGTCTGTGGTATCCTGATCTGTAGGAACCAAATGAGTGATCCCAGTAGTGAAGAGGCTCGGGAGCGACTTCTGGTCGAGAGCCTCTTGAAACTGTCGGGCGAGCACAGCGTGACACACCACGAACCCCTTCAGTCAGTAGTGATGCAGCCCGTCGAGCCCCGGATTTTTCCAGTTCGGGGCCCTACGGACCGCCTCAGCTACGTCATCCGCCGTTATGATGACGGGGTCCATGGGCGTAACATTCGCACACTGACTCGCCACAACTTCCGTCCAAGGGCCCTCGCTGTGGTTTACGGGCTCTGACCACAGGCCGCGCCAGAATGCGATAGTGTCGGCCTGTTTCGGAGCTGGGCCCGTTCCACGTACCATTGGTCGCTCCAATGATTCATAGAGCCTCTTCTGATCACTCTGGAAGAGACGATTCTGGTTGAACCGTGTCGATCTCTCGGTATATCGCCGAATCCGCTTCCCCCAAGCAGTGATTCTCTGCTTCAGGTCGTCTATGCGCTCCGTCAGTTTTTGCGTTATATCCAGCTGGGACAAACTGATATTTGTCCCAGCAAACGCCATCCTGACGTTGCGCACAATTTTCGGCCTGTTATTGCCCGACCTGAAGCTTATCAGCCTGCCGATGAGGGCCCTTGCCTTTGCAATACGGTCCTCAATCCTTCTTCTCCAGGCTGGGATGGCGCTACTTTGTCTAGTAGCGCGTCCAGCCGTGGGAAGTTTGGCGCCAATAATACGGCAAACTGCCAGTGCGGCGCCAAAAAAAATTGAATCCGTCTCGCAAAGGTCCCGGCTGGCTTCCAAATAGGTCACCAGCATTGGGTTGAGAGCTCTCACGACAGCCCGATTTCGCTTGCTTGGGGGTATGCGGGGAAGTCGTGGTCGATTTTCGAGAGGCATACTGCGCGTTTTCACTTATTATTATTATTATTATTTAATGTTTTTGTTTCGCATTCCTACTTGCGTGCCGACTTAATTAGAACTTCAATTGTCCCCATTGTAAAAAACCATACTGGTTACACGGACAGGCGCACACCGGTGTACGCCTGTTTCCTAGATCTGAGTAAAGCTTTCGATCTTGTCTCGTGCGACATCTTGTAGCGTAAGTTAGAAGGCGTAGATTTACTTGACGGCTACACCGATTTGCTTAAGTATTGGTATAGTAAGCAGGTGAACTATGTGAGATGGGCAAATGAATATTCCGAGCCGTACAGGATGGAGTGCGAGGTGAGGCAAGGGGGGCTGGCATCGCCGAGGCTCTTCAACCTGTATTTGGACACACTGATTCGAGAGCTCAGCAGCATGCGTGTCGAATGCCATATCGGCAAGGTCTGTGTGAACAATAACAGCTACGCGGACGATATGGTTCTGCTGGCACCCTCAGTTAGTGCGCTGAGAGCTCTTAAAATATTGTGCGTCATTTTATTCGTGCAGCCTATACCTAACCAACTACACCAAAAAGGCCTATAGTGCCCTACGTACTCAATACAATAATGCATTCAGGGCGCTCTTGCGGCTGCCCCGCTACTGTAACGCGTCTGCGATGTTTGCACTGACGGGTGTGGATAGCTTTGATGCAATAATTCGAAAAAAGACCGCATCGTTGCTAAACAGAGAGCGCAGCAACGGTCACAGTGTGCTGAGTGAGATTGCCGACAGTGGGGACTGTCCACTGATCAGACAAATGATCGCCAGGACAATGTCCTGCTTAATAATAAAGTATTAAGTACAAATTATATTACTAACATAGATGTAAGTTTTTCTCTACTAACAAATTCTATGGATCTTGTTGTCCGAAACAAACTATTTTTATTTATTTATCATTTAAAGGCTTTTACTTTTTAGTAAAAGCCTTTAAATAATAAATAGTCTCCTCTATGTATGTAATAACTCTAAGTACGCCTCTTACAGACCTTACTCTAGGTAAGGTTTTATACACGGTAGAGCCATGCTACAGCTATATTAGTAGTATAGTTCTAGCACGAATGGGTCAGCTCGACCGGGGAAAGACCACACTCTCACAGAATACCAGCGTAAAATAGCAGCTTAACACTGTTTGTTTTCGTATGGTGAGTGTAGAGAACCAGGCACCCATTTTTACTGCAAAAGAGGTATTCCAACTTAGTCCTCACGGGTGACAAGGTTAAATTACAATATTTAATTAAGTCGATCATATTTCAGTGGACGTTGTTTTTTTTTATTACTCACCTAAATTAACTAAATAGCTGTTTAAGTCCAATTCTAGTTCAAATTCAAAAATTAAAGTCATAGTCTAGTCATAGTCATTTATTCCAAAAACATGTTGTCCCACACATTGTGTGGGAAAACTTAATTGTAACATAAAATATTAAATGTAATTAATTAGCATTATACGTGTTTACTAAAAATGTCTACAACTTAATTATTAATTAAATAATGCATGCAATATTAATTTTTACCAAACTCAATACTCAATATAATCATTCACTGAATAGAAACATTTTTTTTTTTATAGGATAAGGGTGACAAACGAGCACACAGTCCACCTGATGGTAAGTGGTTGCTGCGGCCCATAGACATCTACATCTATCCTCAATTACAAGTCAAAATGTAGATGCGTTGTCACCCGTGAGGACTAAGATGGAATGCCTCATTTCCAGTAAAAAGGGCCTCCGGCCACCTGCACTCACCAAGCGAAACGCAGAGGTAAACCTCTACTTCACGCTGGTTTTCTGTGAGGTCGTGGTACCACCCCGGTTCGAGCCGGCCCATCCGTGTGACAGCAAGAGCTGCCGCCTGGCTCTACCACTGTTAAAACTTTTTACTTAAACTTTTCACTGTTAACATTTTTTCAATAAAAAAGATTTTAACCAATGTTTAAAAATTTTAACATTATTTATGGTTATTAGGGCATTAGGTAGTCTATTAAAAAGTTTTACAGCTTGATTTCTAACGCTATGCTCAACAACCTGTAGTTTTGTATTAAAGACATTGGGTATATTCTTTTGTCCCGTGTGGTATCTTCTTGCCATTTCATCATCAGTTTCATATCTGTTCGGATGTTTGACAAGATCAGTGAGTAAAGTTAGAATATACAAACAGGGCACAGTGAGGATTTTCAAATTTATAAAATGTTCTCTACATGATTGCCTTTGGTGTACGCGAGATATTATTGTCATTGCTCTTTTTTGTAGAACAAACGCTTTTTTTACATTATAGGCATAACTATTTCCCCAAAACTTAATACTATATCTTAAGCGAGATTCAATTAGAACATAATATACAATTTTTAATTGTTTCGTGGTTAGTTCTTCCCTCAAGCTTCTCAAAGCATAGCATGCAGAGCTGATTTTTCGCTCTATATTATTTAATTCATCTTTCCATGTTAAATACGAGTCTATATAAACACCTAAGAATTTCACCGATTGTACAAGTGTTATGCAGTTTTCATGTAATCTGATGTTCAAGGTATCTCGTGTTTTCGCTGTGGTTTTAAATAGTACAGCATTAGTTTTTTCTGCATTCAACATAAGATTATTTGCATTAAACCACTGAGAAAACGTTTAAAAGAGCTCTATTTAGTCTATCGTTGAGACCATTTGTATTTTGTGCCGATATTACCACATTTGTATCGTCCGCAACAACTACAATATGAACTTCAGGTAGAGAGTTATACATAAAGGGGATCAAATCATTTATAAATATGATGAAGAATATTGGTCCCAAAATGGAACCTTGAGGCACTCCTCTATTAATTTTATCTAATTTAGATTTATACGTCTTTTCATACTTATCCTCGATACACTTCAGTTCAACATATTGTTCTGTACATGTTGTATCTGTTTTCTAAATAAGACTTGAATTGCTGTAGTACATTTTGCTTTATTTCGTAGTATTGAAGTTTTTTTTATTAATATCTTATGATCCACCATATCAAAAGCAGAGCTTAAATCCAGAAATAATCCTGCTACTTTCTTTTTATTATTTAAATTTGTGATGACATCATCAATTATGTATTTATCGCATCGTTACTTCCTATATTAAAAAGAAAATAGGTATTTCACCTAACCCTACTGATGGTACTGGAACGGTATCTAAGCATCATTTCTTTTGTTTGATTGAATCAGTAGATAACAGGAGAAACGATGACAATTAAGTAATACAATGATTTTTTTTTTTCAAAAATATTTCCGTGACTGTTTATGCTATCAGTGGATAACACTCTCGCTAAAATTTCAAGAAGTTCTGGTGACAACTTGACCGGTGGCGAAGTGCTGCTTCTATATTATTGTTTAAATAATGGTTTAAGTAAATTTAGATATGTAAAAGTGGTGCAATTTTGTGTATCAAATATCTGCACTTGTGAACTATTAGTGGAAACGGTAAAACAAGTGCTCCGATGGTGATGTGAATCTCTAGTTCAGGTGTTTGTCTACTTAGGCGACTTGAGATACTATCGCCAACTGTCGGATAGCTCAAGTTGCCGTTAAAATCTCCCGAGGGCTACGCAACGTGGCGCTTAAACATATTGTGAAGTGTTATTATAATGCGATATTGAAATTGAGATAAAATGAAGGCATGGCTTAAAAGATAAGCATCGAAGACAATCATCTTAAACTAAAAAAACTAAAATGTCAATAACTTGACTACTTTTGGTAGATTTCTACTTTTTTAGTAGATTGTGAGCTTAAATTATGATGCTTCAGTAGGTCAAAATGCCTTAGTAGCACTTAGTAAATTTGATAATTTTGAAGATGTTTGACAGCAATACATTAATAACATCGCAATACTCATGACATATATCGAGAATTTCCCCAAAAATTTTAGTTAAACGATAACAGTGTACAGCAAAATTAACTTTTTTGCTTTAGTAATGATGTTTAATTTTGATAAATGTGCTTTTGAAACTACTATCCTGTTAATCAGATTGTGTTGCTTGTTTTTTTGTATGACTTTGAATATTTTTTCGTTCGGTTCTGTGGTTGATGTGAAGTGTGATCGATTATTTGGCAGCAGTTTATATTAGAGAAGAAAACCCATTATTTTCCACGTGGTTGTGTAAATTTACTGAAGAGAATTATAGTGCATTTTGCAAAGCTTGCGATTCAAAACTTTTGCCCAAACTTGTGTCAATTAAAGAGCACAGCAACTCAGCAAAGCATAATAAAAACATGATTGAATTTTCTGGATCGACATTTTGCATGTAAAAGAAACTTTTCAAGAAACAGGAAATTGTACACAGTTTCAACCTGATTCATATATGTTGCAAGTGATGGAATATATATATAAAAATGTATATAAAATGATAGTGATAGTGACTTTTAATTATGTTTAGTATTTTATATATTATATATCACTATTTATTTTAAATTTTACATTTAAAAACCACATAGCCCACTTGTACAATAGAGGCCGTAAACTAATGTTTGTTTTTAATAAGATTCGTTCTTTTGCTGATAATAATAATAATAATAATCTCCTCGACCGATTTCGGCCACGGCAACCTCTTCAGCTCCGATCCTGTCGTTGGTGTGCTCGTGCATGGCTAACGTAGCCGATCTTAATCTGAAGCTCCCACTCTGAAGGCTCGATGTCGCACTTCGTCATGTGGCGCTTAAGTACATCTTTGTACCTGAGAAGTTGTCCGCCATGCTTACGCTTGCCCTTCTCAAGTTCAGAGAAAAAGATGCACTTAGCCGTACGCTGATCTGACATTCGCGATAAGTGTCCACACCAACGGAGTTGTCGCCCCATAAGGTAGGCTTCAATCCCCATGGTATAGGCTCTACGCAGCACTTCCGTATTCCAAATGCGATCAGACCAACGGATGTTGAGAATTTTGCGCAGACATTGCAAGTGGAAGCGATCCAGCGTCCGTATATGACGGCGGTAAACTGTCCATGACTCTGAAGAGTACAGTATGTTAGGCAGCACTACCGCCTTATAAATATCAATTTTGGTAGCCAGCTTTAGGTCATGTAAGCCAAAGACCTTGCGATCCAGTTTACCGAATACCGCAGCCGCGGCACCGATTCAACTGTTGATTTCAGCATCAAGGTCACACTTTGATGTTATCGTGCTCCCCATATAACGAAATGTATTGATCTGCTTAAGTATATCATCACCGAGTTTGACGGCCAGTGTTTCTTGACCGTAGATATCTAAAGACATCACTTCCGTCTTTTTAACACTTATCTTCAGACCAAAAATACGGCACGACTCATGAAAAGTGATCACAAGCTGTTGCAGGCCAGCTGGGGAATCGGTCACAAAACATAAATCGTCTGCGTAGACGATCTCTGTAATAAGTGCGTAAGACACTTTCGTACGGGCCTTAAGTCTAGCTAAGCTGAAAAGATTGCCATCGTTGCGGAAACGAATGCGAATTCCTTCATGGGTAGTTTTTAAGACTTCCTGGACTACAACTGCAAAGTATAACGCGAAAAGTGTGGGTGCAAGGACACACCCTTGTTTTACTCCACAGGTAACGGGAAAAAATCTGACTGATCAGCGTTTACAGCGACGCAGCTCTGCATGCCATCATGCAGGAGTCTCAGAAGTCTCACAAACTTCTCCGTGCATCCAATTTTCCGCAGCACTATCCAGAGGGCTTCACGTGGTACACTATCGAATGCCTTCTCAAGGTCTACAAACAGAGATACATATTACGACCCTGTTCTCTGCTTTTTTCCTGTAGTTGACGTAATGAGAAAATCGCCTCACAGGTACCACGGTCAGATCGGAAGCCAAACTGGGATTCCGGCAAAATCCTTTCAGAAAGTTTCCTGAGGCGGTTTAATAGAAGTCTGGCGAAGACTTTTCCAGGCACTGAAAGTAGAGAAATGCCACGGTAAGAATTGCAGTTCGACCGGTTACCCTTGCCTTTATATAGGGCTCGTATGAGGGATACCTTAAAAGTATTAGCGACTTGTTCTTTTTCCCACGTAATGACAAAAAGTTCCCATAACACCGAATATAAATCCCCACCGCCATACTTCAATAATTCACCCGGTATAAAATCAACACCAACCGCGCGTTTATTTTGCTGTTGCTTAATGGCAAGAGCAACCTCGTCAGGCGAGACTGGCTCATCGAGCTCGAGGGCGAAAGGTTGTTGAGGTGGGCAGCGAACGTGGTCTAGGTCAACAAAATGATCCACGTTAAGTAGGGTGTTGAAATGCTCCGCCCATCGCCCGAGTATTTCCTCCCTGCTTTTAAAAAGCGCTCCACCACTAGTTGAATTCAGTGGAACTTTTGCCATAGAGGACGTACCGAGTAGATGTCGCACCTCAGCATAAAACTCACCGAGCTGGTTGGTATCAGCGAGCCACTGCATCTGACGAGCCTTCTCCTGCCACCACTTGTCTTTCGCTTGTCGTGCGAGTTTACGCAGCTCCAGATCACTTTGATGCAACTCCATAGCACCTCCACTCTGATGAGTTCTACTGTGCTGCTTTAGAAGCCTACGGTGTTTATCAATAGAATCTGTAAGTATCCCATCACTCTCATCAAACTAGTCCTCATGTTTTCGAACTCTCAAACCCAAAGTAGATTTAGCAGTGTCGAGAACACAAGAAGATAGAGACTCCCAGACAACATTGATCTCACCTAATTTTAGATCGAGGGGCTGCAGAGCAGTGTTCAAGGTTTCGGCATATTTAGCCCTCGTGTTAGTTAGTATCTTGTAGTCGTTCGAGGTTCAGACGTATCTGTTTAGATCTTTCCACTCTACAAGGAGGTGGAAGACGAAGATTTAATTTAATAATAACAAGCCGGTGATCAGTCCAACAATGAGCACCACGCATGACACGGGTGACTTGGACTTGAGATATGTCTTTTTGACGCACGATGGCGTAATCGATAAGGTGCCAATGCTTCGATCTGGGGTGCATCCACGTTGCCTTGTACTTGGCAGGCAGTCTGAACATAGTATTTGTAATTGCAAGATCTAATTGTGCACAAAGACTAAGCAACAATTGGCCGCTGCTGTTCATTTTACCAACACCATGTCTGCCGAGAACTTTAGGCCAGGCGTCATAGTCTCGTCCTACTCGGGCGTTAAAGTCGCCCATGAGAAGGATTTGCTCTCTTGGATGGATACGATTTACGCACCACGTCAATTCTTCGTATAATTTATCCTTAATATCATCAGACTTGTCTAGCGTAGGGGCATAGACACTGATGATATTAAGATAGCTTTCATGTTCCATGTGAAGGCGCAATGTGGTAATGCGGTCCGAGATGTGTACAGGGTACTCTTGTAGTTGAGCAGAAAGGTAGTTCTTGACAGCAAAGCCTACACCAGACCTTCGCGGCTCCGAGGAAGCGAGTCCTTTCCAAAAGAAAGTATACCCGTCGCCGTATTCTACCAGCTCTCCTTCCTCGGGGAGGTGTGTTTCGCTGAGTGCAGCCACATAAATATTATAGCGACTTAGTTCCCGAGCTACAATGGCAGTTTTTCGCTCAGGGCAGGCATTTGCTTCGCGGTCAAGAAGTGTACGCACATTCCACGCGCCAAATGTCATTCATTTTGATAAATTAAATTTTCCGTTATTTTTCCTGTAGCGTCGACCGCAAATTTGTGATGCGGAGGCAGCCGCGGTTGCTACCATCCTAAAGGGGTTGGAGTGAGCATTTGTTTAAGGTACCTTTTCTAGCCCCCTCCCCGTCTGAGCGAGGAAAGCAGTGCCTCCCTGAATAGGGCTGCTTTGTCATCTTGGGTGCTGCCGAGTCCGCTCTGTCATCCCGTTGCAGAGCAGAAGCGACCACGATGTACACTACACCCCCAAGACCGCATACGTGCAGGAGTCAGACAAAACTCAACGAGCATCACGTTAAGCCTCTCTACCTCCTCCCATCGCCGTAGGACATTGGTTATAGATCGGAGTCCTGTTTGGAAGCAGGTCAATTGCGCAGGACATATTAACGTGCACAAGTGTACGCGCGGACACAGGTGCACATACTCGTCTTTGCCCCTCTGGACCCAGTGGAACGGAGACCGTTACGACCGGAGAGGGACTCGGACAGATGGAACAGTAGGTATATCAGTGAAAAAGGTCAGTCCTTTTCCACACTCCCTTAGTCGTTTTCTACGACACCCACAGGTAGATATGGGGTGGTGGTATTCTACTCCGCCGCACACCACACGGCAAAAAATTTGCTGATATTAAGGTAACAAGCAAGTATATTTCGCACTATGTCAATCAATTCTCACCTATTGTATAACCTCATGGGGAGGAGTAGCTAAAACTACACTGCTAACACTGGAACGCGCTCAAAGAGCTGTATTAAAAATCGCAACATTCCGCCCTATATTTATTGAAATAAAAATTATAATTATTATTAAAAAAAATATAAATTGTAAATTAATAAATAAACCAATTTTGTTTGCACATTGTAACTTAATATGTGAAAGATATGCTGTCTGGTCTGGTAGGAACTTAGTAGATTTTTAAAATATGCTTAGTACATTATAGTAGTATTTAGCGATAATATTAATAGAATCGCAGAGAAAGCAGTGGTCACGCTGAATGTCAATTGTCAATGTCAGTGTTCAAAAATATTAAATGCAGATGCAGGAGCAAAATCAGAATAAAAATCTGATTGTTGGTGTTGAATTGGAATTTGACTGCTATGATATGTTGTGTTAAGCCAGCAATCCTTACAAACGAAAATATTATATTGTTCTTACGGTGAAATATTCGTAAAAGTTAAGTTTATTACGTTGTTAAATACCAAAAGCAATAAGAATACTGCAACATTGCTTAAACAAACTTTACTATGAAAACATGAGTTAATTCATCAAAACGAATGGACCACCGTTATTTTAAAAGTAAGTACATAATTAATTTTATCATAACTAAAACCTATGAAGAGCTTTAATACGTAAACGCATAATTTCATTTATTTTTACTCATAGATTATTTCTTGAAACTAATTAAATATTGCTGTATACTTGTGACACCTACGCAAATCGGTCGTGCTTTAGTTTACGGTCGCACGCGGAGGGGGGTGGGAATTGGTGGGGGGGGGGGTAGTGGTGAACCCCCCCTAAAAGGGGGGGATGCGGAAACTTATAGTTTCTGAAATATATTAAAAAATCTATCCTAACCTATAAAATATTGATATTGATTAATTTAATATGGTATTTGTTTAAATCAAGTGGGGAGGAGGCTCTATTGTTTACCTACCAAGCTAGGTCAATTGAGTCCTGCTATGTAGGGCCAGTATTTCTGGGTGGTTATAAAAAAAATAACCACGAAGGCTAAGGCGGGACTCCCGCCTTAACCTTCTAACCTAATCTGTCCGAGTCGGATTGCTCTGAATCGGGCTGTCAAACATGATATCAAAAAACTTAACCAACTTAAAAGACCATTAAAAAATATAAATACCTTTGTTATATTTTCTCTTTGTTTTTTTTTTAAGCAAAGATTTACCATATACATCCAAAATATTTTTTAGGTCTGAAATAACACGCGGTAAAAGGAGATGCAACCATTATGTTGTCTCTTTCTAATGCTTTAGAATGTCATTATGTAAATGTCAAGGGCCGAAAGCCAAAACAATACTGTTCTATACGATTCCTAGTAATACCTATAAAACTTAAAAAATTAATTTCTCGAAAACTATAAGTTTCCGCAGAAAATCCTTCTAGCATTTACTTCAATGACCTGTTACCTACCTATTAAAATTAAAATTATCACGAAAATCGTGCGACCGTAAACTAAAGCACAGCCCGCAAATCTTATATGTGATATGAGTTACACTCTAAACACGCTTCTCGAATTCTGTGTATTGTTTTCCACAACAGAGACATAAATGTAATGTTATTAATTTTGAGGTTGTTTTTAATAACATAGGTATACCTATAGAATATAAGGTACGACTTTCCATTGACGTCGATTCAGAAGGGACTGATTCAGAAGGATTTCTGTATCTATTTTGAGACTGCTACGTCTATAGCGCTGTGGGAAGAGCAGCCTCTACGCCTTTGCATAACAAATCGCAGGCATCCCTCCTCGCCTCCACAGCTTCGGCTCGTCCGATGCCTATGATTTATTACAGCAGGCAGAGACTGTTTCCCCTATGTGCCTCCAGCTCTTTAAAACCACTCTAAGGGTAGGACAGACTCGTACCAGGTGCTGTCGGGGTCAATCAATTCGGTTCTTTGACATAAGTTGAACCTAATCTATTTTATTTATCTGCCCTAATAGGTACTGTTAAAATAAAACAAATTTCAATAAGAGATCATTTATTATGGTATCTGTCTTGTTTTTCATAAAATGGATTTATATTTACATTATAAATGCAAACATAAAAAAATATAGATATTTTAGAAATCAAATTTTTGTGAATCGATACATCAGCTTACGATTTGAATAGATTTAAAAATCAACCTTTTTCGGAAAGAATCTACATCCCTACTGACGACGACAATGACATTACAAAATAGCGCCAGTTTTACAGTAGGATTAGACATAAACATTGCAAGAATAATTGATTTTCAATAAAAAAAATTCTCAAAAATGACACATTTTTCCGCATGTTGTAACTTTGTGTGTGTGCTTATAATAGTGTAACTTTTCTGTAAAAATAAGTATCAACACCCAACTCGACGGACTTCAATGGAAAGCTAAGCCAAATATAATAAATAAATTAGTTATGTAGCAGACTTTAATAATTAAATACATTAATAATAATGATGAAGTTTTTCAGTATTTATAACATTAAAGTTTTTTTTAAATATGTTTTTACATATAACATACACATTGCAAGAATTTTATCATATATTATACACGTCATGCTCATTGCCTTGCATATTGATATAAATAGTACTTACTTACTTACTTACTTACTTATCTTCACGCACAATCCCTGACGGGGTAGCCAGAGAGAACAGATCGCCAAGTGTCACGATCCTTACATACCTCTTTCGCTTCTTTCAGATTCATAATCTTCTTCATACATGCACGTCTAGGTATCCGAGTACTCTTGACCCTCCCCTCTTCGAGCAGTTTGCTCACATGGTCTTCGAAAGTTAGTCTCGGTCTACCTCGACACCTTTTAATATTAACTTTCGCGCTATATATTTTCTTCACCATTCGGTCTTCACTCATTCGCTCAACGTGCCCAAACCATCGAAGCACGCCCTTATCAATTTTTGTGATAAGGTCATCTTTCAAACCTGCCATATTGCGAATCTCTTCGTTTCGCTTAAAAATTATTCGATATAAATAGTGTAATCATAATTTCCTTTAACCACACTTGATTACGTTGGAATGTTTGTTTGCTTAACCTTAAGTAAATTATATATATTTATAAATTATAATATGGTATTATTATATACATATGATGTGGTTTAAAAAGTGTTGTTCTGAATAAACAACAGTGGAGATGTATTCATTTTATTTTTATTTATTAAGTGTGGAACCTAGGTAGAACTATTTTTATATAGCATAGGGTGACAAACGAGCACACAGCCCACCTGATGGTAAGTGGATACTGTGGCCCATAGACATCTACATTTATCTTCAATCAAGAATCAAAATGTAGATGCGTTAGCACCCCTGAGAATTAAGATGGAACGCCTTGTTTCCAGTAAAAAGGGTCTCGGGTTCTCTACACTCACCATATGAAACACAGCAGCATTAAGCTGCTATTTTACACTGATATTATGTGAGTCTGTATTTAAATAAATAATCCTTTTGATGCATCTAGGTCACATATGTTAACCATCTAACTTTGCTTAAAATGAAGAAAAAATGAGCTGAATGATGATGAATCTAGAACATCTATCTTCTTAAGCTCTATACACTCATCTACTCATTCTATGAGACTCCCTTTATTCAAACATTAAGAAGGGAGGGGAGCCACCACAATGATCCAATGTATGTTATGGACTTTGCATGTTTTTGCACTAAGAATGTTTTCTTTCACCTTGAAGTATGTGATAAATTAGCACTATAATTGTAAATTAATAGTTTATTGGTGTTGCTGCTGTGTACCTTACTTGGTTTGCCCACATACTATTAAATTTATAGATATTCCCTGATGTAGACCTAATGAGCTATAGTCATACAAACATTTGTAGATCAAACCTATTTTAAAAAAAATTAATTGTATCTAGTAGATACATGTTATTAATGTTCTTACATAGGTTTAAACTTAAAGTTTCAAACTAAATATTTGTTTATATTTACAGATATCTGTAATGATAAAAAAAAACTGTAACTGCTATGTAATCTCATTGGCATTCTCATGACTTCTTACCTGTTACTCAATTGTCGTAAAACCCACGAAGAGGTCAATATTTTTGACTTGTATTATGTCTTTTCACATTTTAACTAGTGACAACTATGTAATTTGTCATAATTGGTCAACTAGCATAATTTCAATGGACAGTAGAAAAAGGAAGGTCATTTTAATTGTGTATGGTATTGAATGAAAGTTAATAATAAGTATTTTTTCTAATTTAGATCAATATAGTCACTGTTAGAGCTGTGGTAGCTGGGATGGTTAGCGCTCGCTGTAAGCTTAACAGCACTCGAGCAACCTGGATTCAATCCCTGCCGGCACCAATGCAATTGTTACTTGCAATTTTAAGTGCTGGTTTACCACGTGCTCGGCGGTGAAGGAAAACATCGTGAGGAAACCTGCATGTCTGAGAAATAAGAAAAAAATTTTTGGAAGATATGTGAAGTTCGCCAACACACGTTGGGGGAGAGCGGGCGACATTTCTTTGCCCTAAAACCCTCTCAAAAATGAGAGGAGGCCTGTGCCCAGCAGTGGGACGTAAATAGGCTGCAACTTTACTTTTACTACTTTATAGTCACTATTTATTATTCTTTAATAAAAACAAAAAAAAATTGATGTAATGAAAATGCAATGAATATAAGATTGAATATTATTTTCTTGAATCAACTCTCTAGTGTAGGTAGTTATTATTTTCACAGCATCTATTACTCATGGAGAAGGCCTAAGCATAGGTTCTGGTCTTTCAAAAAGCTTTTTCTTATTTGGTTTACTAAGGGAGCCTTATGTATTTTCTTATACTGTGTTCAATAGTGCATACACTTATAAAGGAAGGGTGGTGCTCTTCAAACTATGCAAACATTCCATTTTTATTTTATTTTTTACTAGCTGTTCCCCGCGACTTTGCTCGCATGTAATTTAGGGTTTTAATTATATTGCGCGGAACCCTAATTCTTTTTCTAAAATATAATTAGCCTAAATTACTCCTTATAACATCACCTATCTGCTAATGAAAGTTCCGTCGAAATCGGTCCAGCCGTTTTGGAGATTAGCCAGAACAAACAGACAGTCAGACAAAAAAATTAAAATTGTGTTTCTGTTATAACTACCATTTATATTTTCATATGCATTTAGTAAAAAGATGTTATTTTGACATTACAAACAGACACTTCAATTTTATTTATATGTATATATATATGTAGATAGTAAGGGTGGCAAATGAGCACACAGTCCACTAATACAGGGGTGTATAAGCTTTGGCCCATATACATTTACATCTGTCCTCAATTAAAAGTCATAGTGTAGATGCATTATCTTCTCTGAGGACTAAGATAAAATGTCCTACTAAGGCAGGTCTCGGTACAACTTTCCATTGACGTCCGTCGAGTTGGGCGTTGATATTTTTTTTACAGAAAGGTTATAAACAGAAACAGAAACTTTTTTATTCAATATAGATTATAAATAATACTTATTGAAAGTCACTCTTTTGTATAATTACCACTGGTTCGAAAAAAACCTCTGTCCTGGGAAGAACCAGCAAGAAACCCAGCGGGGCTTGTTTTTTTAAATAACAGCTTACAATCATGTATGTTACACAAATTAACAACACAACAAATTAGAAATAGCTTGGGAGCGATCACCTCACTTCCAGGGGTTATTATCATCTATAAATTCTTTAATATTATAATAACCCTTTTTATACAAACTTAGTTTAATAAAGTTTTTGAACTTTGAGCAGGTCAAATTTTGTATATTTTCTGGAATTTTGTTGTAAAAGCGTATACATCGCCCCAAGAATGAATTACTGACTCGATGGAGTCGGGTAACTGGTACTACTAGCTTGTATCTGTTCCTAGTATTTACAGAATGAATATCACTTATTTTTGTAAAACTACTTTTATTTTTGTGTACGTACATTACATTTTCATAAATGTATTGAGAGGCCAAAGTTAATATATTAATTTCCTTAAATTTTTGTCGCAGCGACTCTTTAGGCTTTAAATCATAAATTGCTCTTATGGCCCTCTTCTGCAAAACAAATATAATTTCAGTGTCAGCTGCGTGTCCCCATAGCAAAATACCATACGACATTATGCTGTGGAAATAGCTAAAGTAAACTAGTCTAGCTGTTTCAACACTAGTTAGACTTCTAATCTTTTTTACAGCATATGCTGCAGAACTAAGTCTGCTTGCTAGCTTTGATATATGGGGGCTCCATTGAAGCTTCGCGTCTAGTGTGATTCCAAGAAAAATGGTCGTATCTACAAGACTCAGTTTCTCCCCATTTAAAATTACATTAGTATTTAATTGTTTGACATTTGGAGTCATAAATTTCATACATTTCGTTTTAGTGCCATTTAAATGCAAATTATTGACATTGAACCAATTCACTAATTTAGATATAGCATTATTTACTTCGTCATATTTTAGCAAATGTCGACTTAATTTGAAAATTAAAGAAGTGTCATCTGCAAATAATACTATATCATGGTTATCTCCTACTATGTAAGGTAAGTCATTAATATATACAAGAAACAGAAAGGGGCCGAGAATTGAGCCTTGAGGCACGCCCATCTGTACCATCGACCCGGAAGAACTCGTACTGTTGATGGCAACTTTTTGCGTTCTCTTACTTAAATATGAAATAATTAATTTTAGAGCATCACTTCTTACACCGTAGTGTTGAAGTTTCCTGATTAATGTTTCATGGTGAACACAATCGAAGGCTTTGGATAGGTCACAAAATATACCCAAAGCATCCTGTGAATTCTCCCATGCATTAAATATATATTTAATCAGCTCAACACCGGCATCAGTTGTCGAGCGACCCCTTGTAAAACCAAATTGATTTTTATGAAGTAAATTATTTATATTAAAGAAATTTAACATTTGATCAAGAATAATTTTTTCAAAAATCTTACTAAGTGTTGGTAGTACAGAAATAGGTCTAAAATTGGCGGGGTCTAATGTACTACCAGATTTAAATAAAGGTATTACTTTACTATACTTCATTAAATCAGGAAACACACCAGATTCGATACTAGTATTAAAAATAGTAGCTAAATGAGGCGCGATTGTATCTATTATAGACGCAATAACTTTAACAGAAATCCCCCACAGATCCGCAGTTTTCTTAACATCAATAGTTTTAAAATATTTTACAATATCTTTTGATGATACTTTATGAAATGTAAAATTCTTTGTACACGCATTTACATTTTGTTTAAGTAATGATTCGGCGACCGCAGGAGAAGAATTCAGTGACTTAGTGGTTAATATCGGAATATCAGTAAAATATTTCTCAAAAACCACTGCAACGTCCTGATCTGATTCGGTTAATTTGTTATTAACACTTAACTTGTAGTTTGAATTGCGAGAGTTGATCTTACCAGTTTCGCTATTAATTATACTCCATGTCATTTTAATTTTATTAGAAGCCGTCTTAATTTTGTTGCTCAAATGCAAAGACTTGGCTGTGGAGCACACTCTTTTAAATATTTTTGAATATTTTTTTACATATTCTCTAAATTCGACGCTATGGTTATATGACCTTTCATGGTAAAGATCATATAACCTGCGTCTGCTCTTATGGACTCCTGCTGTCGCCCATTCATTAAATGACTTCCGACTGTTCAAGGAGAATGTTTTAGAAGTAAAAGTATTATTAAATTCATTGCAAATAAGCTTAAATAATGTTCCATACAAAAAATTTGGATCATTTTGGTATGAAAGTGATGGAAGTTTTTTCACTATGTTACTTCTAAATTTCTCCAAGCGACGTGCATTTACTGGAACAAACACAACTTTCTCATCTACTTGCTTTTTGTGAACATATGGTAACGAAACTACTTGTCCACAGTGATCAGAACTTAATTTTTGAATTATACATTTATGCAATGGCTTCACATTTGTAAAAATATTATCTATACATGTTGCACTAGATTGAGCAATACGCGTTGGCTCTATAAATAAATTAAAAAGACCATATGATTTAAATAATGATCTAAATTTAATATTGATTGAGGAAGCTTCTAGGAGATTGATATTAAAGTCTCCACATATTACAACAGATTTATTCTGTTTATTAAGCTTAGCAAAAACTTCCTCCATAATTTTTTCAAAAGTATCGTATATAGAACATGGGGGTCTGTAGACGCTCACAACAATGAGGTGCTCAAACTCAACACATGCCATTTCTACAGTTCGCTCAACAGAGAGGCTCACAATATCTTTACGTTCTTTACATGACAATAATTTACTAGCTAATATTAAGGAGCCACCTCTTAAAACCGTTTCTCTATTGAAAGAACTGACCACCTGGTGATTACTGAAGTTAAACATTAAGTTATAAGCTTTTAACCAATGTTCAGTAATACATAAAATATGAATATTGTTGCTATTTAAGAACAACTCAATTTCTAGCTCTTTGCCTATCATGCCTTGTATATTTTGATGCACCAGGTGTAAACAATTTTCATTATCTTTCTGTGGAGTCATACAATTAAAGATTTGTAAGCCACATTCTAAATTATTTAAGTTATTATAGCTGCTAGAGATTACCTCTATTGTCTCATTTTCTAATTTAAATTACTTGGAACTGATTCCAAATTGCATATTAAGTCATTACACTGCTCAAAAGAAGCAGATGTCTGTGTAGCCAAGTCCTTGGCTGAGTTAATATATAAATAATAAGATAGCACATTTGCTATCTGTCTTAAATTATATTTTGTTAGGTAATACCTATCTTTAGTCAAAAATTTCTTAATTAAATTATTTATATCTATTAAATTAATTCTATCATTATAATTGTAACAATTAAATGTCAAGTTTAAATTATTATTACATGAAAAGTTATTTATTAATAAATTTAAATCATATCTTATTTTATTTTCCTGCGGCCAACCCTGTATGTAAGGCAATGTAAACAAGATAATTTTATGTACATTTAAAGTATTTAGATTATCAATATATTTTAATAATTGATTTTTGTTTAGATTGCCTCTTCTCCCAACAAGAATTATTAATGTGCTATTAGGACAAAATTTACTAGCTAAAACTTTATCCATTATATGACTAAAGGATGCTCCAGGCATGCAATAATTACTGATCAGATGTCCTTTTAAACAGTTATTTAACATCATGCCCAAATTTTTGCCTATGTCATCACAATACATAATACTTTATTTTTTTTTATATTTTCATTGCTTTTTAAGTCTATATCCTTTGTCATGACACTGTCATAGAGTGTAGGTGAAAATAATGAGGTCTTACAATTAACTTTGTTATTTACACATATTGTCCCTGATGAACCTGGTATGGAGCGCTGATACTCACTCTGATGTTTTATTAAGGAGTCAAAGCGCTCCTCATTATACTTACATGATTTTACCAGATCATTCATGGCCAATATGTGTTCTTTTATCTCATCTTGAGCCGATGCATATTTATTTGATATAATTTGTAGAGAGCTTTTAAGTGATAAAATTGTTGAATTTAGACACTCTATATCAGTCTCATAACAGTGATTCATATTTTCCACCTCAATTGAATATATTTTAAGTTTATTAATTAGTTCTTGCTTTTCTTTGCATACATTTATATAATTTTTAACATTAATTTTAGTTTTAATTAATTTTTGTAGTTTTCTAATATATTTATTAATTTTTATATATTTCTTTAGTTTTCTTCTACTGCAGGTAGTCCTTGCTGCTGTTCTTGATATGACATAATCATCACCAGTCAAATCGGTTGTTGTGGAGGGTTGCAATGCTTTAGATTTAGAAGATTCACATTCTATGAGCTCGTTGAACAGACTTTGAGTTTGGGACGCTTTCATGTTATCTATGTAATGTTTTAATTGCACAATCTGCTCATTAGCCTCACTTAACTGTAACTGCAATGCAGCAATTAATTTGAGGGATTCCTCATATTCCTTGCTGCACTGGTCAAACTCATCGACTGTTCTCTGAAGTTGATCTCTTTCTTTTGTAACAAATGTATATTCTTTATGCAACTTAACCATGTCACTTTTTAGTTTAGTATTTTTAGCAATTATGTTTATTATTTCCTTTTCATTGTCATCCCTTTCTTTAATTAACAGCTCACACTGCTCCTTTGACGCCTTAAGTTCTTGAAGCGCCATTTGAAGTTGGTTCTCCAATTGGCGCGTTTTGGCGTTGCGTGTATTCATTTTACTATTAAATGTAAATAGCAAAAGAAAACAAAGAAAGAAAACCAAAGAAGCAGAGTAAGCAAATTTCGAAATGTATGGGCTTATTTACAGATCTCAAATTAAATTATCATGTAAATAATTCAAAATGAAATCCACAACAACACTTACTTAATAGGTAAATCTAAAAATGTTAAAGGGATAACAAGAATTACACTTACAATACGTTTAAACGATGTTCGTTACAGCTGTTACTTTTGGTTGAAACACTAAACACAATGTATGTAATTAAAATAGGTACTTCTGACTTTTACTTATATCACAAACACAAATAAGTCGTATTTAACAACTGTAACTCAAAATTGAGGTGGATATTATTAATTTACAATATTTAATTTTTAAAAATAGTTGGGAGCAATAATTTTACAACATGTCACCGGGGTTGCCACAGAAAAAAAATAAAATATATTATATATATATTAGTATATTATTATAAGCACATATGCAAAGTTCCAACATTCGGAGACACGTACTTTTTGAAAAAAAAATATTGAAAATCAACTATTTTTACAATATTTATGTCAATTCCTACCGTAAAACTGACTCTATTTTGTATTTTCATTGTCAGTAGGGATGCGATTCTTTCCGAAAAAGGTCGACTTTTTTAAATCGATTCGAATTGTAAGCTGATGTATCGATTCACAAAAAAACGAGATCTAAAAAATACCCTTCATCATAAAAAAAAGGGGGACTGATTCAGAAGGACATCTGTATCTATTTTGAGACTACTACGTCTCCGGCGCTGCGGGAAGCCGAAGCCGAAGCTGCGGAGGTGAGAGAGAAAAAATATAGATATTTAGGAAATCGATTTTATGTGAATCAATACATCAGCTTACGATTCGAATCGATTTAAAAATCGATCTTCTTCGGAATGAATTGCATCCCTACTGACGATGACAATGACAATACAAAATAGTGTCAGTTTTACCGTAGGAATTGACATAAATATTGCAAAAATAATTGATTTTCAATAATTTTTTCTCAAAAAGTACGCGTCTCCGAATGTCGAAACTTTGTGTGTATGCTTATAATAATGTAGCCTTTCTGTAAAAGAAATATCAACCTCCAACGTCAATGGAAAGCTAAGCCCAGGTCTCTAGTTCTTTACAATCACCACAGCAGCATTATGATGCTATTCTGTGAGAGTGTACTCCTTGCCCAGTCAAGCCAATCCATTCATACCGCAATCATAAGATTACTGCAGTATGGCTCTAACACATTTTGCTTGCAGATTTTAGCAAATTAACATTCTACCTTAGATTCAGTACATACCTTAGATTCAGATAGTTCAGTTTTTCGCTCCGTATCGTTCGGTCGCATTTACTATTTGCTCCGATTGGTGCAACCGGTGCAATTTTAGCCAGTGCTTCTCAAACTGTTCATTATCTAAGCTTATAAGTTGTTAATATCTGTCATAATGGACACTCATAATTGTGGTGCATGTGGGGAGTTGTTATCAGAAGGTCCTCACTGTACTGTATGCAATCAAGAACTACATTTTCACTGTGCTGGAATAACTGAAGCCGGATATCGCAAGCTGGGAGATAGGAAGTCTACCTGGCGATGTGTCAAGTGTAAACAAACTCACTCTATCCAGCCTCCTTTATCACCAAAGGTCGAATCCGATGCACTAATACTTAAGGAGATAAGAGCTCTCTCTGATAAACTGGCGCCATTAGAATGTCTTAAAGATGAAGTCATTGCCTTGAGAACTGAATTTGCTGATCTTAAATCTTCACTAAATAATACTAACGTGGCGCTAAAAGAATTTAATAACAAAATTAAGGACTTCGAACAGCGTCTAGTACAGGTCGAGAAAGTGCAAAAACATGCTAACCTAATTCAGACTCGGTTAGAAAAACTGGAGCAGGAGTCGAACTCTGCGGAGCAATGGTCAAGAATGAATAATGTTGAAATAAAGGGAGTACCTCAGGCAAGCGGTGAAAATTTGTTTGAAATCATATCCAAAATTGGGTCTAAGATACAATATCCGATTACAAAGACTCAGGTAAATTTCGTTACAAGAGTACCAACCCGTGAGAAAGAGCATAACAAACCGATAATAATCTGTTTCTGCAATCGATATGTGAAGGAAGATTTTGTGGCGGCAGCCAGATATGCATCGAAAACTAGTCATCTCACATCAGGCAACATGGGATTTGTGGGCAATAATAGGATTTATATCAATGACCACCTAACCATGCACAATAAGACCTTACTTTCTAAAACTAAAAAGGCAGCGGTTGAAATGAATTTTCGTTATGTCTGGGTCAAGCATGCCAAGATACATGTAAGAAAGACCGATACGTCGCATATAATTATGGTGAAGTCAGAAAGAGACCTTACAAAAATAGTGTGATGTTAAACTTATTATCTCTTTGTTCTATTACTACCATTATTCATAATTTGTTTTTGTACTACTCGAAACTTGTAACATTGCAGTTTGAGATCCATGCGCTGTCGCGGCGTGTTAACGTATTCATTTTGTTGTGCAATTGCGTATTAATTTACATTATAGTTTATAAACATCTCACCAATGTGGATAAACTATTTTTAAATCTTATTACATATAACTGGGTTCGCTTTTGGTCTATTAATTTACTATCAAATATGAAAGACGTTTGGTTGTTGATTTTTTGTACTATATATACTATTGATTTTACTTATTGGTCATTGGTCGTGGTCGTAAGCATTCGAGAATCGCGTGATGCATATTACGGCGCATTGTTCTACGATTATGAATTATCTACCCGCTTTTATATGACATTTTTGTTCTTTGTTTTAAATGTTCCTTTTATTTTACTATTTCATTTACTTTTATTGAATTGCTGTATTGTGATAAAATATTTAGTCATAGTTAAGCTCAATTACGGAATCGATTAAAATATATTACCAAAACGTACGCGGTTTACGAACAAAAACACTTAACTTATTTAGGAACGTATATTTAAATTCGTATGATATTATTATATTCACCGAAACGTGGTTGGTCGATAGTATACATAACAGTGAATTATTTGATGACCGATATTTAGTATGGAGGCGGGATCGCAATTATTGTAGCACGTCACAAACGCGGGGGGGTCGTGTACTAATTGCAGTGAGGAATGATCTTTCGGTAGTGGAGAGGGATGACTGGCGTAGTTCAGCGGAAGATATTTGGGTCTCTATTTTGCTAAAAAGATCCAGGCCGCCAGTGACATACAATATAAACATTTGTGCGCTTTACCTGTGTAGAGAAAATATCGGTAACTCATATAATACCCAATTGCAAAATTTCACACAAAATATTAATACCATAATTCTGTCTAATCCGTGCGATAAATTCATAATCGTAGGTGATTTCAATTTTGGTAGTCAAGTAGATTGGAATGTTTGCAGTGACAGTGGTGAGTTGTTACCAACCAATCACTCCTGTCAATATATTTCTGATTTCCTTGACTCTGTTAACACCTGTAGCTTATCTCAATATAATTGTATACGTAACATAAATGGGAGACTACTTGACTTGGTTTTCTCTAATGACCTTGTAGATGTTAAGGAATGCTATGAACCATTAGCAGTGCCCCCAGATATGCACCATAAGCCTTTGGTTATAAAGGCTGATTTTGTTGAATTACATAAACTAGATGATAAAAAGAAAAACAATTATCTCTTTCACAAAGGTGATTACACGGCTATCAGTTCAGCTCTTGACCAGGTAAACTGGTATGAACTTTTGGGCAATGACTCTCTAGACAATGTGGTTACTCTCTTTTATAATAAATTGTATGAACTTAGGGAACAGTTTATTCCCATAAAATCCACTAGACGCTCGTCACACCCTACATGGTATAATTCAGCGCTACTAAAGGTCTTAAAAGAAAAACACAAGTATCATCGTAAGTTTAAGTTATATGGTAATTTATCCGACTACCAATCTTTTTCACTATTACGTAAAAGGGCTAACCAATTAGAGCGAGACTGCTTTGAATCCTATATTGATAAAATCGAATCTTCCATAACTAGTAACCCAAAAATTTTCTGGTCTTTTATAAAAAGTAGGAATAATGCGTCTACTACTCCTAATGTAATGTATTATGAGGAATCTTCTGCAAACACTGGTGAAGGAATTAGTGACTTATTCGCTAAATATTTTAGTACTACTTTCGTTGAACCAGAATTGGAAACTTCTGATTCTAAATTATTTCCCATAACTGATTACAGTATTAACAGTATTAGCTCAATATACGTCTCAGATAAAGGTATCTTGAAGCTATTACAAGGCCTCGACATCTCTAAATCTGGTGGCCCCGACCATATACCACCAATATTTATCATAAATTGTGCGAAAAGCTTAGTCAAACCCATTAGTATACTTTTTAAGCGGTCATTAACAGAAGGAATAGTTCCACAAGTTTGGAAATCTGCCTTCATAACACCGGTATTTAAAAAAGGCGACAAGTCGAATGTCGGAAATTATCGTCCCATCTCGAAGTTATGCTTGTTTTCTAAAGTTCTTGAAAGAATCGTTTATAATGAAGTCTATTATGCAGTACAAAATTATTTGGGTGATGAACAACATGGGTTTCTTCGAAGACGTTCAACTACTTCTAATCTCATCTCGGCTAATGAGTACATCACTAAAGGTATGGAGCAGCGTGCACAGGTAGACGTAATTTACACAGATTACAGCAAGTGCTTTGATCGTATTAATCATCGTGTTCTTTTACAAAAGTTGTTAGCTTCGGGAATACACGGTGACTTGTATAGGTGGTTTTGTTCGTATATAGAGAATCGGACGCAGGCTGTGGTTTTGCGTGGTTACATGTCTGGTTGGTGCTCAATCCCATCTGGTGTTCCTCAGGGTTCATTACTTGGCCCCCTATTATTCACAATATTTATTGCCGATATTAAGTCATGTTTTAAAAATTCTCTCATACTACTTTACGCCGATGACATGAAAATTCTTAAAACTATTCATAATCTAACAGATGTTAAACAACTTCAAGAAGACCTAAACAGGTTTTCTGATTACTGTAAACTCAATAAGCTTCAATTGAATATCTCCAAATGTTCTCATATAACATTCACACGACAAAGATCTAGTATCGGGTTCGGTTATACTCTTCATAATCAGACTATCAGCAGGGTAAATCATATTCATGATCTCGGCGTAATACATGATAGTAAATTTATATTTGACAAACACATTGTATATATTGTCAACAAAGCATCCAAGGCTCTTGGTTTCATTTTAAGAACTTCATCCTGCTTCCGCTCTCTTAAAGCTGTTAAGATTTTGTATTGCTCATATGTGCGAAGCCATTTAGAATATGCATCCCAAGTATGGAACCCACAGTATAAGGTTTACATATCTCGTGTTGAAAGTATACAGAAAAAATTTCTGAGATACCTCGACTTCAAGGCACAAATAAATTCAGCCAATTATCTAGAAAGATGTAAGCGATATCATTTTTTACCGTTGGAATACAGACGTAAAGTCAATGATATTTGTTTCTTAGTTAATATTGTAAATGGATCTATTGATTCTTCTGAGCTACTTACTCACATAATGATTCGAACCGATTTAATGAGATTTAGACAGCGACCCCTGCTATATATACCTCTTGCTTCAACGAATTATAGAAGAAATTCCTTCTTTCTGCGTAGCGCAATGGAATTTAATAAAATTTCATCTGTAGTAAATATTGACCTATTTTCTACTAGTTCTAAATTTGTAAAAAAAGTGATGAACAGAGAATTTTTCACTCACAGCCGCGACTAGCATGACTCAAGTTGCAACCTCCTTGGTCTCACGGAAAGTTGAACTATGCGGTTTTTTTTTTGTTATTGTTTTTGCCTATTTTTTGCTTATGTTATTTTTTTTTGTAAGTAGTTTAAGTAATCCCTAGAGTATTTTAAATTTGTATAAAGTTGGATGAAAGTAATATGTGGAGGCTTGTAATTAGCAATTCTTATCACCATTTTGTTACTTTACCGAAGATATTAGTCTGTAAGCCTTCCTAAAATAAATAAATAAATAAATAAATATAAGTAATATTTTTTTAAAGGAATGCTTTATTTCATTAAACTGTTTTTGTTTTATTATGAAGCACTGCACTATGATGCTGGTGCGCGTAAACATGCGCTCGGCGCTGGTGGCTCTATGCATTGGTGTCCTGTTGCTTACGCTCTTTTGGAGCCGCTGCGGGGAGCTTTCACACAGACCAAGTTAGTAAATTTATTGAATAATTTATTACAACCTAAGAACCCAAACCTTTAGTTTAGTTTGCAATTTTTTTTCTAGAATAAGGGAGACAAACAAGCAGTCCAACCTGATAGTAAGTTGATGCTGTGATCCATAGACATATAAATATCCTCAATTAAGAATCAAACTGCAGTTGGATTGTCACCCCTAAGGACTAAGATGGAATGTCTTGTTTCCAGTTAAAAGAGTCTCCAGTTCCTACACTCACTATATGAAACAGGAGCACTAAGCTGCTATTTTACGCTGGTATTCTGTGAGAGCGTGGTCCTTCCCTGGTCGAGCCGACCCATTCATGCTCAACAAGATGATATGAGTTATAGCGGAGCCTACTACGCCGCCACCACCCGGCGAGGGCTTAAAATAGTAGCATAATAATTCACTTACGTGGTAGATTCTTTTATGTTATAGAGCCATACTGCAGCTATATTACTGGTATAGTTGTAGCACGAATGGGTCGGCTCGACCGGAGAAGGACAACGCTTTCACAGAATACCAGCTTAAAATAGCAGCTTAATGCTGCTGTGTTTCATATGGTGAGTGTAGAAAACCAAAGACTCTTTTTACTGGAAACAAGGCATTCCATCTTAGTCCTCACGGGTGCCAACGCATTTTCATTTTGATTTGTAATCCAGGATAGATCTAGATGTCTATGGGCCACATCAACCATCAGGTGGACTGTGTGCTCGTATGTTACTCTTATCCTATAGAAATAAATTGTATGTTGTATGCAGTTGATAAATGACAACAGTTTTTAAAAAGTGGTTGGCCAAGGAATGTTATCCTCTTTATGAACAGTCCTGTATCCTTTTAAAGAATACGCCAGCTGGCAAACGTTACTTGGAATATTCGCCCATACTCACCATGCTGAACAGGTTCTTTACAGATGTAAGAATGACTAACAAACATAAAGTCCACCTAAACGTAAGTGGAGGCCATACCTCATAACACCTACCTATCCTCGCTTAGAAATCAAAATGCAGATGCATTGTCATCCCCGAGGTCTAAGATGGAATGCCTCAGTACCATTAAAAGTCATTGGTTCTCATCCCTCATATGAAACACAGAACAACATAATACTGTTGCTTTTAATTGAACGCAGGTATCCTGTGTGAGCCCCGTCCTTCCATGGTGAAACCAACCCATCCATCCTATAACACTGTAGTCTCTAAAATTTGGATTCAATGTTTTGGGTGCATCTCCTTTGCAGTCAGTCGCCAGGACCTCGTGATCCTAATGAGCAGCGTGCGTAAAGATTAGCATCAGTAGAAAGCTTGTATCGCCCCTTACAGCCTCTTGTCCTTTATGTTTGGTGCTGCAAAGTGCCACGTGGCAGCGTATTTCAGTGGGAAGACGTGTTAAGTCGCTTATTGATAAACCTGATGTGGTTGAAACCAATCTTGTCAGCCATGAGCACAGGTGCAGAGTAGCCAGCCTCTCGTCATTCTAAAGGATGCATTTCTGAGAGTGCGCAGGAATTATATGCCGTAATTCCTCCCTCCCCTCTCCGTCATCGCCCCACCAGGCGGTTGGCGGGTATTCACCCCTATGTTGTCGCTACTCCACGAATTCGAACAGAACGGTTTGCTTCATCTTTCGTTATACGTACAGCAAAGGAGTGTAAGCAACAATTTGCCGGATCTATGTACAAATATTCCGCCCGGATACAATCGAACAGGCTTTTGTTACGCTAAGACAGTCTATTAGCCATCTAGGGCTTCATCACCACTAACAACCAGATGGGCATGTAGTCAATCACTGGCTTATAATAAGTTAAAAAAAATTACCCCCACCACTAATATTTTTAATCTTATTAAGTTTCGTTTATAGTAGGCTCGGTGCCGTCGAATGGGCTATCAGATCGCGGCGGCGGAGGAGAGATCGAGTGCCTTATTAATGGAGAGTATTCGGTAGCCTGCCGCCGGGACCGGGACCAGGTCTACTTGCCGTTTTCTTTTATACAGAAGTACTTCGAGGTGAGTTGCTCATTTGACTTTATTAAATACTATACTACGCCGCGACTTCGCACGGGTGATTTTTGGATCTCAATAACAGCGCCACCTACCGGTTCCAATTGTGAATTGTTTCGATCATCCTGACACCCACTCAAACACACACAAAAAATTATCAAAATAGCTCGAGCCGTTTTCGAGTTTTAGTGAGACTAACAGACAGCAATTGATTTTTATATAATATTCTTTATTGTTTGATTCTGTACGTAGTCAACTTATGACGACTTTCCGCTTTTATGTTTAAAAAGTGACCACTCTATCTTCCTTTCTTTCTTTTTTTTTAATAAAATATTACCCTAGGATTATCACACTGAGGATTTTCTCCTAACACAAGGACTTGAAACAAATTTTTCTAGGCCATACAAATACTTGTTCCGTGCGAAATTCGAACCCGCGATCGTCAGCACCGCATCTCAATGCTTAGCAACAGCGCATCCATCACACAATGATTTCAATAAAATATATATACCGGCAGGTTTAGGGCAGATGTCTTGAACGACAAAAATTCAATGGATGGTGGCGCCATACATAATTTGTTTCCAAAAAAAAATTATAGTTGGTCTTATGGCTTCACAGATGTCGCTACTTTGGAAAAATAAAATGATATTTACTTACAAAATAAAAAATAAGTGCAGCAAAAAATTATTGGTGATGTTATTAATAACAAATTATCATTTTAACATAAAAATACGAAATAATTATCGAATCAATCGATAAATATGATACTTATGATACTGGCAACCAGCATAGTATTATAATAAAAAAATTAAAATTAAAAATGAAATAATTGCCATACCAAACTAAATTGTCATTCTTGTTTCATTGCAAATACCCTTTTTATATATTATTATCTCAGAAATACAAGTGTACTTATTGGAACTATTTACCTACTTTTAATATTAAAAGTATAAATTAGTATTACAAAAAAGTAGGAACTGTTTCAGTAAATATACGAATTAAAGAACATAATAGTTTAAATATGATGTATATAATTAGCTATATATAGCGAATTAATTCGGATTCAATTTGTAGGAGGCGCTAGTAGTTCAATTTTGTCTGCAATGAAATGTCGTTAGAGGGCTCTCTTTTTCTGTATATACTTATTATACTCTTTGTATACTGGTGACAGAAAACAAAATCAAAGTTCGGTCGTCAATCAGCTTACCAAGAGTGGATAGTGGCTTTTTAATATGCACTCACAATTTTTCGCAATTTTGCCTTTAATTATCAGTATTTGTTTACCAGGTTTATGGAAAAATAACATCTACGGATGGTGTAGATAGATTCGAATGGTCACACAGTTACAGCAAAGTCTACCATCCCAAGAAGAAGTACGACCCGCGAGGAACCTTCACCACATTCGAGAACTACAATGTGGAAGTGAGAGAACGCGTCAAATGCATCAGCGGGATCGAAGGAGTGCCAGTTTCAACCCAGTGGGAACCGCGTGGGTTCTACTATGCAACTCAAATAGCACAGTTTGGACTGGCGCACTACAGCAAAAATATCACAGAGCCCGAACCTAGAGTGAGGATAATAGACGACGGGGAGAAAGTTCTTGGAAACTGGATAGTCAGCAAAGACGCGACAATCTCTAGAGAGAACGACTCAGAATTAAAGGCCAATGTTTTGAAGTTCTCCACGTCAGAACTGGCGTCCAGCCAGGTGTGGCTTAAAGTGAACATAACCCAGGACTTCGTGTTGAGCCTCGACGTACTGTTTAAGCCCAACTCTTCGTTGACCGTGGTGCTCCAGAACAAGGACAAGAAGGAGACCGTATATTTGCACTATGTGACGAGTAACCAGTTAATTTACGCCCAAGTTAGTATACATACAATACAATACAATACAAACACTCACGCCTGTCACCCAGAGGGGTAGGCAGAGACTACGGACTTCCATTTGGCGCGATCCTGACACACTTCTCTCGCCTCCTTTACATCCATATATTTACGCACACACGCTCGTCGGTTAAGGGTACTCCTCATCTGGCCCATTTTCAATGTATCGCCGATTTGGTCGATAAATCTTCGTCTAGGGCGTCCCTTCCCGACTTTGCCGTTCACTTCTGAAAAATAAAATTGCTTTGTCACTCTTTCTTCGTTCATTCTTTCTACGTGACCAAACCACCGAAGCATTCCTTTTTTAATCCTAGTCACAACGTCATCTTGCAAACCACACTTTTCTCTTATCACACTATTTCTCACCCTGTCATTCAGATTCAGCCCTAGCATACTCCGTAATGACCGCGGTCATTACGGAGTATGCTGGGGGATGAGTCGCTCGCGTCCGTAGGGTTCGACCACGTAACCCTAGGCCCACCCTACACGTGTCCCCCGGGTGGTGCTAAACGAGCGACAAAGTCGAAACGACAGACTCGGCTCCTCGCCGTGTGGTAGCGGCGTAAAATCTACCAACCCTTATGTCGCACCATGAGCCAACAATTTAAATTAGTATACATGTAATATATTATTACAACTGACGCGCTTGATTCCTTTTTTTTTTAAATAAAATTTGTCTGATAAACTAGCTTATAGTAAACCTGATAGTAAGTGGCTATTTCAGCGCATATACCAACTATCTAACCAACCCTTATGTCGCACCATGAGCCAACAATTTAAATTAGTATACATGTAATATATTATTACAACTGACGCGCTTGATTCCTTTTTTTTTAAATAAAATTTGTCTGATAAACTAGCTTATAGTAAACCTGATAGTAAGTGGCTATTTCAGCGCATATACCAACTATCTAACCAACTTCAAATAAAGACAGATACAGATGTGTTGTCACCACTGAGGACTAAGTTGGAATGGCTCACTGCAGGTAGTGCAATCTCAATACTTGTATTGAGATTGGATCTTTAGTTTTCAAACTGTACACAACAGTGAGTACATGTTGCTTGGCGGCAAACATTACCAAGTTTCTTTTTATAATAAGGGTGACAAGCAAGCACACAGTCCACCTGATAGTAAGTGGATGCTGTGGCCCACAGACATTAAGAATCAAAATGCAGATGCGTTGTCACCTCTGAGGACTAAGATGGAATACCTTGTTACCAGTAAAAAAAGTCTAGTTCTCTATACTCATCATATTATGGAACACAGCAACATTAAGCGTAAATTACACGTAAAACCACGTAAATTAGCACATCCTATTAGTCCTCCAGCAGTCTTACCATTTACATAGAGAAATCCAGGATTCATTCCCCTACGCATTGTTTTTTCGTTTCTACTTCAAAATTTAAGAAAATATCAATACCAAACTAAAAACAAATCTTAAATCACTTAATTTGAGTTTTTCATAATAAATCATTTGAATTAAATTCTTCAGTTTTAAATTTGAATACTTGAAAATGAAAATTGTCTAGGATGACCACATCTACTACGGGATCGGTACAGAAACGCGATGGAGACGCATAACTAGAGACCTGATCATCGACATGCAGAAAGGCTGGGCGTTACAGGACCGGCCCAAGCGCAAATCACCCAGGAATAAATTCAAGGTAAGGCTTAGTGACAGTGTGGTGGGTCTTCAGAAAATCCATCACCGCAATATGTCCCGTGGGTTTCGTAAGGGCGGGTATGCGAATTATTGTCCTTAAATCTTATGGCTTACGATAGATAGCGCTATAAATATTTATATGGCAATGTCAAATGTTTGAAAAGTCTAATACTTCGATTGGCAATCCTCTTGCCAAGCAAGTCACTGGGAAGGAGTTTTGGCGGGAACTTGACCTGGGGCGGTTTGTTGCTCCTGTATTATTGTTTAAATAATGGTTTGAAGTGGACTTTGATATATAAAAGTGGTGCGATTTTGTGTATTAAGTGTCTGCGCATGTGAACTATTAGTGGAAACTGTGAAACAAGTGCTCTTCTGATGGTGATGGATTCTCAAGATAAGCTGTTTGTTTGCATATGCGCCTTTAGATACCATCGCCAACTGTCAGCTGCCTGCTGGCTCAAGTTGCCGTCAAAATCTCCCAAGGGCTGCACAATGTGACGCATCAACATATTGTGAAGCAGTGTACTATGAAGAAATTATAATAAACCGAATAAAAATACTCAAGACTTGGCCTAAAGGTCTAGATACCAGGCCATAAACTCCAAAAAAAAAGTCACTGGGAAAGCTTTATTTAGAAGATCTCTAACTTTTAATAAAATACGAGTATTGCCTATTTTTTTTATAGGATAGTAACAAACGAGTACACAGTCCACCAGTGGACCCATACATGATGACCCATAGACATCTACATCTATCCCCAATAAAGAATCAAAATGCAGATGCGTTGTCACCCGTGAGGACTAAATGAAATGCCTCTTTTCCAGTGAAGATGGTCTCCGGTTCGTACTCACTGATAATGTAGTTTCCTATATGTAACAATTTTTTAAACCAGTTTAGTAGTTTTAGAGTTTTTCCTTTTTGCACATCATTTAAACTTCCTTTTAACCTTTTTTGGCATTATGTATAGTTAAAACGAAGTATGCTTAAAATAATTTTGTATATCGTACATGTAAAAAGTTTAACTTAAAATATTGTATAATATCTTTTATTGAATAAAACTACTTTTTACGGATTTTATCGCGTTTAATTAAGTTATTTTATATTCCCAACGTTTCGGTTGCTTTCCAGCAACCGCGGTCACGGGCGCTGAGGTGATTCACGTCCCGATGTCAAAGTTAACCCGGAGTACCTTCAGCTTTTTAAATATTAATTTTGGTCCGATCCACGCAGAATGAACTTACTGTGTCTTGAAGTCTTGCAGTGGTATGCTTGGGTTTAGTTTTAATTTTATGAATTACAGGATCCCAAGCAGGTGGTAGTACCCAGTCTCCCTCTCTATTGAAATTAGGATGTTTTTTAATTTCAATAGCCTCACGTATCATCCTTGGCAGGAATCGATGTACTTTCACGAGAACTTGTGGTTTATCAAATCTAATGTAATGGCGGGGGCCGTCTGGGATATGATCACAAACTGCAGACTTCCCGGAACGTTGGTGCTTCACGTCAGCTGTGTGTTCTTTTACCCGGGTTTTTATTGATCGTTTTGTTTGCCCTATATAGTTTTTATTGATCGAATGAATGATGAATTAAAAAACTACTTTATAGATTGCATCATAAATAATTTAAAT
Source organism: Parnassius glacialis (assembly GCA_033319125.1). NCBI lineage: Eukaryota > Metazoa > Arthropoda > Insecta > Lepidoptera > Papilionidae > Parnassius > Parnassius glacialis. The sequence continues at coordinate 3,029,050 of JAVANC010000016.1, forward strand.
AATACATAATATGTATTACCAATAAATATTACGATAACGCTTTAAAACAAACGTTATTAAACGTAATTGCATCCTGCAATAGCAGATCACGCACTTAATAAATAATAAGTGTAATTTTTTACTTCACCCTCGCTTTTATTATTATCGGCGATATCGGTGAACGGTAAAGTTTCTATCAACTTATGATTGTACCGTAATGTAATGTGTAACTAATAATGTATGAAATAAATAAATATTATACATGTAAATGATATAAAAAGCACATTGTTAGAAAGATAAATGATTGTTGAACTTATTTTTTTTTAATCGATTAATTGCTATTTTTAAATAAAAAAGGGGTTTTATTGCTTATGGTGTGGATTTATCATGGCCCAAGGCTTGTAAACACGATAACTTTTGAAAATATCAATTGTTTAACTCAATCTATTTTTTAATCTCTCCATGTATCATGTGGGAAGCCACTGAATGTAAATGGCAGTGTAATTTTGTTTTGTTTAGCTATAATTAATTTTTTTCGGCTCCTAAATGGCGAAATTTTCGTTGATTTGGTAGCCTTGTATGTAAATTATTTCTGTAAATGGGGAGCTACAGCCACAGAGTAGTTTACTCACACTCAGTTCGACGTCAATAGCCGTCGTGAGTGGATATTGTTTCGGTTGTTTGCGGCGGCTCAAAACGATCGCTGTATAAATACACAATATTCGAATAACCAAATTTCTTAAATACTTGATTATAATAATAATAAGAGATTTTTTTATTACAATATTTTAAAAGCACACAATAAATAATAGTAGTACCTAGTACGTACTAAAAGTAAGTAGTATCAAATTTTTTGTCATGGGTGTCATTTTCATGGTTTTCGAGTGTGTTGAAACCGATAGGGTTGTCAAAATGTAAATCCAAGATGGCGACCGCAAGAGGTATCTATCATATTTTTCATCATGGGTGTCATTTTCATGGTTTTCAAAGGTGCTGAAGCCGATAGTGCTGTCGAAATGTAAATCCAAGGTGGCGGCTGCAAAAGGTATAAATTTTTTCATCATGGGTGTCATTTTCATGGTTTTCGAGAGTGTTGAAGCCGATAGTGCTGTCGAAATGTAAATCCAAGATGGCGGCTGAATTAGGTACCAATTTTTTCATCATGGGTGTCATTTTCATGGTTTTCGAGGGTGTTGAAGCCGATAGTGCTGTCGAAATGTAAATCCAAGATGGCGGCTGAAGTAGGTATCAATTTTTTCATCATGGGTGTCATTTTCATGGTTTTCGAGAGAGTTGAAGCCGATAGGGTTGTCGAAATGTAAATCCAAGATGGCGGCTGCAATAGATATCAATTTTTTCATCTTGGTTGTCATTCGCATGGTTTTCGCGTGTGTTGAAGCCGATAGTGCTGTCGAAATGTAATACCAAGGTGGCGGTTGCAATGGGTATCAATTTTATCATCATGGGTGTCATTTTCATGGTTTTCGAGGGTGTTGATGCCGATAGTGCTGTCGAAATGTAAATCCAAGATGGCGGCTGCAATAGATATCGCTTTTTTCATCATGGGTGTCATTTTCATGGTTTTCGAGGGTGTTGAAGGCGATAGTGCTGTCGAAATGTAAATCCAAGATGGCGGCTGCAATAGATATCAATTTTTTCATCATGCGTGTCATTTTCATGGTTTTCGAGAGAGTTGAAGCCGATAGGGTTGTCGAAATGTGAATCCAAGATGGTGGCTGCAATAGATATCAAGTTTTTCATCATGGGTGTCATTTTCATGGTTTTCGAGGGTGTTGCTGTCGAAATGTAAATCCAAGATGGCGGCTGCAATAGATATCACTTTTTTCATCATGGGTGTCATTTTCATGGTTTTCGAGAGAGTTGAAGCAGATAGGGTTGTCGAAATGTAAATCCAAGGTGGCAGCTGCAATAGGTATCAATTTTTTCATCATGGGTGTTATTTTCATGGGTTTCGAGGGTGTTGAAGCCGATAGTGCTGTCGAAATGTAAATCCAAGATGGCGGCTGAAGTAGGTATCAATTTTTTCATAATGTGTCATTTTCATGGGTTTCGAGGGTGTTGAAGCCGATAGTGCTGTCGAAATGTATTTAAACTACTTTAAAAAATTCCGTATAATCATGTTATACGTATTTTTTTTAATGCACTTAAGGCATACCCAATTGTATTTACCAATTTTTAGATAGTATTTACGCCGCCCGTTTAATTATTATTATTTAATTATAAATATCATTCAGTTGTTTTTCTTCTTTTGCATTTATATATATATACTAGCTGTGCCCCGCGGTTTCACCCACGTCATCACGTGTCGGTGGTGCGCGATATGACCTAGTTCAAGCATTTTATAATTGCAATTAAATATTTTATTTGATAGCAATGGATGGGAAAATTGGGATAATTAATGGAGTACCTTTATCTGGCGGCATATTATGTATGATGTAGAGCTAAGTTAAAATTTTATCGAATTTTCCTCCCCCTCCAGGTTGAGCGTCCTCCCCCCTCCCCCCACCCCACGTCCCAGAAAGTGTCCCGAAGCGCGGTTTTTTCCAGTTTTAAAGAAAACCGTACACGATACATGAAAAGTGTGTAGGCATGAAATGATTCTTGAGCTATCAAACTCTTATACTTATTAATCAATTAAATTTTCAAAATACCGTAGCAACGTGAAATGAAAGAGTTCAGAAATACAGATGTAACTAATCATTATCATAAAAGTACTCAATTAATTTTTAATTTATTTTAGCTATAATGATTGAACTAACCTCGTTCTTAGCTTTCTATACTGGCTTCTCGCAGTTCTCACCGGGCGGGTAGGGTTTATGCGTCCTTCGCGCGCCCAGCTAAATATTGAATTATTTTAATTTTACATTATCTCTTAAACTATGCGTCCAAATAACATGGTATAAGGAACAAAATTTATCTTCATAAAATTGTCTTGATGATGAAGTAACTTTTGTTCGTAAGGATAAATAGGCCATGCCTAATAATAACGCTCATAAATCACTTTTAAATGTTCAATATTTTTTGTCACATAATACTTAATTATGGCTTATGTATAAAAAATAGACATATGGTATCGCGGACTTTTTTTTAGACGGAGTAGAGATCTATATTTTTCTAGAACATTGTATTTACGTATCCCTAACGATAACACCAGCGTACGCGGATAAATCATTTCGGGAGTGCTTTTTCTTCTGACTTGCTTAACAAATACCCATATTTAAGGCTAGCTGAGTGATATAGCTTAATGATAGATAGCCTATATTATTCCACATGAATCTAGCTATAATATACAAAAAGAATTTTTCAAATCGGACTGGTAGTTCCAGAGATTAGCGCGTTTAAACAAACAAAAAAAAAACTCTTCCGCTTTATTATATTAGTATAGATTTAAATTTTATACAACATATTGTGGTGGCAAGCTTTTACTATGTATTAGATATCTGTGGAAATTTCATGAGTTTTAGGATTACTTTTATATGTTTTATTATAATGTATTTTTTGTGTTTATTTTATATAAAATAAAAAAAATCCATTACTAACAAAAAACAAATATTTTCTCATTATAATATTAGTATACATAAGGTAGAACATTCTAGGTGAATCCGGATCATTCCACTTTTTCTATGGGAAGGTACTGGAATACTCGCGATTAACATAATGTGTGTAAAGGAGAAAAAGCTTTTTGCTTTTTTTGGTATACATAAGGTTGTGGGTTGTTCGCATCAATAGTTTGAGCTTTGAGCGTTGTCTATTTCTATGCCTACCCATTTTGTTAAGTTAACAGAGGTAATTGACTCTTATCATCGGAAACGTTCTCTTGCAACGTGTTATAACACGCAACTGGCTGTCATAATAATATGTAGATATGTTTATATGGGATAATGTTTGCAGATATCTGGTCTGGTGGTGAGCGGGCGCGGTGCGGTGGCGCGCGTGCGCGTGTCCACGAGCGAGCACTCGGCGCATTTCTTCGCGGCGGCCGCCTGGCTGGTGCGGGCGCAGCGCGCGCGCGGCGGCTGGCCCGTGCCGGCGCGCCGCCACGTGGCGCCCGGCGCCGCTGACCTGCGTCCCGGCTGGTGAGCTACTTGTTGTTGTTTCGATGTGCCGATTATACCAGGCAAAGGTTTTTGACCACACAGCCTGATTCGCCATTTAAAGCAGGCAAAGGTCTTTGACCATGCAGCCTAGTCTGATTTATATTTTTGTTTGAATCTCTTCACGGTATGCTGGTGCGTTAAATTTCAAAGTTTTTGAGGAATTTCGACGGCAGCATGAGCCAGCGAACAGTCGATGATGATAGTATCTTACGGACACAGTAACTTGAGGCTCGAATCAACATCCGAGCACTTGTTTTATCGTTCCCACTAATATCTAACATGCACTGACATTTAATTATTAAAAATGGCACCGCTTTTACGTATTAAAACCCACTTCAAACCATTATTCAAACGATAAAACAGAAGTAACAATCCTCTAGCGGTCAAGTTCCCGCCAAAATTCTGTTCCTGTTATGATTAAGCATTTAAAGCAGACAAAGGTATTATACCATACAGTATAGTCTAATTTGAATTTTATTTACAAATCTTTTCACGATATGCTGATGCGTCTTATTGCAATGTTCTTGGGATATACTTTAACGACAGTATAACCCAGCGGACAATTGATAACAATAATATCTCAAAGTCTCTAAGCGGATAAAAAACCGTCGAAGCACTTGTAACATTGTTTACGCTAATGGTTCACTTACGCAGACATTTAATACACAAAATCACACCACTTATACACTTCAGAGTCCACTTGAAACCGTTATTTAAACGATAGTATGAAAACAACAATTCACCGGTGGTGAAGTTCCCGCCAAAAACTCCTTGGCTGGTGAGATGTTAAAGTTATGTACTCGTAGCTTTAGTTTTCTTTGCCATATTTAAGTAATTGAATCTTATCATCACTACCCCATATCATCTCGTGGGTGTCGTAAGTCGATTGAGAGAAAAAAATACACGAGTTAGCTAGCAGTGTACCTTAACAACAACCAATATCTATACCTACAGCTAATCATTAACATATTTTAGGCAATGATTTCAAAAGGAAGGATACACCCATCTAAACATTTTACTTATACCTTCTTCATACAAGCAAAAGTAGCACCATCTGTCATAACACATACGAACTATATTGAGTGCCGCGTTGCACTGATCGAGGACGTAACCAGGGCTGGATTTCGATGTATAATAATTATTAAATGGGTGTAGTGTGTACTATCGTAATAAATAAAAATATATTTATATCTCAATAATACTATTTTGTAAATTAATGGTGAAACAACACCAGAGAGTAATTTAGTAAAGTCTCTAATCCTGGTATTTAACATTTAAACTGTACTATGCCACTATACTACGTGAAAATATCATAATTTAATTTTCAGGTCGACCGACTTGTATTATTTTACTTTTTTATATTTATCGAGAATTTCTGTATATTCGGCAACACCAAATCAGGTAACGACAGGGTAGGCGGGGATTCCTCATGTGATGTTTTACTATCCCGGTCGTTCAGACAGAGACGACATCATGTTCATAGCAATATTTTTGAATTTGCTATGAACCTGATATCGCAATGCAATTTTATTTCAATTCAAAACAAAAACGTCGAGAAATTAAACGTATATCTACGCTAGACGCGTGACGTGAAAACTCCGGCGCATGGGAAGAAACATGAAACGTTAAACGTAGTATAATTTTGGACAAATATTAAGTTTAATTTTATTTTACATAATATATAATTTTGTTTTTGAGGGTCTGAATCCCACTCTGGCGTAACCTAAAGTCGCTTTGGTTCTAAACTGTAATTTTAGGGCCGACGCATTGGTGCCATTTAGTTGCGCGGTTAGCTCGGTTCTTACGCTAGTAATATATAAGTCCATGATTTTAGGTCTTATTTTTAAAATACCTATTTCGACATCATGATGACACACGGTTTTCTTGGCATTTCTCATTATTACCTCAATGATCATTGGAATAAGTTTGCTTTGTAATATCATAAAATGCTCTCTCTCTCTCTCTCTCTCTCTCTCTCTCTCTCTCTCTTAATTATCTTTCTCTTTTAAAAAAAAGTTTGGCACACTGGATTTCCTCCTGTATCGTTGAGGCCGTTTACAAACATAAATTGCACAAGGGCAAACATCTAGACCCAAAACAATTATTAGTAGGCCATACAATTACTTGTTCCGTGCAAGAATTCGAATCCGCTTCCCAAAGTGCCGCAACTCAAGTCTAAGCTAAAGCCACTGCGCCACGGAGCCGTCAAGCTCTAGACTTAAATTATAAAATTTAACAAGCTTAGTTTTTATAAAACGAAATGACCTCTTGAAAAATACCTCACGGAAACATTAATAACAAAATTGTACTGTTCCGCTAGATTCCCTCTGGGGTCGGATGAGTCTATTAGCGACTTTTACGAGATTATTATATGACTCGATTTTTAAAACGTCTAGCGGTTATTCGTGGTAGAGTCATGCTGCAACTATATTTCTGGTATAGTTGTAACACGAATGGTTCGGCTCGACTGGGGAAGGACCACGCTCTCACAGAATACCAGCGTAAAATAGCAGCTTAATACTACTGTGTTTCCTATGGTGAGTGTAGAGTACCGGAGACCCTTTTTACTGGAAAAGAGGCGTTCCATGTTAGTCCTCACGGGTGACAACGCATCTGCATTTTAATTCGCAAACGAGGATAGATGTAGATGTCTATGGGTCACAGCAACCACTTAACATCAGGTGGACTGTGTGCTCGTTTGTCACCCTTATCCTATAAAAAGCACGGTTTAATAAGAGGACGGTTGCTCTACCCTATTCTTAACTAAAAGACCGTTTCATATTTATGACTAGCAACCCGCTCTGGCTTCATTTATGTTTAAGATAATCATCAAGGACCATTTATTTTACAATTATCACTTTTACGGATTCTATCACGTTTAATTAATTTTCGAATTCACAAAATGTCTTTTGTTTTTTTTTTTTTTAATAAAATATAGCCAAGATCACTCCTGGCATTGCTTTCTATCTGTTCGTTAAGTTTAATTAAAAAAGGAAATATAATAAAATTATAAAAATGGTTTTTCATGTTTTAAGGGCATGTTCTTAGCTCAATAGAAAGCAGTTATTTCGTTATTACAGACAAACAGAGATAAAAAACGAAAATTACATCAAATAATATTTATAACACTGAAAAAAATTCTGATATTGATTTAAAGTGGATATTGATCTGTAAACCAGTGGCATAGCAAGGGGGGACCAGGGTGGCCATGGCCTCGGTAGATAGTTTTAGGGAGCGGCATTTTGTAAAAGAAAGCTATTCTTCCTTAAAAAGAAGGTAAAATCTAAAAAATATCTGGAAATATAAAGACATATAGAATTACATTTGTCTTTAAAAATATCTGAAAATTAGTTTTAACTATATATTTTGGATTAAAAAGTTAATCTGGACACACTTAATTTTCTACCGATTTCAAACAGGAAGAGGTACTCAACTCGACTGTTTTTTTTATGTATGCTACCTCGTAACTTCTTTCTGGGTGACCCGATTTCGATGATTCTTTTTTTATTTGAAAGCTGCTGTTTCACATGTAATTCCATATAAATTTAATCAAGGTCTGACCAATAGTTTTTGAGTTATCTATACAAATAAATAAAATTGAAGTGTCTGTTTGTAATGTCAAATTAACATTTTTTTACTAAATGCATATGAAAGTATATACGGTACTTATAACAAAAATACAAATTTTAAAGTGTTTTGTCTGTCTGTCTGTTAATACCGCCTAATCTCAGAAAATTTTAAATTATTATTTTATAGTCTAGACACATTTTAAAGAACTTATTGTCAAGTGACTTCATTAAGATTCATCCAGTGACATAGCAGCCTCATTCATTATCATTACAATCCATCACAAGTCTACTATAAACTGTTAGGTCTCCCACAGAAATGCCCAAAGCGGGGTGCCGGCGTTGGTTACCGGTACGAGGCTGCCACTCGAGGAACCTTTTTGCCCCATCGGTTGTCGGTCCTTCGAGCTATATAGCCGGCCTATTGCCATATCAATTCACGATAGTAGGGCTATTTCAATTTCACTAGTTCTACTGCGATACTCTCATCGGCCTTGCTGCTTTTAGTGTATTGTCTTCGGCAGTCGCGCTTACAACCATTAGACCAACGAAGTAGTGAAGTCCGGCTCCGTGGCGCAGTGACTTAGTAATGAGTTGTTGCGCTGGGAGCCGCGGGTTCGAAGCCCGCACGGAACAAGTATTTGTATGTCCTACAAATAATTGTTCCGGGTCTGGATGTTTGTCCTTGTGCAATTTGTGTTTGTAAACTACCTCCACGATACAGGAGAAAATCCCAGTGGGGGTAACGTTTTAAAAAAAATCTGTTTTTTTATCTATATTTACTAGTGGTCAGCTAGTGGTCGAAATTCGACCGTAATTTATACAAATTTTTAGGTTTATATATTAAGCAAGCGATAAATTAATGTTATTTATAAAACACATGTCTAAATACAATATAAAATAAAAACTTATTTGCTAAAACCTTCGTAATTATATACACTTTGAGACTTTGGCAGTATGAGCGCCAACAAACGACACAATTTGTCCAAGTCTTAGAGTTATTACATACATATGCTAGTAATCACTCTAAGGTCCAAGCTAAAATCCAATTTACGTGTTTGACAATGAGAGTATGAACGTAAACAATGTATGTTTTATTTAATGTATTTGTAACACATATTTTAAATAAATTTTAGCTTTCTGCATTCCTTCGCCATATAAACTTTAACTATGCCAAATCTCACACTCCTCAGTGTGCGGGAAAACTTTGCACTCCTTTTTAAGCATATTTAAAAAGGGATGCAAATTTTTTCCTTCACGTATTCATATATAGATACACCATTTCAGGCACTCTGCCATGAGTCAGGGGCACGGAATATCGGTGTTGGCGCGTGCTTATTACCGCAGCGGCGACAGTACTTACTTACGCGCGGCGCAGAGGGCGCTACTGTTGCTCGACGTTCCCAGTCACGCTGGTGGCGTTAAGGCTTTGTGGATGGATAAATACGTCTGGTGAGCAACTTTTTACTATATATTTAGACGGACTCTGTCGTGCAGTGCCTTAGCAATGAGATGCAGCGCTAATAAGGGCCGCGGGTTCGAATCTCGCACGGAACAAGTATTTGTATAACCTACAAGTAATTGTTCCGGGCCTGGATGTTTACTTGTCTTTGTGAAATTTATGTATGTAAACTGCCCCCATGATACAGAAGTAAATCCTAGTGTGGAGGAAGTTTAATAAAATTTGGGCCGCTGCATTGATGACCGAGCCGTGTTATAATTCACACTGCCTCTGAAGATTGAGATGTGAGATAGCATGCGAGTCCCGCTTGGTGTGTTCGATGCTAAACGTTATATTCCTCTATATATGAGTAGATTATTATTTATATATACACATTATAATATATACACATACGACATACAAAACTAATTTATTTTCATTATAACTATATTAAATTAAACTTTATAGTTTAATTTAATATAGTTTTTGGTTAGAATTAAAAAATTATAAAGAATGTAATTTTTTTATTTAATGATAACACACGGTTACGATGATAATGATGACATTTCTAAAAATGTCCTGCTTGGTTTATTGCTGGTTCTTCCTAGGACAGGTATTTGTATTTTATTTAGAGATTTTATACGTGGTAGAGCCATACTGCAGCTATATTAGTAGTATAGTTGTAGCACAAATGGGGCCGATTCGACCGGGGAAGGACAACGCTCTCACAGAATACCAGCGTAAAATGGCAGCTTGATACTGCTGTGTTTCGTATGGTGACTGAAGAGAACCGGAGATCCATTTTACTGAAAAAGAGGCATTCCATCTTAGTCCTCACGGGTGACGACGCATCTGCGTTTTGATTCTTTATTGACGATGAATGTAGATGTCTATGGGTCACAGCATCCACTTACCATCAAGTGGACTGTGTGCTCGTTTGTCACCCTATCCTATAAAAAAAAATCCCGAAAATTGGTAAATTAAACATAAGAGTGCCTTTCAATAAGTAGTATTTATTATCTATATTGAATAAAAACTTTCTATATCAATGGAAACTAATTTTTATTTAATTTAAGACCTATGACTTATTAGCAGTGGACTTATGATAGGCTGTAATGATGATTATGATGATTAAACAGTTTTTATCATAAATTTTAGGTACGAAGAGTATCCCACAACCCCACCGCTGTTCGTCCTCAACGGCTTCATATACACGCTACTCGGACTGTACGATCTGTACGTAATTGAAGGTGAGAACTCAATATCTCTAGCTAAAAAGATGTTCGACGACGGTATGACCTCCTTGAAAACTCTGCTGCCTCTATTCGACACGGGCAGTGGCAGTTTTTACGACCTTCGTCACTTCACACTCGGAATCAGTCCAAATTTAGCCAGGTGGGATTACCACGCCACTCATGTGAACCAACTTTATCTCCTCGCGGGCCTCGATCCAGATCCGATATTAATAAACACAGCTAGAAGATGGGAGGGTTACATGCAGGGTAAAAGGGCAGCGCACAATTGAATTCCAACGGGATTATAGTCGAGGTGACAAATTGTCCCCACCATCACTCTGAGTGATGAGATTGGGGAAGAAAATAATTGCTCAGATTGAGCCGTGCGACTTGCCTTCTGTATATGTTGCAAATGGATAGTTTATGTTAAAGTATCAAAGCTCAGAGCTGCTTTAGAGCTGTGTTTTGGGTTATTGTATGAATCTCTATGAAAATGGTTTAATTTGATAGCAATTGCTCAGACTGAACCGTGTGATTTGCTGTATATGTTACAATGGTTAATTATGTAAAATGTTGACGCTCCGAGTTGATTCAGTGTTGTTCATAGCAGTGATAGGTATTTATAAAAATATGATTCAGTTTAAAAGTAAAAGCTCAGGCTGAGTCGTGAGAATTGCTTTCGCAAATGCATAGATTTTTAAAATTACCAATGCTCAGTGCTGTTTTATAAGTTTATAACTGATAATATGAAATTAATATTTTAAAATATATTTCAGTTAACTAAGCTCAGACTTGCCTTTTGTTTTATATTATAAATAAATTATTAAATTATAATAAATAAAATATTGTAATAAAAGTAAATGGGGAACGTGACACATGGTTGTTCGATTTACTGTTTTAGTAGTGGTTTGAATCTAATATCATTTAATTTGAAAACAAAAGCTCATACTGAGCCGTGAGACTTGCCTTGTGTATATAATACAAATGGATAGTTAACGAAATTACCGCTCAGTGTTAGTTTATTGCGTCTGAGCAATTGAATGTACGAGTATATATCGCATTTTGACTGAATTTCTGAAACTTGCACTTATGACCTAATAATATTACATTCGCTAAATAGGAAACCTGTTTTTCGTTTATGATAATAGTGATATTTTGTTAAGAAAATAATATGGTGGTTATTAGCATTCCTGAAAAGAAATTGTAGAAGCAAAGATAACGTCACCAGTTGCTAAGACTGGGTTATAAAGATACTTGCCTTGTTAAAGACTCAAATTTTTTTAAGAAATTATGTAGTTAAATAACGAAATTTTAGAGAATGTTTGCATTTATAAGATTGCTAAAACACAAATTATTCATTGTTCCTTCAACATTTTTTAAGCGAAAGATTTTTCAATAATTTCGGCAATCAGAATATTTAATATTTTTGAACAAGGCACTAAATAAGCAAAATTAAAAAATTAAAAGTAAAATACATATATTAAGTAGATTTTTCTCCTTGAATAACGGAAACGCATATTTTTGTATGGTAGCATTAAATTAAATGGCAACATTGATGTCTTACTTTTTCAGTAGTAAATTGAGTAAAGAATGTTTGTTTTCGTTTAAATTTGGTTTCAAAAATACTGATTGTATCATTGTATCCGAAGCACAAGTGATTGTTATATAAGTAATCACTTACAAAATAATTAATGATTAAATAAACATGAAATTGATAAAATAGACGCGACAACATAAAACTATTATGTCACAAAGTTTTCAAAAGTTTTTTAAACTTATAAACACTTGAAGAAAAAACTAAAAAAGTATTGCCAAATTACTGTAAGTAATTAATTAAATGGCTGTCGCAATCACTCATGTACCTTTATATATCGGAGCTAGTTCTAGATGTGCACATAATTTTTAAATGATAAAATAATTTTTAAATGTAATATTAAATCCGTCATGTAAACACAAAATACGACAGAAAGACAAATTTTAATGAAATATGTCTTCAAATGTTAAGGATTAAAAACTAGTTCTATATAAATAGTGTTATTGCGCCTTGCAAACAAAAATAACTTAAGACTGACAGAATTGCAGAAATACCATCTGAATTTTTTTGAGTAGTTTTTGCATAAACGAAGAAAACCTTAAAACAGTTCTCGAATACTCTATAAGTGTTTACACAAAGTTAGTCTTGACGTACTTAACTGATTATAAGTTATGAAAATATTTAAATGTTAAGTTTGTGCACTTTACTCACACCTTTAATTATTATAGTTATAGATGATATCATTGTATATATAGTGTAAGTTTTAGTAGTTTTCTATATAATGTCAATTTCCCGAATTTAAAATTTTAATTATGTTATGTATAATTCTTTTTTCTAATTATTTATCAAGTTTTTAATCCAACTTTATTTGTAAATATTGCAAATCTTGCCCACATTAATAACACGTTTTGGCATATATGTTTATTGATTTGTGTTAAACTTTGTTAACATTTATTTGAGAGTTTGGGAGAAAAATTGGGAATTGGTATTTATAGGGATTGAATAAAAATAAAACTTTAATTAATTTAATAACTTCATAAAGTATGCCTTATTTTGAGACTGTTAAGCGTATTGAAGTTCTTTGTAAGTTTATTTACCAATCTGTGTTAATTTGTGTGAATAAACTCCTCGGGATTGATAATAATATGATAACATAACAAAACAAATTTTGTAAAAAGTTTGTTTTCTGAAATTATTTCAGGTTATCGTATTTCTATGATATAAGTGTATGTCTAATGTATCAGTCTATCACTTCCCTATTCGGCTGTGATCCGAAGCACAAATTTTGTATACATTTTTATAAAATATAAGGTAACATAATTTTATCGAGGTTCAATCCTTTGAAGCTACTTCAATTGTCACAAAGTATAGATAAAATGTAACAAAAATGTTACAACTCATATATAAAGACTATAAGTGCATAAAATACTAGACAAGCTAATAAGTGTGAAAGATGATTTTTATCTTTGTAGTTTCACACGTCTCACAATAGTGTGGATATAATAAAGCCTTTCAAATTACTTCAATTGTAACATAAAGTATAATACATAAAATGTTACAAAAATATTACAACTTATATATAAAAAATATAAAAGTGCATAAAACACTAGACAAGCTTAATGAGTGTGAAAGATTATTTTTATCTTTTTACTTTTACACGTCTAACAATAGTGTGGAGATAATAACGTTATAAAAGGAATATGCAATGTTTTGCTTCTGATGCATGGTTGATAAACTTCGAATTTTTTACCGAGTCAACTAATAAGTGTTGTGATTTTTTTACTATTATTCTTTGATACAATGCTAATATTGAATGTTTACGTTTATTTATAAGGAATAAGAGACTAATTTGTGTTTAGGTTTAATCATTTGTAGGTTGGTTCTGCGTACACATATCCTCATCTTATTCGCACATTAATACAAGACACAGTTTATGTATTCTTATAAGTAAGTTTTTCCGCAAGATTTATTGAATTGTAAAAATTGTCAGGCACAACGAGTCTTTCTTCATTTGTAAGATCTTTGATAAGTATCATTACTGTTTTAGCCATGGTCCAATTCTCGTCTATTTTCTCCTTTTCCTGTGTAAATCAGCAAAAGTGTACCGTGTAGAGTGCAGAGTTTATATAATTTCACTCCGTATTAGTGAGATTTGTTTTAATGTATTGGCGGAAACTCAATCTTTCTCGCCAAGGAATTATACTTTTGTCAATTATCAAAAATATTCATGGTTTTAAAATGGTTTCAAATCTATTTAATAACATTAAATAAACATCCTGAATTTTATTCAACTTCCCGGTACTCTTAGGATTGCAAAAATTCCAAAATTTCAAATATTAAACGATCTTTTATCATCACAGACATTATTCTTTATTTCCATAAATACTTTTCTTTGACCGATAATCATTAATATGTGGCACTTTTACAAGACCCATTACCATAAGCACTCCTAGAAAACGTTTCATTTCATCGAAATTTGTAGCTGTCCAAGCTTTAACACGTGAATTAGGCTTCATGTAATTTTTATTAATGTGAAAATAATTCAGTGCATAGTTATTTGTATCTTGTACCATTTTATTGATTATATCTTCTGTAACAAATAATTGATGCAGTCTGTTGGTGTTTTTACGACTGACGGTACATTTATTGTAGAATTGCCTTCATATTCTGTATAATTAGGAACTGTGTCTGTTATATCTTGCCACTCATTTTCATTTTCTCCAACTTCTGTAGTACTGTGTGAACTATCGTCATTTTCATTGACGTCATCTAAAGAATCGCTGGATTCAGACAAAGTACTAGTCAAATAATCACTATCGGTGCTGGCACCTTTATCTTCATCAGAGTTATCATTATTGGGATCACTAGTATCTGGTGATTTGAAACAAAAGTTTCAGATGTTTTATGGCGTCGTTTTTAACGTTAACTAAATTAACATTTTCGGAATAAGTAGTAATAGTGTAATATTTTTGTTGTTCCATAAAACTTGCGTTGTCTAATGTATTGAAATATTCATTAACTGTTTCATCGCAAGCACTTTCCGGAGCTAATGAAACGTCTGCAGTTCTTGATAAAATCTCAGTTACTTGATCGGCACTCAATGGACATGTTAAAAACTGTGTACATGTTAGATAGATCTACTGACTGTCGATGAGATGTTCCACTCTTTACGAATCGGCTCACAAGGAGATAGGAGTTCTGAAGCAGGAGCAGTAGATATTTTGTAATACTTGGAAACATGATCTAGTACTAGGGCTAATGAAAAAGTGCTGTTCTTCCTCGTTCAATGTTATCTTGCGACGTTTAGGAGTCACTTCTAATTTATCAAGAGCTGTAGAGATATTAGGTGGACGCAATCGCACTTGGACGAGATTGGATGTTGGATTATTATTTTACTTTGAGATTTTGCAGTCATTCTTTGATAAACACGGCGGTATTTTGGAATTGAAATATCCTCTTCGCCATCACTGTTGTTTTGTGAAAATGCTAAAAGAAGCATTCTTCTGAATTGTTTGTTTTTACGACACATAGTAATTGTAATTAGTCTACTAACCACAAACGTCACTCAATTAGTGGAATGCGTTCTTTACTAGCAGATGCACGCGCAGCACTAATTCATAGGTCAAAAATTAAAGAAGCGCGGACGGTACAATAAGTGCGGGTGAGGGTTAAACGACCTTCAAAACTATGAAAGGTCTATAAAACCTCATAGCCGCACTTAAATAAGTAACACAGTCATGTATCTATCTCCCTCATACACATAATTATTTACACCGTACAAACTTCGCGTCGGCAGCGTCTTCCTAATAAAGTTAAAGTTACAGCATATATGTATACGTCCCACTGCTGGGCACAGGCCTCCTCTCATTTCTGAGAGGGTTTTGGACCAAGGAAATGTCCGCCGCGCTGCGCCAGTGCGTGTTGGCGAACTTCACATATCTTCGAAATAGTTTTTTTGCTATTTCTCAGACATGCCGGTTTCCTCACGATGTTTTCCTTCACCACCGAGCACGTGATAAATCAGCACTTAAAATTGCAATTAACAATTTCGTTAGTGCCGGCGGGGATCAAACCCGGGTTGCTCGTGTACTGTGAAATTTACAGCGAGTGCTAACCATTGACGGCTCTCAGCGTCTTCCTAATATCAACTAAAAATAAAAAGCGTTCCAACTTGGCAAATATCCCCCCTATGAGAGAGTCTATGGGGGAGGCCTATGTTTGACAGTGGACTTTCATAGGCTGTAACGGTAACGGTAAGTGGTCATGAGGGTGTCATAAGTTAACGCTTATAGAGTGAAGTTGACAGTAACCCAAATCCTATTCTTATCCCACACGCATAGTATTAATGTAAGACTAACCTGTTATCTTTTATACTGCATATTATATCTAAATTTTAAATTCATATATTTTATTTTACTTTGCCGCCTTGACGGTTCTCTTTCCGCACAGAACAAAAAGGCTTGTATAACTTAGTATAAAATGGTTAATGACCAAAATGTAGAACATTCCAAACAAAGAGCTTATTAGTAGATACTGTAAACTAGTTTCAAATGGTTTTTTTTTATTGTTCTTCCATTTCCTAACCTAACTTGTACGTAGAGTATTGTTGGTGAAATGGTGTTGTATGGAAATATAGATGTAAATATTAGTATCAATACAAATACAGAACACATGTGTATAAATTACAAAGACTTCTATGTATACTTCTAGGCAGGCACTGCTATACTAATACATTGCGCACTAAGTTACGGTCAATAGGAGGTCATCCATGACTTTTTCTTCCACCAGGGCGGCGCCACTTAAAAGTGAGGTATAATATTTGACAG
This sequence comes from Parnassius glacialis, assembly GCA_033319125.1. Taxonomy (NCBI): domain Eukaryota; kingdom Metazoa; phylum Arthropoda; class Insecta; order Lepidoptera; family Papilionidae; genus Parnassius; species Parnassius glacialis. The sequence continues at coordinate 3,045,749 of JAVANC010000016.1, forward strand.
ATTTCATAGCGGGGAAGTTGATTTCTTCGTAAAATGTAAAGTTTATTGTTTCTTTCTGTAATATTAGCTATATTTTATATTAATAAGATTAAAAATAAATAAATCAAACCACAGATAAGTATTCATAAAAGTAGAAAAATATTAAAAAGTTAAAAATGTGCAAAAAATTAAAGAGCACACCGCTGAGGCATTGTTTTGTGTATTAATATAAAACTCTAGAAACTGATAAACTTTTATTAAAAACTAACTTTTCAATTAAATGACATTGTGTAACAAAAAACTTAACCTCAGTATCAACTAGCGACATCTGGTGAGCAGAAAATTATTAGCCCTCATTATCCGTAACTTCCTTAGTTGACTACGAGCGAGCGAAGAAGACTAATTCTTTGTTTTATAAACCGCAAACTTTGTTTTCGACAATCTAACACGGATTTTGTTTAGGACTAACAAAACTCTATTAATTATTCATTTGTGCACATTGTCAACGTAATTTTAAAGTATATTTCAAATAAGGATGTAACTTCATTTCGTATTTACCTACTACAGTAGTTATCGTAAATGAAAATACAACTACGTATTATATTTACCGTGCCTGTGACACAGTTTTTGATCTAAATTGCCGGTGTAGTAGCATACAAGAAGTCTATCTGTAAATATTATGGAGTGTAGAGTACAAGGAGTACCATCTTATAAGGGGCGAAAGTTGAAAAACTGTCCTACTATTTACTGAAAATAGAGGTTCCAAAACCTACCACAATAGCGCTGGCGTTTGAAAAACTACGAAATGAAGATAGCTGTTGTGAACGGAGTGAAGTCAGCTGAATTCAAATATTTAGAAAATTTCATGACTAGAGTAGTTAGTAAAATGCCAGTATACAAAATCTCAACTATTTACGTAGTACAAAACTAAGCGGATTGGTCGGTCCTTGTTTATTTCTCCATCTTATTCTAATTACTTCGCTTCTTTTTAAATTTATCCTATGCTACTGCAGCGCCACCCTTATTGGACACGTTTTTAGGGACACGTTTTTAGGGACACTTTTCATATATAGAGATGGTCCTCCTTCTCTCTACACTCCATAGTAAATATTTACAACAAATGTCAAAATAACGATATAATTTTTTTTTGCGCATTACTATACATCGTAGTATTTGTATCATAGATTAAATATAAAGTGTTGTCTATGGTAAGGCTTTCACAAACTTACTCATATATCAATATCAGAATATTAGGTATTCGTTGATTGAAAGGTTAAAAACCTTTTTTTTATATTTATTCTATTTAAGCAAATCTTTATTTAAGGCGTCTTTGTATATTTTGTTAATAAGCAATCAGTGGTCAATAAACCGATAACCTGTACCTGTGTATACTTAAGCCTAATTTATTTATGTTTCAGTTATGATAATGTACTTATTTGTAAAGTTATATAATAATTCTTCTTGAGACTTACATGAAACTATTAATTCTGCATTTACTTCTTGAGAAAACATAGTTCGTTTTTTTTTTCAAAATATATAGCTTTTCTTTGGGGCGCGTTGAGAAAGAATGAAGTTAATTTCCGCGCTACTTAACAGTGGTAGGGCCATGTTATGTATTGTCCATTCATGTTCTTTTTCGGCGCGTAATATCATCACATTACACGATTATATTGTATTTTTTTATAAAACTTAACAACTATGTTATTGTTTCTAAAATCAATATGGCATCATTGTATAAAGTTTAATGAGTAGGTTAAATAAAATGTACAGCAACCCTATTCCGAAGTTATGAAAATATATAATATATGTAGATTGTAGCGAGTTAGAAGATGCACCTGTGAATGACAATAAAATGTCTCTAATCAGATTTTTGTTTTATTAATTCACTCCACATAGCATTTCAATATTATTGGTGCCGGCGGGGATCGAACCCGGGTTGCTATTTTAAGTGCTGATTTACCATGTGCGCGGCGGTGAAGAAAACATCGTAAGGAAACCTCCATGTCTGAGAAATAAGAAAAAACAATATTTCGAAGACATGAGAATTCCGCCAACACGCATTGGGGCAGTGCAGCGAACATTTCCTTGCCCTAAACCCTCTCAGAGATTGGAGGAGGCCTTTGCGCCAACTAGTAGACGCACTATAAACGCCTTTTTTATAGGATAGGATGACAAACGAGCACACAGCCCACCTGATGGTAAGTGGTTGCTGTGACCCATAGACATCTACATTTATCCTCAATAAAGAATCAAAATGTAGATGCGTCGTCATCCGTGAGGACTAAGATGAAATGCCTCTTTTCCAGTAAAATGGGTCTCCGGTTCTCTACACTCACCATACGAAACACAGCAGTGTTAGCTGCCATTTTACGCTGGTATTCTGTGAGAGCGTGGTCCTTCCCGGGTCGAGCCGACCCATTCGTGCTACAACTGTACTACTAATATAGCTGCAGCATGGCTCTACCACGTATAAAGTGTGAGCCTGCAGCCAAGTTCAAACAAAGAAGGCGACTGGATCGTTGCCACCTCTGACAACTAAGATTTAATTGCACACAGCCTACAATTGTACTGGCTCTCTATACCCATCAGACCGGAGTACAGCAGTGCAAGCACTGCTATTTGGCGGCAAAAATAGGATTCTTACTTAGTATGTACGGCTTTATCAGGAGGCTGAGAGTCGTCAAGTCTGCGTGCGAGATGAGAAAACAGCACGTAGACGCGGTTAACTTTATAACTTGTGGACACGGCTCGGAAGAGAAATCGGTTTGTATAGTTCTTCAATGACCGTTGTTGCCTTTCTTGAAGAACAACACCTTTGCCCCACGTCAGAATCGAAGTACGAATATTCCACTCATTTTCAAAAACTCTGCTGTAATTCCATCTCGGCCAAAACTACAACGCCCCGGGTTTTTAAGGTGAGAAATGCTAGAGATGAGAGTGATTCCACTTGTATTTTTTTACTAAATATTTTTAATAAATACTGTAATGTACTCTGCTGAAGGTCGCATTCTGTTGTTGGGTAGCTTAGATTAACAATTGATACCACTCTCTGATGAAAAAGGATGCAGTAGGTACCAAATACTATCGCGCTATTTCTGAAAGGAATCTTGTGAAATGGCTCCTGTCAGTCCAAAGTTTTAATGGATTTTCTGAAATCCAGCGATTTTAGTCAGTGGCAAAAACATGATAGAAATAGAAGAATAACAGATATCGCCAAAAATATTATCTACAGCGTCCCCAGAAAGAATGGATATGGACAAAAATACAGTTGTTTAAATAATAGCTTGAAGTGGACTTTGATATGTAAAAGTGGAGCGATTTTGTGTATTAAATGTCTGCGCATGTGAACTATTAGTGAAACAAGTGCTCCGATGGTGATCTGAATCTCAAGATAAGGTGTCTCTGCTTAGGCGCCTTGTGATACTATCACCAACTGTTTGCTGGCTCAGGTTGCCATCAAAATCTCCCAAAACCTACGCAATGTGATGATCAACATATTGTGAAGCAGTGCATTATAAGGGATTATTATCACTTGATCCTGAGATACATAAAAACGTGGCTTAAAAGACAAGCATCCAAGCCAAAATCGTAATAATAAAAAAACATTGAAGTTTATTACATAGGTACATTAGTGATAGTGCACCTTTGAGCATAGAAAATAGAGGAGCTGCCCAGAGCGTCTATATATTTTATTGATTATACAAATATGGTTATATTCGACATTGAACTGTCAATATGCTGCTTATCTCTTTTTCACTCAGCGAAGTGTAAGTCTAAGTGTGATCCATAAATGAAACAGATAATAGAAATTGTTTCGTATTCTGGTAAACATTTTTAAGATGACGTCATTTAACCCCGCCTTGCGGCCGATTCCGCCCAATTCCGCCATTTATTGTCCTTTATTGTCTCAGATTTGCTGTTATAAAAAGTCTTTTAATATTTCTTAATTTGAATATTTTGCGAATTTTTAAACAGTTTATAGTGAATTTTCCAATTCATTATAAAGTACGAAGATGACTAAGTGTTGTGTAAGAGGCTGTGCCTCAAAATATAGTCAAAAATCACGCGAACTATCATTTCATAGGTGAGTGATTTAGTTTTTGGTGTAAATATAATGTAAAAACGTTTATATCTTTTGCGACAGTAAGTAGATGGATGTAATTATTTACCCTAAACCTTTACTTCATATTATTTAATTACTTCTTATCATTCTTTGCGTATCTATAAAATTTTGTTGTTCGTAAATAGTGATGTTACATTGCTAACAATACATTCTTTCAAGGACTTACTTTATTAAGGTTTTCTTGATTTATTCTGTCGTATTATGTGCAAAAGTTTTGCGTTATACATTGCATTATTTCGGTGTCATGGGTCTGAGCAGTGAGCATAAATGATTAACTAAATTATACAGAAACAGAGTTACATTCATGGTAGGACCTACGGTACCTACATAATAAAAGTGAAGCAAAGCAACAAAGATTACATAAAGTACAATCTAGCGCCTGTAAGTAATCTCTCTCTGTAGGCAAACATGCAAATACCTCAGAGACTATGGACATTATTACTTGACTTTATTATGTATTGTTTAGTTATATATTGTATATATTAGCCCATCCGTGCCTTCTAATAATGCAATATACATAAATGTTTAGCATATACATATTTATAATTTACCTTAAGTCACCTTTTATAACAACCATGGTGTTGTTTAATTTGTAATATTATTTGCAGCTTCATAGATCTAAATCATTATTTTCTGTTCTATCATTTTTAGGTTGCCAAAGAACAAAAAGAAAAGACAAATATGGCTTGACTCTATTGGTGTAGAAAATATCAACCCAACAGATAAACAAAACTTCATATGTTCCCTGCATTTTGCAAAGGAATCTATTAATAAAACTCTTGATGTAGTTAGGCTTTGTGATGATGCAGTGCCAACAATTTTTTCGGCTGTAAGTTTCTAGTTTTGTTACACTTGTACAACAAGCAATGTTTGTTATGCAAATATGATTAGTAGTTATTTTAGAAGAAGTGATTACTGATGCTTAACATTACTGATTATGCATATTTTGACATAAATAATATTAGTTAGTTTCCAAAATATAGATATTTACTTTATATTTATCACAAAAACTACATATATTTTTTATCATCTCTTTCCCTGCCCCATGAATCATATATGAACATTTCAATTGTTTATATATATTGTGTGTTTTGTAGACAGGGATACTGTTACATATTAAAAAATCTTTTTATAAACATTTATAGAATTCTTGTTTTATTAAATTTAAGAGATTCCACAAAATAATGTTGTTCATGATTTAAACATTGTATTTGTGGAATTCATTTAAACTTTTTGCGAAATTTGGAAATTAAGATTGTTAACTTGCAATTACTCTTAACAAAATAAGGCATAGGCCCAGTGCATGAAAATTCACTTAGGGAGTCATGTCCTAATTTGTAGCACAAGTACTCGGTGGACCCAGTATAATATAAGTTTATTCCAAAACTGCTTTATAAACGTAAATAGTTACTTTCTAATAAGGATATGATATGTGTAAAGAAAACTATAATTGAAACAAATACTAATGTTTATTGTTTTTACTTAAACAAAAGTTGTTTCAAAAATATACTAAATTTCTCTAGAGTTTTGTGACATGTTAAAGGCTAATCGTTATAATTTCAAACAAATTACTTATTTCCAACAAAATCTAATATATTTTCTTACACAATAATGTATTTACTTACACGAAATAAAGAGGGATCAATCTTCATAGAAATATTTAATAAAAAATTCAAAAATACAATATCTTCTTTGAATGAAAATCACACTTTCCAACATTCTAGTGACACTTTTTAAACTAACTGACTACCAATGTCGTTATTTGCCATGCTACACTATTGTTGAAAGGTACTAAGAGCGGAAACATTGCAAACGTCGATTTTGAATAGTAATTAAGCAAAATATTAAGTACTGGGTCCATTAGACCCATTAGCGACTGCTTAAGTGTTCAATGTAAAATATGCATCAGGTATGATGATTATGTTTTAAGATAATTAAAATTTTTTAATTAAGAGAGACCTGTAATACAGGTTTTTATACCTACATCAGACACCAGTTTCTCACAAGTTAGGTACCAGTCTGGCAAATTTGTAATACTTAGCATTAAGTTTACCTATTGTGAAGAGAAAATAAATTCATTCATTCATAATTAAAAATAACAATATGGATCCGGTAAATCTGATTATTTTCAATACAAAGCTGTAAGTCAAACAATATATGAGAACTACAAGAACATACTAAGAACTATGATTTATAAAGTAATGAAATATGAGCATATATTAAATTTATTATTTTTCAGGCCCAGTTATCAAATAAAGGAAATATTCTAAAGAGTGTTAATTCTCAAGAGCAGGGCAGTAATCAGGTAAAAAAAATTGGTGCTTACGTAATACTTAATAGTATAAGTCTATGATACTTATCTATGTGTTTACAAACAAAGCAATTAAGTAGGTGCCTGTCTAATAACTTTTTACTTGAGTATTGTATAAAAGATTCAGCTAATGAGTTATATAGCATTAACTTAACTTTGTAGGGTATGCAGTTCTTAAGAATTGTAATATTAGCTACAAATTGCCTTAGCATATTACAAACATATTCTAAACTAGCTTTTTACCCGCGGCTTCGCTCGCGTTGGCTTTAATTTAGAAATATCTTTAAAACTACTTCAATTAAAGTTAAAATTTCATAAATCTAGTTCTATTCACGATGAACGTGTGACAGGGACTATATTCATGAACGGGAGTAGAAATATAGAGAAGATGGGCAGCAGCGTCTTTCTGATTACAGCTGAAAGTAATAAAAAGATGCAGTTGGCAACCCGCCTGCCAAGCGTGGCAACAACGGATAATATCCAACTTATTTCGTAATATAAGGAGGGAATCGATTTGATGAACGGGAGTAGAAATATAAGTATTAGCAATGTAGAGGTAGCGAAATGGAAACCAATACCTCATTTATTTTTTTATTGGAATTGTTTTTAAGAAAATATTAGAATTACAGACACGACTTTTCTACAAATTTATTATATGTATAGATGATAGTTACAATTGAATTTGTTATCTATAACAAGACCGAGATATGTCTGGGTGTCCACAGTTTCTATGAGAGGGCAGTCACATGTAGTAGTCAGGCCGTGCAAGCAGTTATGGTTTTGTGCAACTATGTTTTTGGCAGGATGGCGATAACAGTTTTTTTTTTTGGTATTTAGTACTACAGTGACACCATCTTAATAGAGAATCTACATCAGACTGCAGAAGTTCAGAGGCTTTTGTGGATCCCTATACATTGCTAAAAGGCATGTGTCATCTGTAAACTACAACTGCAGAGTAATTAAGGCAGTTATTCAAATTATTAACATAAGTTAAAAAGTGTAAGGGCCCCAAAACCGATCCTTGAGTGGTGCTTACCGTCACTTCTATGGGTTCACTCAATGAATTTTCAATTTTTAATGTATATCCTATTTTTGAGGTAGCCCATCACAGCAGCGGGCCACGAACTCTACAGTGATCCAACTTATATATTAGTTGCCGGTGTTCTAGAGTATCAAATTGATATATTAAATTGATTTTTTTATTAGTTTTGTTCTAAGAAGCTACAGTCTAAAATACTTTTTATTTAAAATGGTTGTGTATTCAAATTATTTTTAACTTTCATACTTTTAGGCTCAAGTAGTACCCCTGAAAGTGGATTCTGCTTTCAAACACAATCTGATACCAGGACCTTCCAGATTACCAGTAAGATTCAGTTATCCTTTTATATAGGTGTTAATATTTATATAAGTTAGTGATTGTTTATATATAGGTGTCCTGAAACTCAATGTCGAGCGGATACCGGGAGATAGGCCAACGCATAACTGTTTACAAATAAGAAAAAATCCATGTCTCATAGTAGTGATAATAGACATATTTTTGAAAATGTTAAAAATCATCCCCGTAGATCACATCTTCAGATACTATGGTCAGAAAGTTTCGCAATTTAATAGTGATTTTTATAATATTGTAATCCTTATTAACCCTCCTACTATAAAGTCACAATTCAAACAACAAAAGTCTTTAGTTTTGTGAAAATAATATTAGTTTGTTTGAGTTAAGGTAAAAGAATTATGTCTCCTAATTTTGACACACCGTTTTAAAGAAAGTAGTACTACAGTAACCTTGACAAGTAATTTTAAAAGACGGCCTGTTTAGTCAAGATTTCAAAATGGTTCAAGAGTGCCATTTTTTCTTTTCTTAAAAAATATTGCTTATGTCACTTACTATCTTCAAAAGTAAACGAAAAAAAATATTTGAAAACGATTGCAAATGTACATTAAAAGAGACGAATTTATCCAGGATATAAGTTTTTAAAATTATTAACTAATAAAAAGTTTATGAGTATATTCATTGTTGAACCTGTTGAACCCCGTCATGGGGTGAATAGATAAACAAGCGTTTCCGAGAATCCACTATCCACCTTAGGGTGCATAAACGGAATAACCGGATTATTTGGTATAGCTGACATGCTTGGCATTTTATTCGACGCGAACACGAGTCTTTTCGGAGTGCAAATGTTCTCGTCTTAAGCTTTGAAGTTATTCAGTTCAAATTTACCCACATGAAACTGAGTTAAATTATCTTTTTTCATAATTTTCAGATTAGCACAACTTTAGTTACTAAATTAAAAGAAAAAGTGACGAAACAGAAGAATAAAATTAAAAGGCTGAATGAAAAGTGTAGAAGACAATCTAAGAAAATTGCCAATTTTTCTCAAATTTTGAAAGATCTTCAATCTAAACATATATTAAATACTGAAAATACTATTTTATTAGAAGATTGTGCAGGACCGAAGGACTTTTTAACAAGACAAATAAAGAAAATAAAAGGTTTGCCATTACCTAATCAGTACTCTCAAGAAATTAGAAAATTTGCTCTCACACTACATTTTCTTTCGCCTAAAGCATACAACTTTGTACGACGGACCTACAATACCTGTTTGCCACACAGTCGCACAATAGCTAAGTGGTATCAACATGTTGACGCAGAGCCCGGCTTTACCTTAGAAGCTTTTAAAACCTTAAAACTCAAAGCATCTGCAACTACTGGACCAATACTTTGTGCGCTAACTATAGATGAAATGAGCATAAGAAAATCGTTAACTTGGGATGCTACAAAAATGAAGTTCTATGGTCGTGTAGATACAGGAACTCTTTTGGACAGTGACTCTGTAGAAGAAGCTGGACAATCTTTAGTTCTAATGTTAACAGCTATAAACCAGTCCTGGAAACTTCCTGTTGGCTATTTTCTAATATCAAGCTTAAATGGTAATCAAAAAGCAAAACTTATAGAAACATGTATCCAGTTAACAGAAGAGACAGGGGTCATTATTGTATCTTTAACTTGTGATGGGCTAGCTACAAATTTTAGCATGCTAGAGTCGTTAGGATGTAAAGGAATAACAAAAAACCCAAAAGTAACATGGTTTCATTACAGCAATTCCACAATAGATGTCTTTCTGGATCCCTGCCATGCTATAAAATTAGTTAGAAATTCCTTTGGGGAATTAAAGGTCTTTAAAGATGTTCAAAAAAGAAACATAGACTTTAGGTATGTAGAAAATCTTCACAATTTGCAGGAAAAAGAAAATTTATACTTGGGAACAAAAATAAGAAAAGGACACATAGAATTTTCTAAACAAAAAATGAAAGTTAAATTAGCCACCCAATTATTAAGCACTTCTGTTGCAGACGCCCTGAATTTTTGTGAATTCAATTTGAAATTAAAAGATTTCCAAGGGAGCTCTGGTACAGCCAATTTCATTAGAATAATGAACGACTTATTTGATATTTTTAACAGTAGGTCCATTCGTCCTCCTGGTTGGAAAAAGGCAATTTGTTCGTCAAATATAGGACTAGTAACAGAATTCCTCTTGAGTGCCTTAGATTATATCAATGGGCTGCATCTTTTTTCAGGAGAACTTTTAGTAATGTCCCGACGTAGAACTGGATTTATTGGGCTAATTATTAATATTCATAGCACACTAAATCTGTATAAAAGATTAGTGCATGAAAAAATGTTTTTGCAATACTTGCCATTATATAAGATCAGCCAAGACCATTTGGAATTATTTTTCTCCGCTATTAGAAGCCGAGGAGGTTTTAACAACAATCCTAACGCATTGCAATTTCGGTCAGCATATAAAAGATTATTAATAAGAGCAGAAATTCGAGAGCATGGGGTAGGAAATTGTGTTGCGTTAAACCAAATTAACATTCTAACTTGCTCCAGTAAAATAGATCCGATTGATAACATAAACAGCCTCACGGACCGAAATTTACTTGTAAATATTCCCGAAAATGAGAGTGATTTGTATGATCAGTATTTAGAATGTTTATCTTTAACAAATTTAAACGAATATACAGAAAATGTAATAGAATATATTGGAGGGTTTATTGTTAGAAAATTAAATAGGCGTCTAAAATGTGAACAGTGTCTAAATTTAATTCAAGGCTGTGTAAATAAAAGAGGAATTGTTTTCTGCAAGACCAGAGGCGGATTAGTTTTTCCTTCCGAAGGCGTTAAAAGTATTTTAAAAAGAGCAGAAAAAATTTTAAAGTTACACCTGCATAAAAATGTTAAGAGTGAAAATTATTTTTTATATGTGTACTTATTTCTGATGGAACATTTTCAGGAAGAAAATGTTTTATCTCTTGATGTACAACATGACACTGAACATAGAGAGTTATTAGTTAAGAGTATAATCAAATATTATGTAAATATTCGATACAAATATTTTGGTAAATGTGCTACAGAAAAAGTTAGTCTCCGCAATCATCTTACTAAAACGATCTTGTTTAGAAATGAATAAAAGAAAATATTGTAAACACATTAATTATGAAAAATTCGATAAAGAACATACAATAGAGTTTGACAAAGGTGACCCAAATGAAGAATAATGATAAATTTAATTTGATTGATATTAATAATTTAACTAAGATGTTTTTGACAAGAGATAGGTATTACCTATCAAAGTATAATATAAGACTGATAGCAAATGTGCTATTTAGGTAATATCTAGCAATCATAGTAACAATTTCAATTATCCAGAATGTAGCCCACAAATAGTTAATTGTATAATTTCTTATAAAAATTGTATACACTGGTGCATCAAAATATGCAAGGCATGTTGGGCAAAGTATTAGAGATTGAATTGTTTTTAAATAGTAACAACATACATATTTTTTTGTATATCTGAACATTGGTTAAAATATTATAACTATAATATGTTTAATTTCAGTGAACACCAGGTGGTCAGTTGCTTTAACAGAGAATAAAATTTACACAGTGGCTCCTAAATTTAGCTAATAAATTATTAATAAGTAAATAACGTAAGGATATTGTGAGCCTCTCTGGTGAACGAACTGTAGAAATGGCATGTGTTGAGTTCCAGCGCTTCATTGTTATCAGTGTTTACAGACCCCCACATTGTATAAATGATTGTTTTGATAAAATTATGGAAGAAGTTTTGCTTAAATTTAATAATCAGAATAAATCTCCAAAGAGTCGGTAACTTCTTCATGGGGCAATGTATACGCTTTTACAAAAAAGTCCCAGAAAATATGCAGACCTTTTCTATCAAAAGGATTAAATTATTTATTAAGCTAAAATTGTTTAGTAAGGGTTATTATACTACTAAAGAGTACATGACTGATAATAACACCTGGGAATGAGGTGAGCACTACCATGCTGTTTCTAAATGTTTTCATAACAATTGTATAAAATATTATATTGTAAGTTGTGCTTTTTAAAAAAAGTCCCGCTGGGTTTCTTGCTGGTTCTTCCCAGTACAGAGGTTTTTGCGAACCAGTGGTAAGAGTAAAAAATGATTTTCAATAAGTATAACGTATTGTAATCTATATTGAATAAAAATTTATTTTATTATGTTCTATTTTATTCTATTCTATTCAATAAGATTCACTCACTCAATTCAATCTATTGTATCAGATGCACAAAATTATTTGGATTCACTAAATAAATGGTTACAGAGCAATCTTCTAACGATCAACACAACCCTAAACTAGCTATATGATTTTCGCAGCTAAAAACACAAAATTTGGTGACTGTAGTCCTTTGATGATTGACGGCATAAAAATTAATAAGACTGATCAAGAAAAGTATCTAGGTACCCGCACGTTCTAAAAATAAAATCTAAGTTGATATCTCTAATGGGTATGATAAAGGGTATTCTGCTCGCTGTCTTCCAGTCCCTGTAAGGTATACGATTTACAATTCCATTGTGAAACCACAAATCGATTATCTAGTAGAAATATGGGGCAATGCAGCCAAAACTAATCTAGCAATACTACAAACTGCTCAAAATAAATTATTGAAACTTTTGTTTCATTTTGATTATCTTATACCGACATAAACTTTACAAACGAATTAAAGTAATGAACATATCGCAAACATACAAGTACCGAAATTGTATATTAGTATGAATTTTTTTGTAATAAAGATATACACAAACAAATTTTTCAAAGAGAATACCACTACACAAAATGAAACTTAGGCGAAGCAACGTTATTGAATTATTATAACACCACGAACAAATATAGTTTTTTCTTATCTAATAAATTATAAATATAATTATCGTTTAAATATATAATATATATTTAATTATATAATATATATTTAAATATATAATATATGTTTAAATATATAATATATATTATAAATAATAGATAAATTTAATTATCGTTTTTTATAACACCACGAACAAATATCGGTAAAAATGCATAATGTATGAAGGTTCACAAATATATAACAAATTACCTAAAAATATTAGAGACTCAAAATCAATGCACACATTTAAAAGACTACTTAAGTATCATCTATCGAATGAGTTAAGCAAAGACGAAACGAGGAGATCTAATTAAATAAATAAATACTCTCATATCCAATAACTAGCAGCATAAATAAATACATATCTAGATTAATTCCATCTTACACACTAAAACTACCAACTATTTAAGTTATAGCCATAATTTTACAACCAAATGTTGATCACGAATTGTGCAGATTAAGCTTTTGATATTATATTATTCAAAATATGTTATAAAGTGTAACAGTTGCAGAAGATGCTGACTCAGTATAATTGTTATGGCTGGTCAAATCTAGGTGTCGTACTTTTAGTCAACAGACTTGTTTTGACGATCTTATAAAAGCCGTTGCATTTAGAATTCATTCATTATGGCCCTCATCGTAGTAATGTAATCACTTAATTGAGTAAGTCAGTATTGCACTGAATTTATTATTATAATTAAATAGCTATTAAATGACAGAAACATATTTAGTTGTTTTTAAAAAGCTTCAGCACCGCTCCCTAAACTTACTATTTCAATTCTGTTTGTAAATATTACTAATGCTTCTTAAAATACATCAGTAAGTAACATCTTATTAGTTAAGGTAATTCATAAGGCATTCTCTGCCAGTAAACCCAAACAAAATTGTTTAGAGATACAAAAATACTTTCATAACTAAATCGGAATAGACTATCTCTCAGTATCACCTACATATTATGATCATTTTACGTTTTTTTGTTTTGGAGTTTTTTTAAGATTTATATTTGGATATGAGAGTATTTTATATATATATATATATATATATATATATAACAAGATAAGTATTTTATAAAAATATTACGTTATTAAACTACTTTCCATTGCTAACAAAAATTTAAATTTATTTATTTTCCTACTCCATCCATTCATCCATTACATTCTAAAAGTTCATTGCTGTACCTAGGTCTCTACTATAGATTGCCTCATAGGGCATTTTGCCACAGCTACCACGCTTGGCAGGCGGTTTAGCATCCGCAAATTTTTATATTATTTTGTGTCTACTTCACTTGGTCTTTCTTGATTTTGTTGCCAAAATCCAGAAATCACCCATGCTAAGCCGGGGTGGATATAAAATAAAAAATATTTCACGGCAAATAATTTATTTGTTATGATAATTTGTAACCACAAGTGCATCGTAAAGTATAATAATATTCAAATCAAAGCGATTCTAAAGTAGGTAGTTTTTACTTCAAGAAATATTAGTTTAAATGGCCACACGAAACTGGTGCACAAGCCAGAATAGTAGAAAATAAATGGGGGGGGGGGGGGTGCTACTAGCTCTAAAAGAGAACTCCATCCTGTTTAACCATCCTGGCAATAGATCAAAGAGTATAATAAGTATACTTTAGATGGTAACTTATTAGCCCAGAAGTAAAGCTTATTCTGTATAATATGAAGTCAGAGCAACTAGCTTGTTAACTTACGACTTACAAGCATGAGTTGCTATCCGTGCGTAAGTATCAAAATCGTCTTCAAACTATTATTTAAACGATAAAACTGGAGCAGAAATCATCTGGCGGTTAAATTCACACGAAATTCCCCTAACCTCCCTAATCGTTAGAGAAAATATAATTTTGCATATTAAAAATAAATTAAATACAAAGGTGTTACTAAATTTTAAAAGTCGATTGAATTCACATCACTAAAAAATGGGCGGAGCTTACAGCGTCCGCCATTTATTGTCTCAATTTGACACGATTTTTTTGTAGGCTTGCCATCTCCTCTATTTTCTATGCTCAAAGTAGTGCACAGGCCCGTGACAGCTTAGTTCCATTCTATGCCATTTGGCGCTACCGTCGCTAGTTTATTCTCTGTCTACGGACGCCATTTTAAAAAAACGCCATATTGTATTGTCAAAATTATCGATATTGATTGCCGCCAGCCGCCATTATTTAATATTTATCTAATTGTCGTCCGAGTTATGAGTTTTATACGAGCGCAAGTGTATTGAAGTGTATTTCCTCGCATTTATGTTGCGTTGAGATCTTGGACGCAAAGTTTCCTCCGCTATTTGTGAGAATAACAATATTCTGTTTTTGTGCTGGTCTAGTGCATATTGTATGGAATACGAAAAGTGCTGTCTTGGTGCAGATTCCCTAAAAACGATAATTTAAGAAACTTGTGGATGTATTTCATAGTATCCATAAGTCCCCAGATCATTGAACTTTCCAAAGAACAGTTTCTTGACAAGACAGAAAACTTCGATAGGTCTTATCCATGCTTGCTTACTAACGATTAATAGCTCATGGTGTGCCTCTGACAGCAACAGGCGAGTAATTTTATTACTTATCATGGTACAATTTCGACTACTGACAGTTGTGATTTCTAAGTGGGTATCAAGTGGACTCCAGTAATGCAGTATTGAACCATACATTTTTATTAAAAAACATTGCATCACTTTGTGATTACTTCACCAGCCATTTTTAATTATCACTACATGGTATAAAGTGGCAGTCACTTAAAAAAATTGTCTCTGTAACTATTGAAAGACAAAAAATTGTATAGTTGATTGCTTAAATCGTTATAAAAATATCACAAGAACAAACCTTGCAAAAAAAGCAACATTTTATTACAAATTTTATGGATTTATGAATATGGTTAAATTTTAGTTCTGTTTCAAATAATGATGTGATTGACATCTTCTAAATCACAACACTTTTTACATTTATAAATTTTTCACAGTTATATTTTATTTCACTTTCCTTATTTTAAAAGGTTATTTAAATGTTCAAGATTTATTAAATCACTAATGTCCAAGATGATAGATCTGCTTTTCGGCTGGTACTGGAAGGCAGGAGCTCGTACTATCTGAGAATCTCATTAAAGCATTCATACAAGCATCTTCAACTTAAAGTTGTGACTTGTCGTCATAGTGGAGGTATATAGGTAGTTGCAAGACTGAGCGAACGAGACTGTTTCAGAACCTTTTACTAGTAGGTATGAGTATTAAACAATTAAAATTATAGTTTAGAGGAAGTGGTAACGTGACGGGTATTAATTTTTTGTATAATTGGTATCTAAAACAAATGTTATTTGACTTCCCTCAATTTTATATATTGTTCTATTTTTACTTTATTGTTATAACTTATGGGGTATATCAATTAATTTGTTAACTCTGCTGATTTTAATAATTTTAACAATTCTTCAATATCTATAAGTAAATATCCTAATTTGCTAAAGATTACAGAAGTTTCGATTTCATTCCATCTAGTGTAGAGTGATTGGAAATTGTGTAAAAATAAATTGTAAATATTAATAAAATTACATATCATTAACTCTCAAATATATCAAGAATTAAAAAATTTAAATTACTGTCATTTCCAACACTGCATATTTATCAAGATGTAACATTTATAAAAACTAATTTGGAAATATTTAATGATTATTTAGTAATTGACAGTAAAATTATACAATTTCATCAGACAGCTTTATTTAGATAAAGCGTTTTTAGCACGCTGTTTAAAATCAACAATAAAGTTCCATCTATGTTTCACAAACGGAGAATATTCATAAATTTAAAAATAATTTAAAACATATCTAACTAAGAAATGTTATTACTCAATTAATTAATATTTAAGCAATGCATCAATAGGCACATTACAATGACATGTATCTTTTTTAAAGATGTTACCTGTAGTATATTACTTGTATTCACAAATAAAAATAAATTTGAATTTGAATCAATCTTGATAAAATTATTTCTTGTAAATGGTACTTATTTTAACAAGAGATTCTATTTATTTCATTAAGGTAATCTTGTTCACTAGTGTGTATCGACGAGTTTTTAAATTACCAATCATATTTTCATACTTAATAGCATTTTTATAATCAAAGTTACCAGTAATAATCTTAATAATATATCTTAGGGAGTTTAGAATGCCTTGTTTGACTCTAAATGAAGGTGATAACTGTTCAAATTGTTCAATACTGGAATTTATTTCAAATTCAGTTTGAAACATTATATTAATTGAATGTTTAGAGTTTTTTTTGTCAATATAATTCTAACATGCTTATTTAAGTATTTAAGTTCATGTATCTATTAATATTAAATTCTAACTGCTCATGCGTAACATTTAAATCTGAAACCTTAATTATAATCTACTTTTCATCACTTACACTAACATGGCCATCTCTAAGTATCATACCAATATTAACCCTTTCGCTGTCCCGTGCACTACATATAGGGCACTGCTATTGTCTTACTATTGTG
Source organism: Parnassius glacialis (assembly GCA_033319125.1). NCBI lineage: Eukaryota > Metazoa > Arthropoda > Insecta > Lepidoptera > Papilionidae > Parnassius > Parnassius glacialis. The sequence continues at coordinate 3,062,876 of JAVANC010000016.1, forward strand.
TCTGGAAAACGGACAGTGAAAGTGTTAATATTATAAGGCCATAGGAATTATTTTCTGCTCCATGTAATTCTCAATTTAATGTTGTGGTTAAATCTAATTAAAATTATTTGCAAAATGAATGGATATCTAAAACCTTCTGAATTATTATGCGTGGATTCTGAAGTTGGTTAACTATAATTTATTTAAATTTTTTTAATTAGCTATTGAAACCACTAAGAATATTTTCTAATTCAGTTGCAGTTTGATCTAGAATCACCAGAATATTAAAAAGAGATGCATCTTTTCCTATAATGTAATTGTTACACAATAAAATATATAGTATATTGTTTGTATATGTAAATTTGTTTACGTCATAAAGAATCTTATAATATATTCACATTTCTTAATAAATAAACTTGAAATACATTGATCACCATCAAACACGATGATCAAGCTTGTTAGATCCTTAGGTCTAATTTGAAGAAAGTGACATAGTCTTCCTTGTTCCATTTTTATTAAAAAAAAATCAATACATGTATATTTTTTTATAGGATAAGGGGACACAAGAGCACAGTTCACCTGATAGTAAGTGGTTACTGTGGCCCGTAGACATCTACATTTATCCCCATTTGCGAATCAAAACGCAGATGCGTTGTCACCCGTGAGGACTAATATGGAATGCCTCTTTTCCAGTAAAAAGGGTCTCCGGTTCTCTACACTCACCATACGAAACACAGCAGTGTCAAGCTGCTATTTTACGCTGGTATTCTGTGAGAGCACAACTATACTACTAATATAGCTGCAGCATGGCTCTACCACGTTATACATACCACATATACAAAAATATTCTGTTAATTATTCTTTTTCTATAATTTTAGCACTTCTTAAGATTATATTTACTTACTATTATATATTTTGTTTTTATTTAATCCAATTTATTTTATTTATAATAACATTTACTTAATTAATAACTGTCAAGTTTTGTGCAGAAGTCAAATAACTTTCAACGATTTTAGTTCAAAAGTTACAACATAGAGCCATAAAGAAATAACCGCAGGAAATAACTAGAATGGGACAGGATAGTTAAAGCTTTACTTAAAGCCCGCTCACTGCCATGTCTACCCGTAGAGCTGCTCTTGTCTAGATAGGAAGGTTTCTTCAGCTCCTGATTTAATAAACTTATTTGGTTCGAGGATATCCGGAACTGTGGACAAGACCAATTTGAGTGTACTTGAACTCAGCTGTAAGCTGTGTGCTGGCTGCGCCATATAAGTTTCGGGAGTGGTGCTGAAGCTTTTTAAAAACTACAAATATGTCTCGATGACATTTAATAACTATTACATTACAATAATGTATTAAAACTAATTCAGTGCAATACTGACTTCCTTAACTACGTGATTACATTACTACGATGAGAACTATAATGAGTCTTATTCTAAATGCAAGGGCTTTTATAGGGTGGTCAAAACAAATCAAACACATCAAAAGTTCTAAATAATAAATTAATATTTCTATGTTTATCATTCAATAACAAAATATGATTCTTAATTATTTTATTTATTTCATTACAGGTTACATTAGTGAAGAAAATAGTATCAAAGAAGAGAAACTTGGTTAATATTTTGACAAAGATTGCAACTAACACTTTAGATGACTCAGTTTCACAAAGACTTGTTAAAGCCCAATCGCTGTCAAAAAATAAACACTTATCGGAAATTTTGAAAAAAAAAATTGGTATAAATTACATTTTTTTTTTACTAATATCTTTACTAATACTAGGTAAACCAGGTATAGAAATACAATTAATTACTATATGAAATTAATATTTTGTACAGAGAAATCCTATACAGACGTAACTTAACTTTTCTAATTTAAATTGTACCTAGATCCGGGAGTTATTCAAAATGTAAAATGGTTTCCAAATTTTAGAAACAAAATTGTATTTCATTATGGAATATTCTAAGCCACTTAAAATATACTATAAAATAATCTTTGACCTTAAAAAAATGATATGTAATAAATCACATAATTTACTTTTCATTACACATTGAAATCAAAATAATCATGCTTAAATAATAAGGATATGAATATACAAGTAGCACCTGCTTTGTGTTAATAGTTTTCCATCTATAAAATGAGTAATGGTAAAAGATTGAAGACTATAGTTATTATATTTTTAATTTTATGAAATTGCAATTTTAAATGAGAATTTAAGATTACTCATCTGACATTTCAAAATATGTATAATACAAAATATAATTTGCTTTTTATATAGTAATTATTTAGTAGATACATCAAACATATATTTCACATTGTTTTCTATTGTTTTTTGGTTTCCTTGAAATTAACATTTTTCCTGTTTTCTTATAGATAAAACACAAAAAATTCAGTCCTAAAACTGATCACTTGAATAAATTTTTCGATAATTTTTTAGGAACATAATTGATAATTATGTTCTTATTTGGTTTGCTCCACGGTTGGTTTGATAATGTTATTAAATTCCCTTCGTGAATACCACTGTGTACTTCAATTTATATTCTCTCAACCAATATTCTTTTTAACCTGAGGGGAAAAAAAAGTAATCTCTGTCGTCCATTTTTTAAGCGGTAGAGCTATGCTGCAGCTATATTAGTGGTTTAGTTGTAGCATGAATGGTTCGGCATGACCAGGGAAGGACCACGCTTTCACAGAATACCAGCGTAAAATAGCAGCTTAACGCTGTTGGGTTTCGTATGGTGAGTGTAGAGAACCGGAGACCCTTTTTACTGGAAATGAGGCATTCCATTTTAGTCCTCACAGGTGAGAACGCATCTGCATTTTGATTCGTAATTGAGGATAGATTAGATGTCTATTGGCCACAGCAACCACCTTCCATTAGGTGGACTGTGTGCTCATTTGTCACCCTTATCCTATTAAAAAAATCCTCTTTTCTCATCTCAAGTCTTCTTAGCTGTCTCTTTACGTTATAATTTTACATGTTTTGCTTTATTTTTTAAATATTTATTTAAAACTTTTTATGGCTCTATGCAATATTTTCCTCATTTTGGTAATGTGTGTATTTATTAAGTCTTATATTTATTATGAGTTTATTACTATCGGTGGCTAGCTCGCCTGGCAAGGTCGCCATGTAATGACGTTATTAAATGAGACAACCTATATCTGCCAAGTGCTGTTTAGTAACATTAAATTTATAATTGGTATTACATTAGTGGATACCGTGAGCCACACTACAATTGTATAAAGGTTAACAAAGTCTGTTGTTGTAAGCAAATAAGTGTCTTTTGGCGAAAGACTTGCAGGTGCAATAACTGTAAAAGTAATTCAATTAAAAAGTACTTTTTTTAGATGATTTTCACTATGCAAATACTCTGGCGCAACAATGGCCTCAACAGCAGAAGTCGTTGACACACTGACAGCGTCAGTGGATAACCGGGTGGTGTGCAAAGAGCAAAGTTAAGACGAGTGATTAAACAAACTTCACAACTTCATACTTTTTGGATTGAAGCCATTAATAAAATAAAATAAAAATGGTTTAGTAGACTCCGTTCTATATAATAGCAAACATGCTATACAAGAAAGAAAACCTCAACTTGTGCGCGTACCATCCCGACAAGGATGGATAACTTGAAAGTTTTATAAGGGTCTACAAATTATTATTTGAACAGTATAATGTAGAATATTATTATCCATTAAATATTAACCAAGACCCTTTAGAAATTTATTTTTGGATGTATAATAGCTATAAAATATAGAAATGTTGACCTAGATGCAAACATATATATATATATATATATGTATATATATATATATATATATATATATATATATATATATATATATATATATATATATATATATATATATATATATATATGCCTTTAAATATTTAATATTATCTAACATGGTTAGTCCACATTCTCTAATTGTGAAGAGGATTATGGAGACACATTATTAAATGTTAGTGTAGTTTCCTATCCCCTTCATCATCAAGTGCAAAAGAAAAATTGCTGGTGGGTGATGTAGTCATGGAAAAAATTATAGACAACTGCTCAGCTTACACTACTGAATACATTTTGTCAGAAAATATCGAAAGGTATTCGTTGTAAGGATTGCATCAAAACATTAGCACTAATGAAAAATTACTTATCTTGTACAGGGATGGTACTCACTTTATTCATAAGTATTTGAATTATAGCTGTATTGGAAGTAATGTAAAATGTAGTTTGAAAAGTAAAATATTAAGCACTTTGAGGTTTTCCTGGCTTGCTTTGAAAAAGTTTTTATTAGGTTACACGGGCACAATTGGTGCAACAAATAATAAAATATTGAAAGGTGACATTCATGAAAAAATAAAAATATTAAAATTTTGGTGACTAAGCCTCACAAAGGCTTGCTTAATGTCCAATCTCTGTCGAAGTATAGAGAAGTTGAATGTTAAACAAATAACTTTATTATTAATATAATTAAAACAATTTAAAAAAACAAAATGACCAGGTTTACCCTAGATGAAAAATGAATAGGATTTCTAATAATGAAACAAAACTCCAAACACTACAAACTTAAGGAAAAAATGTTTGTCTTGTCTAACAAACAAATGTTATATAGACCAAATAATAATTTAGCATATCCTAGCGAAAAGTTCGTTATCTTATACAGGGAAGGTACTCACTTATTCATAACTATTTGAATTATAGCTGTTTTTAAAATTAATATAAAAAGTAACTTGTAAAGTAAAATATTGAGCACTATGATTAAATATGATTCCTGTGGCTTAATTTATTTAATTTGATACTTGCTTTATATAATGTACAATAAATATTGCTCTGTTTTTGTCAAATTGTACCTATAATTTAATCCTAAGATTATTTGTGTATGTATATGATGTTGGTGTGCTTGAATAAAAATTAAATGTTAATGTATTATAAGTGTTTCATTAAGTAATAGTATTCCTGTATAATGCACTTCTGTCGATATCGATAAAATAAGAACACCACTAAACATCGATATCGATGATTTGAAGGATGTGTGCTTGCAATCTCTAAGCTATATTTTTTTTATTTTTTTTTTATTACTCATCTGTCAAAATGGGCGACTGCAGCGCCAAAACGCGTAGTTGGGAAACTTGACTAAAAGTCACTGTCGTATCTGTAGCTTGCTACATATATATTTATCTATGATAGTGCATTAGGTACATACATACAAAAAGTAAATAATAGTTTATTTGCCTGCTATTCTGAGAAATTAAAGTGATGATAAAAAATATTAGACTAACAGTAAGGTAGTTCCAACATGGATAATGATATAAACCTATTGGACATTCCATTATCTTGGCTTACAAACGAATCTCGTAATTTGTTATCATACTTACTAAACACGAGAAAAATATTCCCAAGTGATACTCCAGAGAAATTGCCCAGGTAATTATAATAATTTTTATTATTTGATACATCCTAGTGTAAGCTTGTTTATTAAAGAAATCTTCCCTTGTATTGTATTGGTTGTTGTTTATTTGTCATTTTTGACTTCAACTAGGTACATTGATGATGTTCTCATTTTATTTATATTGAAGTTGGTTGTACAAATTTTTTAATTTTACCACTTATTAAACTTCTTGCTGACGTTGCTGTAAAATTACGTCTTTTTGCCAACCATTCGCTTCCACATCCTCCATCTCTTTAAAAGTTGATGATATCTCTTAGAATGACCAGTGGTTGGAATTTTGTTGTGTAGTTGTGGAAAGGGATGAGTATTATCATCATTATTGTTACTGTACAGTTATGTTATTGTCATAGCCTGTTAAAAATTTACTGCTGAACATGGGCCACCCCATTAATTACTACGACAACAATGGCAAATATCCCCATATTTTCCATTGTTGTCATGCTTGGCAGGCAGTGGCAACTGCAGATTTTTATTTTTTAGTTGTTATTAGGAATATGCTGCCTATCTCCATATACCCACAGGATGATATGGGGTAGTGGATATTCTTACACTGCCACTACATGGTCAATTATCATCATTAATTGAACTAATATTTTCAGGGATTGGAGAGGACTTGCATCTTTAGTGAATATATCAGCAGAAATAGCAACAAGTATTAATGAATACCCTGATAAAACTGCCAAAGTCTTAGAAATATGGATGAAACTAAATCAAAACACTGCCAAAATTGGCTATCTCATGCAGTTCCTTCAACATTTGGACAGATATGACATATATGATGACTTTATTGAACTTTATAGACAAGGAAAGCTAATAGGTAGGAAAACATTTGTTCTGCAGAGTAAAGACAGGCTGTGGGGCATTCGATCTTTGTCCTGAGAGGTGGCAGTGCATCTGTGACCTTCTTTGTTTAAGTTGTTTGCAGGTGTCCATGGGCTGCAGAAACCACTAAATATCAGTGGATTACAGTCCATTAGTCACTTCAATGTTACAAATAAAAACAATGTTAAAGAGTGTTTGTGCACTCACTTTTTTCAGTTTGTTTCAGTATTTGAGAGAATACTTTTTGAATTAGTTTCCTATAGTGTATGGTTAATGTGCACTGTATCATTTTCAATCAGTAATTGTATTTATCTACATTTAAAAGTTATTCACATAGTATAAATGTAGTGTTTACCATACACAATGTTAGTTGAATCTTAGGTAATTGCACAACTATTTGTGCATTTGTAAATTTTCAATCTGCTTTCATTACATCCTTTAAACACTAATATGATTCGCATACTTGTGTAAAAAAGCAAACTGGCATGTTTTTGTTTAGTGTAGTTTAAAAAAATGACTTTCAATAAGAATTACATATGTGATCTATATTGAATAAAAATATTCTATTCTATTCTAGTCTTTAATACTGGTCAGAGCAGGTGAAGAACACTGGTAGATCAGAGGCTTAGTCCACGCTGTAAAGATTGTAGTATGTGTGCAATCGGGGTTTGATCCTCAATGGCATAAAATATTTTTTATTCTAATGGCAAAACTCAACTGTTGCCTGTAATGTCTCATAGTGCCAGTAAATTGCTACTGGCACTTTTTTAAATTAAATGTCTTCCATACCAATATTTGGCCATGGTAGTCATCTTAAAAGACTGGTTATTTTGCAAAACATGGGTATAGTGTAAGAGTTACTACTACTACTACTACTACTACTACTACTGTTACTACTGAGTATTTCTTTACCGAAAAGCCCAATAGCTTATGTTGGCCTGACCTGGGATTCAAATCTGGGACAAATTCTACTATATCAGCAGTCAGATCACTACACAAACAAGGTCAAATTACCGAGATTAAGTTATAACTACAAAAAGTTTGAGTGAGTCTATTTTTCTAGCAAGGCCAAATGAAAATCATGGAAACCCATCTTTAGAGGCTCCAGAGGATGACAGACTTATCACTTATGACGACAAGTTGAGTGGTGAACCACAATTTTATCATGCCTACGTACTCTACGCACGAGAGGATAAGGAGTTTGTGGATGAACTACTAAGGCGGATGAGAGCGGATGGTTTGAAGGTATTTATTTTTAGTTTGGGTTTTCTGAGGTATTTGTACCTGAAATTCAGAAAAGCCTTTTTTTAAATTAAGTAATGATTGCTTTATGAAACTATAAATAAAATTTTTCAGTTTTGGTGAAAATATGCTATCATTAACAGCTTTTATCTTTGCCTTTCTTCTTCTAAGCTCATAAAAGACCACCGGTAAACTTAGGACTTTATTCTGGGAACTTGGCAGACGGATGAAGTCTTGCTTTTTGCAACATGTCTTAAATAAAATAGTGTGCCCCCTATTTAACTGGAAGACACTAGGCCTTTCTCACCATTTACACATAGGAGGAGGGAAGGGAGGAGGTGGTAGGGGAATAGAACTATGTATTTTCTTACGCCGCCACACCACATGGGTATAAAAGTGAATGGTTATAAATGACCTTTTTGAATTTCCTGACATTAGTCCATAGACATTTGCAGCCAACTTCAAACAAAGAAAGCTCTCGCCTCTGAAGACAAAGATAGAATGCTTCACAGCATGTAATCATACTAAGTTTCTATGCTCTTCAGATTGGAACACAGCTACTTGGTAGAAATAAGAAAGAAACCTACATGTGGTAGAGCCATGTTGCAGCTATATTAATAGTATAGTTGGACATGGTTATGCAAAAAGTATCCAACCCGAGTTTGTGTCAAAAATGTTGACTTGAAGAATAATGTTTGTGGTCTATACTATTTTGTGATGTAACAATTTCAGCAAACTTAACACAAATAAGAAGAAAAATTTCTAACAGTTGTAGAGCCACGAGGCAGCTTTTGCTGTCGCACAGATGGGCCGGTTCGAACCGGGGTGGTACCATGACCTCACAGAAAACCAGCGTGAAGTAGAGGTTTACCTCTGCGTTTCGCTTGGTGAGTGCAGGTGGCCGGAGGCCCTTTTTACTGGAAATGAGGCATTACATCTTAGTCCTTACGGGTGACAACGCATCTACATTTTGATTTGTAATAGAGGATAGATGTAGATGTCTATGGGCCGCAGCAACCACTTACCATCAGGTGGACTGTGTGCTCGTTTGTCACCCTTATCATATTAAAAAAAAACCATTCCGATAACTTGAGTTTATGATATTTGAAGTATGGATACTTCAAATAACATAAATTCAAAACTTATCGCGGGTTGGATCCTTTTTGCATAACTACGTCCAGTTGTAGCACGAATGGGTCGGCTCGACCGGGGAAGGACCACGCTCTAACATAATACCAGCGTAAAATATTAGCTTAGCGGAAACCCTTTTTATTGGAAATGAGGCATTCCATCCTAGTTCTCACTGGTGACAACGCATCTGCATTTTGATTTGTAATTGAGGATAGATGTAAATGTCTAAGAGCCGCAGCAACCACTTACCATCAGGTGGTCTGTGTGCTTGTTTGTCACCCTTATCCTATAAAAAAAATTACAGCCTAAAGCATCCAATGCTGAACTTAGGCTGGTATTCTGTGAGAGCGTAGTCCTTCCCCGGTCGAGCCAACTCATTCCTGCACAACTATACTACTAATATAGTTGCAGCATGGATCTACCACGTATAACATGGGTCTACCACATATGATGACATATGAAAAATTGATGAATGGACATCGAATTAATAAGTAATCATTATAAATTTATTGATTCATAAGCATTGAAACGTAAAAAATTTCATGCTATAATGATATATTAAAATTTATCTTATATTTCGTAACAGTTATGTACGGAAGATGACTTGCTACCAGGTCATGCAACACAGTACGCTCCGGTTTCCCGGCTCATATCCGAGCGATGCCAGAGGATTATCCTGGTGTATTCTCCCGAGTTCCTAAATAGTCCGGCTAATAGTTTTTACACAGACTATGCGCAAGCTGTGGGCATAGGTAAGTTTTTTTTCTCTTTTCTCAACAATAATTGTTTAAATAAAAGTAAAAGCAAAAGAAGTCCATATCACCCCGTGGCTGTCGTAAGAGGCGATAGAGGGAAACAAATCTGGAGATGGGCTGCAGCGTTTTCCTAATAGTGACTAAAAAAACTGCATTTGCCAACTCGCTTATCAAGCTATGACAAATATCCCCCTATGAGGCAATCTATGGGGGAGGCCTATGTTCAGGAGTGGACTTTAATAGGCTGCAATGAATGAATGTATAGAAGATAATCGATCAGGAGCACAAGACCCACTGAGAGGTGAAATATTCAAATCAATAGTAACATTACAACTATGACAAAAATCCTCCCTATGAGGGAATCTATGGGGGAGGCTCATGTTCAGCGGTGGACTTTAATAGGCTGCAATGGATGGATGTATTGAAGATAATCGACCAGGAGCACATGACCCACTGAGAGGTGAAATATTCAAATCAACAGTAACATTACAACTATGACAAATATCCTCCCTATGAGGCAATCTATGGGGGAGGCCTATGTTCAGGAGTGGACTTTAATAGGCTGCAATGGATGGATGTATTGAAGATAATCGACCAGGAGCACATGACCCACTGAGAGGTGAAATATTCAAATCAACAGTAACATTACAACTATGACAAATATCCTCCCTATGAGGCAATCTATGGGGGAGGCCTATGTTCAGGAGTGGACTTTAATAGGCTGCAATGGATGGATGTATTGAAGATAATCGACCAGGAGCACATGACCCACTGAGAGGTGAAATATTCAAATCAACAGTAACATTACAACTATGACAAATATCCTCCCTATGAGGCAATCTATGGGGGAGGCCTATGTTCAGGAGTGGACTTTAATAGGCTGCAATGGATGGATGTATTGAAGATAATCGACCAGGAGCACATGACCCACTGAGAGGTGAAATATTCAAATCAACAGTAACATTACAACTATGACAAATATACTCCCAATGAGACAATCTATGGGGGAGGCCTATGTTCAGGAGTGGGCTTTAATAGGCTGCAATGGATGGATGTATTGAAGATAATTGACCAGGAGCACATGACCCACTGAGAGGTGAAATATTCAAATCAACAGTAACATTACAACTATGACAAATATCCTCCGTATGAGGCAATCTATGGGGGAGGCCCATGTTCAGCAGTGGACTTTAATATGCTGTAACGGTAATGGTAACTGTAAAAGAAGTTTACATTTTTCACTGACTACCCTCAGATCTACAAATCCAAGAGGCGGAATCAACCAGTATTATTAGAGAGCAAACATTCTAACTGTCCACTTGATGGTAAGTGGCTACACTACAGCTTAAACAAAAAAGCCATGGATGGACTTTGCCCCTGAGGATTTCGATGTAATCTTAGGTCCAAATAGAAATATAGATAAGTGATATGGAAATCATGCTCAACTTCTTGACACACACTCACCCATCTTTCTTATTTATTTCTTAAAGAACCCGTAAAAGTTTGTTGGACACATACATATACACCTAAAACTATATTCATCATCATCATCATCATTACAGCCTTTCATAAGTCCACTGCTGAACATAGACCTCCCCCAAGGAATGCCACAAAGCACGGTCCTGAGCCACCTGCATCCATCGACTTCCTACATGTTTCACCAGGTCGTCACTCCATCTAGTGGGGGGTCGCCCTACACTTCGCCTACCCGTACGAGGCTGCCACTCGAGAACATTTCTTCCCCATTGGTTGTCGGTTCTTCGAGCTATATGGGAGGCCCACTGCCACTTAAGCTTACTAATCCGTTGGGCTATGTCGGTTACTCTTGTTCTACTGCTAAGAATCTCCGGTGGAGGTTCGGTTGCCACCTAAATCCATATTGTTTGCAATTAATTTTAGATGCATTTTAAGTATACATGTTTTTTTTTTTTTATAGGATAAGGGTGACAAACGAGCACACGGTCCACCTGATGGTAAGTGGTTGCTGCGGCCCATAGACATCTACATCTATCCTCTATTACAATTCAAAATGTAGATGCGTTGTCACCCGTGAGGACTGAGATGGAATGCCTCATTTCCAGTAAAAAGGGCCTCCGGCCACCTGCACTCACCAAGCGAAACGCAGAGGTAAACCTCTACTTCACGCTGGTATTCTGTGAGGTCGTGGTACCACCCCGGTTCGAGCCGGCCCATCCGTGTGACAGCAAAAGCTGCCGCGTGGCTCTACCACTGTGCATATTCTTACATTACATTGAGTGAAACTACCTTTCAATTCACCTGATGGTATCGCAGGAGCTGTCCATGGACATCTACACCGGACAACCTCAAACAAAGCAGACTACATAATATGCATTGGCACCTCTGAGCAATAAGATGGAATGGCGCACAATCTGTAACTATACTACGAGGGGCATTCAATGTATTCTCGTAATCGTAATGTATTCTCGGCATGCATATGTTAGAAAAAAGATAATACCGAGAATACATTGAACGCCCCTCATAGCTGTCTATACACTTCACATGGGTACACCAATTTATTTGGCGGCAGAAATAGGTAAGTGTCCTAACTGACACGACAGACTTCTTGGTAGAAAAGTCCTACCATTTAGTATTCTGGTTCTATTGTAGATATTTTCATTTTTTTTTATAGAATTGGGGTGACAAATGAGCACACAGTCCACCTGATGGTAAGTGGTTGCTGTGGCCCATAGACATCTACATTTATCCTCGTTTGCGAATCAAAATGCAGATGCGTTGCCACCCGTGAGGATTAAGAAGAAAAGCCTCGTTTGCAGTAAAAAGGGTCTCCGGTTCTCTACACTCACCAAGCAAAACACAATATTAAGCTACTATTTTACGGTGGTATTCTGTGAGCACGTGGTCCTTCCTCGGTCGAGCCGACCCATTCATGCTACAACTATTTATATTATTTTCTTTTAGTATTCTGGTTCTACTGTGTATATTTTCATCGTGAAGTTGTATCAAGAAACTTCGAGCATAGCCCTCTCCATAGCTTGCCAAGCGACTTTGAACTTCCACATACTCCCCATTTCTTTATAAAGAAAATTTTACACAGCTCATTATTCTTTATTAATTTTACAGAGAAGAAACAACTGAAGATTATTCCGCTCATGTACCGCGACTGCCAATTGCCGATGCAATTGACCTATTACCACAAGCTATACTACAGTCCGCCTGGTCATAAAGCGCCCTATGACTTTTGGCAGAAGCTCAGCCATTCCCTCCAGCTAACCAATCTGCCTAGGTATGTCAACAATCCACAATTTTATGAACTTTCATTAATTAAACTATATTAATACATATTTTATTAAATGAATTTAAATTTAGTATATTTTTTACCGACTTCAAAAAGGAGACGGTACTCAAATCGACTATGTTTTTTTTATGTGTGTTACTCATAACTTTTTACTGGGTGAACCGATTTCGATGTTTCTTTTTTTATTTGAAAGCTGGTGCTTCGTATGTGGTCCCATATAAATTTGATCAAGGTGTGACCATAGTTTTTGAGTTATATTTAATAATTTATATTGAAGTTGGTTGTAAAAAAAATTAAATTATTTTTATAACTTTACAGCCTATCAAAGTCGATTGCTGAAAATAGGCGTCCCCTATAGATTGCACACTATATCTGAAATAGGATATGGACAGCAACATCTTCCCGATAACATCTCAAAATTATAAAAAACTGTGTTTGCCAACCCGCCCGCCAAGTAACAGAAACTTTTTATTCAATATAGTTTATAAATAATACTTATTGAAAGTCAGTCTTATGTTTAATTAATTACCACTGGTTCGAAAAAACACCTCTGTCCTAGGAAGAAGCAGCAAGAAACCCAGCGGGACTTATTTTTAAAATAATAGCTTACAATCATGTATGTTACGCAATTAACCACACAAAACACATTAGAAATAGCTTGGAAGCGTGGCAACTATGGCAAAATTACCTCCCCTATGAGTAAATTTATTGGGGAAGCCCATGTTCAGCTGCGACTTTTTATAAGCTATAATAGTTAGATAAATAGATAGATTGCTTTTTAAGTGGAATATATGTCACAGGCAAACTGCATGTTTGTTTGCACCCTCCTATGTAAAAAAGTTGCTTGGCACCTTTGACATACTCGGCAGGGGGGTTGACAACCGAAGTTTTTTTTTATTATTTACAGTTGTTATCAGGAAGATGCTGTCCCCTTGTCTCATTTACCTCTGTCAAGTCTTAAGACACGAGATGATATGAAATACTGAATTCTCTTAATAAATCTGGCTACTTGAGTATATTGATAGTTTTACACTACAATAATTTGTAATGGTTATGTAGATCAAAAAAAATTTATATGAGCTTTCTTTAGTTTTATATAACTCTAAGAAACTTTATATTTCTAATATTTTCAGGTTAAACAGCACAAGCTCCAGCCATTCCACAGTCAATATATCAGAAGTATCATCAAATAGTATGTTTGAATCGAGACAAAATTTGAACGGCTACACTCCAAACAAACCCCCGTATTTAGAGTTGCCAAGTATACCCACAACAAAGAGTATCTCTATGTCTGATCTTGATAGTTGCGAAATTAAAAAAATACCACTCGACGACAGTAAATCATTAAGCAACGTGAGTCAAATAAGCACTGGCAGACAAAAGAAACCAAGCAAAATTAGGACTTTCATTAACACATTAAGAAAAAAGAAACCAAAAAAAGTAATTATGGTTGAAGCATAAAATCAAAGGACTAGATTCGGGTGGCAAATGAATTTTTCTACAGAGCCAGTGATTTAGGGTTTAGTCTATAAAGTGCTATCTCTTTTATGTACTGTGTTAATGGTAACACTGGAGTTAGATCCTTTGTGCTTTTGTTACCATATACAAAACACACTGCCGGGGTTTATTAATATTACCAAACTACATCCAAAATAATCGAATTTAACGCGTCTTTATATAAACAACTTTATAACAATGGTCATACCATATGCCTACTAATCTTCCGTTCACTAGATATCGCTAGTTGGGACTGAGGTGACCTTTTTGTTTCATGGATGTTCACACAATGTTATTATCATTGAAAAGTTGTTTTTTTTAATAAAAGTCTGAAGGTTTTGAGGGTTTGTATAAACACAAAAGTAATGGTTTTGTGCCATGCTTTTTTTTAAAATATTTTCAATCTTTTTAATTATTCTATTTTTAGGAATATCCGTGGTTTGTTTTATCCATTTGTTACCTAATTAATAAAAAAAATATAACCATTAAATCAGAAAGAGACATTAATATCTACAATTTTCTAACAATGTAACTTCAAGCCATGAGATCTGTCAAAATATTTCACCTCGTTCCAAGTGGCGCCGCCCTGGTGGCAGAAAAGTTATTACCGTTACCAACCATAATGATAAAAAAAGTTAATATTTCATTTATACTGACAAGTAAGCTTACATTATATAGCATGTGTATAACATTAGTATTTTTGTATGCCTTTCACTCAGGCCTTACCCTATAAGAAATAAGGTCAATGAAATAAAAAAAATGTGTTGACGGAAGCGTCAGTAAATAGTAAATGTAATATGGGCTAGTGTAATTTAGGGATTGGCAAATTAAAAATATATCGATATAGATTGTATAGATATTTTGAACAGTATCGATATATATCGCATGATAAATATCGATATATCGTCATGTTTTGCGTGATGCACTATAGTTTTTGCGTTATAGCATGGTGGTGGTGACAGCTTACACTTATGGTGTCTAGAGATGGAACATTGTTAAATCGATTTAAAAAAGACGATTAACTATACACAAAGCAAAGCAAAAATTATCGATGAGCTATCGATATAAAAATTAAAACCGAAACATATATTTCTTTATAAACTCCAATGCATGTAAAATTAAGTTAAATATTAATACCAATTATGATATAATAGTTTCATAATAGCTGTTCCCGGACCTGGCCCGCTTGGTATTTATTACGATTGGATTTCATGGGTTTTAAATTTTTTGCTCGGAATCCTAATTCTTTTTCTAAAATAAAATTAGCCTGTTTTACTCCTCAAACATCAACTATCTGCCAGTGCCAGCTATAAGCCGGAACAAACAAACAGACAGACAAACATTTTAAAACTGTTTTTCTCTTTTTGTTATATAGGTACTACAAGATTTTTGTTATATACTACCATATATACTTTCATATGAAAGGCTGTTATTTTGATATTACAAACAGACGTTTTAATGTATAGATTATACTATGTATTAATTTGAAAATAAAAATCATCGTCTATTTCAAGTTGACTGCAACATTCATATTGAAAGGACCATGCCCATATTAGTATGGAGTTGAAAGTCAGCAATGCCATGCAATGCCCAAATTGCAGCTCTATCTCATATGATAACTTTTTAACAGTATTTATATGATATCTAGATTTAATGTCATATAAAGCACCGATTCAAAAGATATTGGACATTAAACATGATAACTTCCTACTGGTTTTTTATACATATGGAGTGTAGAGTACAAGGAGAACCATCTTATAAGGGGCGAAAGTTGAAAAAGTGTCCTACAATTTACTGAAAATAGAGGTTCCAAAACCTACCACAATAGCGCTGGCGTCTGAAAAACTACGATACGAAGATAGCTGTTGTGAACGGAGTGAAGTCAGCTGAATTCAAATATTTAAAAAATTTCATGACTAGTTAGTAAAATGCCAGTATACAAAATCTCAACTATTTACGTAGTACGAAACTATGCGGATTGGTCGGTCCTTGTTTATTTCTCCATCTTATTCTAATTACTTTTGGCGCTTGTTTTTTAATTTATTTTATGCTACTGCAGCGCCACCCTTATTGGACACGTTTTTAGGGACACTTTTCATATATAGAGATGGTCCTCCTTCTCTCTACACTCCATATTTATACAGTGAAAGAATGAGTGACAGTCATTTTAGTTT
The DNA here is from genome assembly GCA_033319125.1 of Parnassius glacialis. Taxonomy (NCBI): domain Eukaryota; kingdom Metazoa; phylum Arthropoda; class Insecta; order Lepidoptera; family Papilionidae; genus Parnassius; species Parnassius glacialis. Next base: position 3,079,195 of record JAVANC010000016.1, read on the forward strand.
TTTGGAATGTTTTTGACTTGGAGTTAAGCCTTTTGAGACATTACTTCATTAGGTTTTTGCTTTAATTATATTTGTTTATTTGAAGCCTAGATATACTTATACACTACCACAAAGTACTTTTTTTTACTTTTGAATGTCTAAAGACATCATTTAGATCTTTATTCAACTCGTTGATGATTCAAATGTAAAATAATAATCGATATTGGAATCGATTACTTAAATCAATTGATCAACAAAAAAACGATTCCTTTTTCGAAGATTTTATTTATCATGCCTATTATTTAGCCCCTAACTAAACAAAGCCTAAGATTTTATAATTTAAGAGACTGTCAATAAGGGATAGGTGAACAAACAAATAGTCCCATAAATGGCGTTGGTAAAAAACCTAGTCTGTCTCTGGCTTTTGATAACAAAAATGAATGCTTAACTGGGCCATGTTTATTTCATCTGATGACGTTTATTGTAAAATCATATTTTTATTTGGTTTTGTTGTAAATCAGTATATTATTATTCGATTATGTTGAGTTTTACAAGGACGTGATTCCAGACCGTAATAAATAAAGCATGAATTAATGATTGAAACGATGATACGTACTGCAATGTCAACAAGACCGTCTTATTTTTGAAATTTTTTATCCAGTGCTTCATATGATTTAAAATTAACAACATAATTCTAGTTTTTATTTATTAGAGCAATCTTGTAATATACTTTATCTGGGCATTTCTGGGGCACAGATGGGCATTGTCTTTTAAACAAATGAAATGGCTGCCAGCAACTGTAATTTTCAGTACAGCGTTGATTGCACCAGCAGCTTTTCAAGGTACGAGTACCAGCGCCTTTCGCTATATGTGTTTTAGTTTTGCCAGGTCCAATGGGCCAAATATCGGGACGGAAGGTAAAAATAATTGAGAATTTGGTTTACAAATCTAATTAAATAAAAATAAGTTTTTTTTGTAGACATTTTGGCCGCCATGATTTATGATAGTCTTTTTGATACAATGTACAATTTGCTTTATAATTATTTTTTTGCCTGAGCTGACCAACGAATAATTTATCGTCCATGCATCGGAGACACTGCATATTTGTGTATGTGCGTTTTGTTTCCGTAAATCAGAATTTGTTGAACGATTATTTATAATTTCTATATATATTTACGTGATTTTTATATATCCGATTTATTTCAAAACCGATTTTTGATAGTCTGTGGTTGTTCGTTATGGCATGGCATAGTTTAGCGTCGCACATAACTATGGTGAGTAGGCGGTACCCATCCATGAAATACGACAATATCTGTATGACATATTCATAGGCGTGAGCTATCATTCGCACCATGCTACAACGCAAAGACTAGGTTAAGGCCCAAAATTTTATTACTGACAGTTGGACGATGAAAATGAAACGACAATAGCACATGGAAGTCTTTTGTAGCTGCTTTTGTTGCTTAATGCTTTGTCGACTAATACAACTTTTATAATATATACGAATTCGATACTTTATCGATAAATCGCGATTAAAACTATCGACGATATATATATCGATATATTTCTGACGAAAATATCGATATTTCGATATTTTTCACCCAAGCCTAGTGTAGTTACAGGCTCAGGCTGTGTATTCTATCTTGGTCCTCAGATGGTCAGAGGTGACAACTGACAACACACCTGTAGCCTCCCTTGTTTGAAGTTGGCTGCAGGTGTCCATGGGCTGTAAAATTATTAATGTTGATCTCGATGATACTAACTACAATATAAAAGTATCTCAAATTATAAAACTCAGCAAAAAAGTTTGATATTATGAAAATGGTGAATGTTACTGTGATTTTTAAATTTTCAAACGTTTAAGGTTGTCACATACATGGCACATACGTAAGGCTACATAGGTAATTTTACATCCGTATAATATGCTACATAAAGCAGACTGAGTGGCGAAGAAGAACAGTGGTAGAGCCACGCGGCAGTTTTTGCTGTCGCACGGATGGGCCGGCTCGAACCGGGGTGGTACCACGACCTCACAGAATACCAGCGTGAAGTAGGGGTTTACCTCTGCGTTACGCTTGGTGAGTGCAGGTGGCCGGAGGCCCTTTTTACTAGAAATGAGGCATTCCATCTTAGTCCTCGTGGGTGACAACGCATCTGCATTTTGATTTGTAATAGGGGATAGATGTAGATGTCTATGGGCCACAGCAACCACTTACCATCAGGTGGACTGTGTGCTCGTTAAACACCCTTATCCTATAAAAAAAAAGAAAAAAAAAAGAACACATTTTTGGGTAAGCAGATAATTATTCCTTGTCCTATAAAAAAAATTAACAAAAAGTAAAAACCGATTTCAAATTTTTAAAAAAAGAAGTTATTTATATAAAAAATAATATATAAAAATATTAATAGTATAAAAAAATTACAATTGTAGTATTTTTTTTTGGATAGGGACAAACGAGCACATAGTCCACCTGATGGTAAGTGGTTGCTGTGGCCCATAGACATCTACATTTATCCTCGTTTGCGAATCAAAATGCAGATGCGTTGTCACTCGTGAGGACAACGCATCTGCATTTTGCAGCAAACATGCCTCTTTTCCAGTAAAAAGGGTCTCCGGTTCTCAACACTCACCATACGAAACACAGCAGTGTTAAGCTGCTAATTTACGCTGGTATTCTATGAGAGCGTGGTCCTTCCCCGGTCGAGCCGACCCATTCGTGCTACAACTACCTAGTCAGGTCATAAATTCTGTCACATGTTTAATATAAAATAATTGAAACAAGTTTATTCATTATGTAACCATTTATATACCAAAATGAACTTAACAAAACATAGATTTTTATGACACTAAAGTTTATTCAAAATGACCTCCGTGATTTTGAATACAGGCCTTCAATCTGCGCGGCCAGTCGTCTTATCGCAGCACGAACGAGGTCCATGTCAATATCGGCGGCTGCCTTAATCAAGGATGTCTTGAGTGACTCCAAATTGGGATGAGGCTTTGAGCACGCCTTTTCCTCCAAGTGTTGCCATATCTTGTAATCTAACGGATTCAAATCTCGACTGGAGGAGGGCCAGTCTTCGTGCCGGATGAAGTCGATTTCACGCGCCGCCAGCCAGTCTTTTGTGTTCTTCGCTCTATGAGCTGGCGCCGAATCTTGTTGGAATACCCAGTGCCTGTTATTGAACATGGTATGAGAAACAGGTTCCACAAGGTTCGTCAGGACTGTATTTTGATACACAACTGCATTCTTTTTTACACCTTTCTCACAAAAATATACCTCTGTTAAGCCCCTATAAGAAACTCCCAACCATACCATGAGCGAGGTTGGAAAATGACCTCGTTGGACACGCGGAATACGGTTGCTCGCTTCTTCACTATAGTGTGCGTACACCTTATCATTTTGTTTGTTATAGCTCTCTTCTACGATAAAAACTTTTTCATCCGAAAAAAGAATTTCCCGATATTTTTTTCCCGAGTATCGCTTCAACAAAGCGCGACATCTCTTCAGTCTCAGGTCCATTAGACGAGCATTCAAACGATGTTCTGTTTTTCTTCGATATGCCCGAAGCCTTCATTTAACATCCTTTTCACCGTGGCTCTGCTTAACCCCATCTGAAGGGCCAACAGTTTCTGCTTACGTTTGGGATTTCTTTGAATTCGCGCCTTCACAGCTTTTATCACTGCTGGAGTCCTAACAGACCGAGGGCGACCACTTCTTGACCTGTCATCTACGCTAGAGTCTTCATTGTATCGTTTGATGGTACGATAAACGAATCTTTTGGTTATATTCAAATTTTTCAGTATGTCAAAAATTTGAATTGGCGCGTAACCGCAACGATGCAACGCAATAACTGCAACACGGTCTTCTTTAAGCGTCCACTCCATATTTAAAAATGAGTAAAATTCTAAAAAGTATACAATTTTATTTTCATGAACAATTCGAAATTCGAATTCAATAAACTTTTTTGTGGCCAGCATTCTAAAAGAAAAGTGTTTACTGTGTGACAATACTTATGACCTGACTGTGTATACTACTAATATAGCTGCAGCATGGCTCTACCGCGTAAAAAAATAATATTGATAATTGAAATTTTTCCTCCAATTTATATCGGACAACCTTTAAAGTATAACCTATTTAACAAAAAAGAATCATCAAAATTGGTTCACAATCTGCGAAGATATCGCGTGAATTACATACAAAAAAAAAAACACTGGAATTGAGAACCTCCCTTTTTGAAATTGTTTAACAATGGTTGTAGGAAAGAAAATTTGCATAAAGTACTGTTCTCCACTTTAAGATTTGTCCATGTGTAACTTCATAGATGTACGGTTAGATTCAGATAGATTATTTGCGCCATATGTGACAACTTTTTTAGTGATATAAATTTATATTGTTGTAATTACTGTCAAACAGAAGTATATTTTAAAAAAAATATATTATATTACCGAAACAACAGAATTTACATTTTATTATAGAAATATAGTTTATAGAATTTTTATAATATTACTTACATACATAATATTAACGTAATTATTTTTATATTAAATATACCTGCTCTTATTTGGTTACCTTTATACAAACTGTATAAAATTGCTTAGGAATCTACAAGTTATATTTGTTTTATATATAGATTTTTTACGCATAATATAGTTATAATTGAAACTCTAAAAACTTAAAGAGCTTACGTCCCCAATAAAAGGATCTATGTCAAGATAGTTTTGTATTGTATAATCCTCTTGTTTAAGAAATTATTTTTTACATAATAATTTGTTTTCTACTAAACAAAAATAATTTCAAATATACATCATAACCAAACTTTTAATAAAAGATAAAAGCTGACTTGGAATAACTCAAAAGGCTACATCTGAGGCTGTTAATAAAAACTCAAAAAAGCAAAATATTCCTTTCGAAAATAAAATATTAATTTGAAACATTCTTTATATTATGTGTTTTTATTTTTCACATTGTTACTTACTTTATTATTCTAAGGTTACTTATTTATTGCATAATAATTCTAGAGGCCTTGAAATTTTATATTTGGTGTAAAAATTGGCAATCCTAGCCCTATCTAACGGGCATGTGTTGAGTATGCTAAAGTGGGGTACGATAGTATTTCTCATTAAATTGTAGGTTTAGAGATACGAGGATCACATGCATAAATGTTGGCTCCTGTTAGAATTCAACCTCGGTACCTGCGGCCTTCCTGCGCCGTAGTAGTAGATATTCTCTGAGCACGATGAAAACGACGACAAAAAATTGTTTTAATGATACATCTTTAAAAGTAATTGTTGAATAAAAATTGTTGTTTCTACTTAAAATGACATTGTTAAAAACAAAAAGACAAAAAATTGTTTTAATGATACATCTTTAAAAGTAATTGTTGAATAAAAATGGTTGTTTCTTCTTAAAATTACAATGTTAAAAACAAAAAGACTAAACATTGCCAAACATCTTGAATGAAGCTAGTTTTACGGATTTTAACGAGTTTTATTAACTTATTTCATATTCGCGATATTTCGAGTACTTTACAGCACGGAAAATGGAACTGCACGAACTCAAACGGACTGAGAAACTGAAATATTCAACGTCCATTTTAAACTGAAGGTAGCCGTGGTTAACTATGACAGGGGACGTCGAACACCTCAGGGTGCTGTAAATTACTCGATACATCGCGTCGGGAATATAAAATAAGTTATCAAAACATTATAAAATCCATAAAACTCATTCAATGTGTAGTGTTCGCATAAATATTAGAAATCTCTATTGGCAAATTTGTTACTATTGGTGCTTCCTTTGCTATTGTTTTACAAAAATATATTGTGAATAATATTTTAATATGTACTGTTGAATGTCACATTTAAGTCCATTATGGGGGCTGCATTTGTATAGTGATAGATTAAATCACATCTTTTGAATATATTTATATGATGAAAATATATGGCTTTTATTGATACAGTTGCCCATTCATATTTTTATAATATTTGTGTGATAGACCAGTTTGTAGTCCATCTGATGGTAAATAGTTTCATTTCCCTTTGAATAACTCGTTCCTTCCAAGATAACGCATTTAACCTTGGACCTTAGAACCCACTTCTTGGTAATAAAAAGATACTCTGTGTTAGAACCTAATGGGCCCTATACACGATCGGCCATGATGGACGAATACTAGCGATCACGATCGTGTGGAGAGCATGATCGTCTATAATCGCCCATGATCGGTTATGATCGAGCGTAATCGCCGCTGTGTCGGTTTTTCAGACAATCATCAAAGAAATTTCGGCCATGATCGTGCGCGCGTCTACATGATCGCTGATGCTGTATAAACTTACCTTGTTTTATTTCAGTGTATAGTTAACATGCAACTTTTTTTGCTTCTTTTTTGTTTTCACCACTCTTTTAAAGAGTACATTTAAATAATGGCTATACATATAAACTAATTAGGTAAATAAATAGCGGCAGCTGCAACCGTTTCAACGTCCGTCTCGGACAGATGACAATACAAATATGTAGGATGCACGATCGTGTGGGCAGCCGCACAATGTTTGTGACAATCATTGCCCATTCTTTGGTTATCCATCATGGCCGATCGTGTATAGGCGGCGTAATGGACCCTATACACCATAGGCCATGATGGACGAATACTAGCGATCACGATCGTATGGAGGGCATGATCGCCTATAATCGCCCATGATCGGTGATGATCGAGCGTAATGGCTAAATTTACCTTGTTCTATTTCAGTGTATAGTTAGCATACACCGTAATAGGAGAACTTCCTATTTTTCACCACTCTGTTATGGTCCACATTTCAATAATAGTTATATTATAAATTAATTACATAAGTAGTGGTAGCTGCTTCTGTTTCAACGTCTATCTCGAACAGATGACAACACAAATATGTAGGATGCACGGTTGTGTCGGCAGCCGCATAATCATTGTGACAATCATGCCCTATTCTGTGGTTGTCAATTATGGCCGATGGCCGATGGTAAATAGGAGGGGTCGGGGTAATAATTAGTGCCCGACCGAAACACGATTGTCAACCGAAAACGAATCTTCGGTCTGGATGTCAGTTTCGGGCAAAACCGAAACTTATTTAGACTGCACAATATGACGCATCAACATATTGTGAAGCAGTGAATTATGAAGGATAATTATACATAAAGATAAGGCTGTATGGCATAGTTCCTTTGCCTGCTCTCTCAAGCGAATAATAAAAACAACAACAGGTGTTAACGCGTAGTGTTTCCAGTAAAAAGTACTCTGTGAGTGTTTCTATATAGTTTGTGCTGCATACTGCATAGACTTGTTAACTGTCAATGTGACAATACAAATACAAAAAATAATAACATGAACATTGAACATGAGTAACCTAACTTAACCTCAAATTGTCATTTAAAATTTCTATTTGTTACGTATACATATTTAGTCACTATGAAAATAAACGTAGAACAAGTTTATACATCGATTGCATGTAATCGCACACCAGAAATAGCGGACTGGAATGGTGAAGGTAACATTTGTTTTGGAGCTTCAAATGCTGTTATTGTTTACGACACGGTATGTTTTACATTTTCATATTTCATTTTATTTTATTATATGAATTCATCTTTATAAAATATATCGTGTTTCAGTTAGGTTCGTAAAGTTACACCAACTTATGATTTATTTACATGGTATTCTCATGTGTTATAGTTAGTGTAAAGTTAGAACAGACCTTCATTATAAATTGTGTTTTTTTTTAATTTTAGAAACAGAAAGGCAACAATCCTATTACAGTTCTCTGCCATCACAAGTCGAAGGTAAATTCAGTAAAATGGCTTCGTAAGCCTGATGGCACATGTACTGAATTTGTGTCCTGTTCTGCTGATAAGACTGCTGCAATATGGTCATTGGAAAAAGGAAGTTGGAAGGTCACAAGCACGATGACTGGCCATACTAATGGCGTGACCTGCATTCATGGTGTATACACAAAAGGAGATGATTTGGCAATTTATACTGGATCAATAGACTGTAGTGTTAATGTGTGGGAGAGATGTAACGGTGAGTAGTTTAAGTTTCATTTCGACATTCTCATAGATCATCATCATTATTTATTAGAAAAGTGCGAAAATATTAAATGAAACATCCTGTTGTCAAACCCCTCAGTCACCTCCAGTAACCATGGGTGCTGTAAAGTGCCTGAAATGTCAGGAATTAAATAGTTAAATTTAAATGCAATATAATCTGTAAAATTAATCATTGAATGTGTAGAATTTGTGTAAATATAAGAAATCATAGTGAGAAACAATGTTTGGGTAAAGAATTACAAAATGGGTGAAGATTTATAATATATGAATGAGTCCCACTGCTTGGCACAGACCTCTCATTTATATATAGACATAACTTTTAATGCCATCAATACACTCACATAGTATACTGTTACGGCCCGCAGCTGCCCCTGCAAAGTTTGCCCTTGCTGGGGCCCATAGCAGCCTGATCGACGGGCAGACGCAGGTCGGGCCCAGTGGCCATATGGAAGAATGTCCTATAATACTAAGCTATATGGGAGAAGGCTAGGGAAATATAGTACGTACCTGTTTGCGACTCTTAGATCGCCCCAAGGCTCGGTCAGGCCGTAAGTGGGTGTGAGGTGCATGGCAAGTAGTGTTTAGTGATGTGTAAATGTCTGAGACCTGGACCAGCTTAGGCGACCAGCAGCGGCCGAGTTCCAGGCTGCCCCACAATGCTGCATCACTCCAGAAGGCTCCACCGCTGGACCATTTCTTTCATCATTGTCACTATTTCAGTCTATTAGCTTCATTGTACATTTAACTAACTTAAACTCGCCTAATTCCACACTCATCGTAGAATCGAACATGTGATACCCGACACAGTAAGGACAGTAGTTCAAAATTCGACATTCAATGTCCCAGATTCACTTATCACAAAATTATAAATAGGGAACTAACGCGATCTCTTAATGAGTCAATACGGTTCAGCGTTAAACACAACTATAGTACAGCCGCTGAGTTATTACAACGCTGAGTTATAGTTATTATTATTGATTTGACAGATTATTCTTAAATTAATCGATATAACCTTGCACGAGCGACACATTTGCCGAATGATTTAGAATACCTCTTTAATATAAAACTTTATGTCAAAATGTCAGAATCAAGTAATTTTCCAATAAACTCTGTTTCAAAACTTAAAATAGTTTGTAAATAATATGAAAACATTTATTTTTTGTTCTTTGGCGCGCTTGTACAAAGTTACATCGTGCGTCTAGTTTTCATAGTGATGTGCTTGATAGTATTCGGTCCGAATTCATTGGAATAGATATGATATTTATTTTATTTGGATATTTTTATTTAACTTATTCCTTCGAGCAACTAGACTATAATGCTACCATTTTTTTGCGTCTCCTAATTGCACTGTGTTGCCAGTATCTCTATGATTTTTAAGATTTATGTGTGATCCAAAGACAGAAATACTGTTTTCTATGATTTAAAAATAAATACAATTAAAATGATTATGTATAATTTTTAACATTCATAATATATAAAACAACATTTAATAAATATAATTTTCTCCCTCAATTAAGCAATGTTATAGGTGTATTTTTTTAAGTAATTGGCGATACTATTCTGGCAACACCCTTACCACCGCTATTTTAATCTGTTTAGTCGTCTTCCGTACTCTCGTGCGCACAGACTACGTTCTCTTATGTAACCGTTGTTTTTTGACTGTGAGTCACAAAATGGCGGCCCTTTGATTCCTGTCACTCAAGTGAAAGATCGGGTTTCACAAGCTCTTGGAATTGGTGCAAAAACACTATATAATATAAATAAAGAAAAATTTGGTGCTTCTGGAAGTGAAGATAATGTTTTACGCACTCCTAAGAAAAAACTAAGACAAAAGCCCGTGACAGGTGTTGATGGTTTTGATGCAGATGCAATAAGAAACCACATATATGGTTATTATACTAGGAACGAGTTTCCAACTAGACGTTTGCTTTTGGTCTCTTTAAAAGAAGCTGGCTTGTTTAAAGGCGGTAAAACGGCGTTGTCAAAACTATTGCACGAAATTGGGTTTGAATATAAAAAAAACGAATAAAAGGAAAATATTAATGGAAAGATTTGATTTAATAATTAAAAGGAGCGAGTTTTTAAGAGAAGCCAGAATAATTTATAAAATTAAAAATTTTGTAGAGCCAACTTCAATATAGGTTATTTGAGAATAACTCAATAACCATTGGTCTGACCTTGATCAAATTCATATGGGACCACACGAGAACTATCAGCTTTCATATAAAAAAAGAATCATCGAAATCGGTTCGCCCAGTACAAAGTTATGAGGTAACACACATAAAAAAAAAACATACACTCGAATTGAGTACCGTCTCCTTTTTGGAAGTCGGCAGAAAATCGAGTCTTGGGACAACGTCGTTTTTGTTGACGAAACATGGTTAAATGCGAACCACACTGTGTCATGCTCTTGGACTGACGAATCAAAAGCATCAACCTCAAAGGTTCCAATTGGAAAAGGATCGCGACTGATAATTTGTCACGCTGGTTCTGCTGGAAGTGGTTTCTTTGAAAATGGACTGCTGGCTTTCGCGTCAAAAAGTACTTCCGATTACCACGAGGAGATGGATACAGACACTTTTACGAATTGGTTCGAAAATCAATTATTACCCAGCCTGCCAGAGCCTTCTATCATAATAATGGACAACGCTTCATATCACTCGAAACAAGTGAATAAACCGACAGAAACAGGCCGACAAGAAAGCTGATCTCGTAGCATGGCTACACCAAAATGGAATTGAAACTACTGCCGAAATGCTAAAGTCTGACTTAGTAAAGTTGGTACGCGAAAATAAAACATCAAGAGTCCGTTATGAAGTAGATGAGATGGCTCTAGCACATGGACATCGGGTACTTCGAATTCCGCCTTATCACTGCCAGTACAATGCCATTGAGCTAATATGGGCACAAATCAAAGGTATTGTTTTTTATCGCATAAGTTATGAATATGAATAATTTGTACTATTATAACATCCAATATTCAGCATATAAGTAAAAAGATACATAACTAAGAAATAAATATCTCATGTCCCTTACATGTAGGTAATTTTGTAACATTTCGTTTATTTAATGTAATAAATTAACGTTATTTAATGTTTACATTACAGGTTACGCAGCTCGTAATAATACGACTCCGCCATTCAGTACTAATAAAATGATGGGTCTATTAAAAGATGCTTGCAGCAAAATAACGAAAGAAGATTGGGTCAAGGTCGTCGAAAAGACTCGAAAACTAATAACAGAAGATTATGAACGCGATATAAGAGTGGACACCATTATAGACAATGAAATTGTCATACAAGTGACTGATAGCGATGACAGCTCTGGCGAATCTGGTTCAGAGTCTGAATAATTGTTTTAATAAATGATAGGTAGTCATTTATTAAAACATCTTGTACCTACTCTATTCATTAAAATGTGTAACAGTGTTTACAAATTTGTTTTATTTTGATATGTCCTCGACCAATTATCTACGCCCATCAAGGATACTCCACCTAATAAAGAACCTGTGTCTTTAACTATTATTGTTTTGATTTTATTTAATTACACACTATACTAGAATATTTAAAAACAAACTGTTCCCAAATGATATTAGGGTTACTGGTTCAGTCACTTCACTAGTATTGTCAATTTGTCATGTGTCAAATCGGTAATAACTCAGCGGCCGGAGTATAAGTTCCTTCATTAGACACCAAAACACCATGTCGCGAAAAGAATTCAAAATACGCCTCGTTGACACGTAACTAACAAACCAACCAACACACAAAAAAGGACAGTTAACGCGAAGGCACAATTATAATCATTTCCAGCCAATCAACCGGGAGACGCTCTCGACCAAGGAATGCACGGTTCGAATCCTAGACCGTATATCTACTCGACGCGCGCGTGCAAAATTCCGCATCACCCGAACAAGTTAAATATTGCAAAATTCACATATCCACGTAGCGAAGTAACACGCCCTAAATCTAACTATCTGGACCCTACACGGTCGCGTGGACTTCTGCCGCGATAACCGATATACGCGGGTTCCCCGCATCGCGGCCAGCGAACTTTTTGGCCTAAACATATACACTTTGAAGTAGACAGAAAACATACTAGATTTTTTACGTGGTAGAGCCATGATGCAGCTATATTAGTGTTAGTTAAAGTGCGAATGGGTTGGCTCAACCGGGGAAGTACCACACTCTCACGAAATACCAGCATAAAATGGTAGTTTAATGCTGCTGTGTTTCGTACGGTGAGTGTAGAGAACTGGAAACCCTTTTGAAATGAGTCATTCCACCTTAGTCTTTATGGGTGACAACACATCTGCATTTTGATTCGTAATCGAGGATAGATGTAATTGTGTTTAGGCCACAGCACCACTTACCATCAGGTGAACTGTGTGCTCGTTTGTCACCCGATCCTATAAAAAGAAAAGATAAAGGAAACCAAAAACACCTTATAAATATTAATATCAATATTGCACCTGCATTATTGTAATTTCTGATAGGGTTGTGCTACAGGATGTGCTGGCGGGTGACATGTCCATGTAACATTTTTTCTTAGACAAACAGGTTGCCTCATGATATGTTCCTTCACTGCAGAACTTGTGGTAAACCAGTACTTAAGGCGAAATGGGCACTAAAAGCAGAATTTTGACGCTTTATTGGTGTGAAGAAATTCAATTTTTTGTCATTAAAACTACGAAATCACCTTTTTTTTAAATCATTATGAAAGATAAAGATTTTTCTTAGTGAATTATGATGGTCTAAATACGATTGACATATTTTGGCTCCATACAAAAAAATCGTACAGTTTCCTCAAAAACCTACAATTTTAGGTAACCCTATTAAGGGAAAAAGAAGTTTCATTCTAATGTTATATAATTTAAGTAATAGAAAGCAGAAGGTTATTATCAATGGTAAAAGTTCTTCCGGGTCACCTGTACTTTTGGGTGTTCCTCAGGGCTCGATTCTCGGCCCATTCCTGTTTCTGGTGTATATTAATGACTTACCTCACCTTGTAGGGGATAGTCATGATATAGTATTATTTGCTGATGATACTTCCTTGATTTTTAAACTTAAACGTCAATCATTTAAATGTGACGAAGTGAATAATGCTATATCAAAATTAGTGCATTGGTTTAACGTTAATAATCTGCATTTGAACGGAAATAAAACTAATTGTGTTAAATTTACAACAACGAATGTTAAAAATCTGAATACCAATGTGTTTTTAAATGGGGAGGAATTGAGCCCTGTTGTATCCACTGTTTTTCTTGGCATCACTCTTGACGCAAAGCTTCAGTGGGGCCCCCATATATCCAAATTAGCAAGCAGACTAAGTTCTGCAGCCTATGCTGTAAAAAAGATTAGAGGTCTCACTAGTGTCGAGACAGCTAGATTAGTTTATTTTAGTTATTTCCATACCATAATGTCTTATGGGATTTTGCTATGGGGACATGCGGCTGATTCAGAAACTATTTTTGTTTTACAGAAGAGGGCCATTAGAGCTATTTACAATCTAAAACCGAGAGAGTCTCTTAGAGATAAATTTAAAGAAATTAATATATTGACTTTGGCCTCTCAGTATATTTACGAAAATTTAATGTATGTTCACAAAAACAAAGATAGTTTTAGTAAAAAAAGTGATATACATTCTGTAAACACTAGGAACAAACACAAACTAGTGATGCCAGTTTCTCGACTCCACAGAGTTAGTAATTCATTCTTGGGGCAATGTATACGCTATTACAACAAGGTCCCGGAAAGTGTACAGGTTCTCTCTATTACCAAGTTTAAATGTTTTATTAAGCTGAAACTGTATAAAAAGGGTTATTATAGTATAAATGAATACATGGTTGATAATAACCCCTGGGAATGAGGTGGTCGCTTCCAAGCAGTTTCTAAAATAAATGTTGTAAATAGTTTGTAATCATTTATATTGTAAAATTTATTTAAAAAAAAATGTCCCGCTGGGTTTCTTGCTGGTTCTTTCCAGGACAGAGGGTATTTTTTCGAACCAGTGGTAAAGTAAAAAAATGACTTTCAATAAGAATTATACATGTAATGTATATTGAATAAAAATTATTCTATTCTATTCTAATGTAATTAAAGCAATTTCAATTAAATTCTATCTATGTGTTCACCAGTAAATACATGGGGCCATTATTGGTTTATTTTCCAATTAAAAAGAGTATATTTCATTATAAAAAGAAATATCAAATAAAATTTCAACTTAAAATAGCAATTAACAATTTTATTGGTATTAGTAGGGGTTAAGCCTGAGTTGCTTTCATACTTTAAAATTTACAATGAGTGCTTAGCCTCTCCGCTACTAGGGCTCTGTTACTGTTACAGAATACTAAAGTCCACTGCTGAACATAGGACTTTTCTATAGATTATATATTGCCATAGTTGCCACACTTGACAAGCGGGTTGGTAAGCACAGTTTTTTATTTTTTGTCAAGTCATTATCACAAACACACTGCTGCCCATCTCATGCTTTGTTTACCTTTGTCATCTCTTACAACACCCATGGGATGATATAGGGTAATGGATATTCTTACACCACTCCACTGAAGCCATCACTCCATGGACTCCACTGAAATCGACTGCAACATAATAATTAAAATTCTAAATAAAATATTATTAATTATTAACTTTATTAAAAAAAATATACTTTCAGGTGTAACATCGCTTAAACAAACAATAAATCTGAATTCAGGTCTTTGTTTGACACTGCATGCTCACATATTTCCGAAAGTTAACAAACCAATCCTCTTCTGTGCTCTTGATGACCACAAAATACATTTGTTTGCTGGTGAGGAATATCACAGAGTGCATATGTTGGTGGGCCATGAGGATTGGGTTCGTGGACTTGATGTTTTGGACGTTGGTAAGTCCTTTTTAATTCATTTAGTGATTATGCAAAACCAAGGTTCTATATATATATATATATATATGGCAATTTTTTATAACCACATTTAGTGTGTCATAAACTAACTTGATACCGTTTCATAATAGGTGAAATAAAAACTATACATATCTTTTAAATAAAACTAATTTTACGGATTTTATCGCGTATATTAACTTATTTTTATCTTCCCGACGTTTCGGGTGCTTTCCAGCACCCGTGGTCACGGGGGACTAAGGTGTTTGACGTCCTGCTATCATAGTTAGCCCGGCTACCTTCAGTTTTTTAATATTAATTTTTGGTTCGGTTTACGCAGAATGAGCTTACAGTATCTTGAGGTCTAGCAGTGGTATACTTGGGTTTGGATTTTATTTTATTGATTATGGGATCCCAAGCAGATGGCAGCACCCATCCATCTTCTCTATTGAAATTAGGATGTTTTTTAATTTCAATAGCCTCGCGAATCATCCTTGGGAGGAATCGGTGTTCTTTTGCGAGGATTTGTGGTCTATCAAATCTAATGTAATGGCGGGGACGATCTTGAACATGTTCACAAACTGCAGACTTCCCGATACGTCGGTGCTTCACGTCAGCTATATGTTCTTTAACGCGGGTTTTTATAGATCTTTTTGTTTGTCCTATGTACGAGAGACCACATTCACAATCCAGCTTGTACACTCCTGCATCTTGTAGAGGGATATGACACTTGATGGATGGTAAAAATTGACCAATCTTCTTCAGCGGCTTGAAGTATGTTTTAATGGAAGCTCGCTTCAAGATGTAGCCAACCTTGTCTGTGACTCCTCTGACATAGGGTAGTACAGCAGGCACACGCTCGACTGTGGCTGGCTTCACTCGGTCACTGTGACGTAGGCGCGGGACCCGAAGCTTGTTGTCTTGCAGTACTTGCTTGACGTGCCGAAACGTCGGGAAGATAAAAATAAGTTAATATACGCGATAAAATCCGTAAAATTAGTTTTATTTAAATGTGTAGTGTTCGCGTAAATATAAGAAATCACTATACATGTTCACGCAAAAGCGTTAGTGTCAGGCATCGACGTTAGATGGCACTCGGCTCGGTCGATACGGAATGACGTTTGTGTGTGTTGAACGTCCGAGTTGACTGAACGGTGGGAGTCGAGAGCGAAAAATTAGAAGTCTTCTTTGCGTCGAAAGAGAAGGCAGTCCATTTGGTTTGGGAGCTCTTAGATCTGATTTTATGTTAGGCGCGTATAGTGAATATACCACTGGGAATGGTGGCGCGTGTTGAGAGTTTACCCGGGACTTTAGGTTTAACGCAGAATCTGTATAAGTGGATTCGACTGTATTAGTTACTAGTGCGGTAGTTAATATTCTAGAAATAACGGTGACCTTTGACCCGTACGTTCTGTGTTCATTTTCGCGAGTAAATCGTAACAAAGGAAGAAAGTGACTGCGGAAGGCGACCTTAGCTTGGAGAGGAGCTGAGGGCCGAACTGCTGCAGGGGGAACGGTCAAATAAGGTCAACAACACTACCAGCCACACCCAAATACACATCACTGACCTTTACTTCCTAGCACAATACACCCACACGAGACCTGACCGAATCCTGAGGGACCAGTCGCCTTGAATAGAGGTAAGTAAGCTCTGTACAATAATTGTAACGCTCCCCCCGGATTATTTAGTGTAATTAGACTTTTAACCCGTGGCGTGAGGACGCCCGACCAGCATCTGCCTGTAGCTTCTTCGTCTATGGGCCGCGAAGGATTCTACTCCTGGGATAGGCAGCTGCCGGCCGTAACATTTGGTAGCAGAACGCGGTGCTGGGATCGATTCCCGGTCGATCCACCGACCATAGTATTTGATAAAAATTAAATAATTTTGGTGGCAGGGAGCGTTGGGTTGATTGGTTTAATTTTGTGTCTACAATCACGCCCGTCCGTAATACGTAAAAATATTTTTTTTTATTATATACGTAATAATAAAATTCCTTTCTTTGTTAGCTTGCTTTGTTGTTTGCGGGTAAATTTGAAAAACCACGCCCGGTTCGCGCGCAAGCGGGAGATTGCGTCATGTAGGTAGATGGTTATTTTTACGTAATCGGTTAATTATCGTTGTCGGATGGTTGTAGTGTATTACTTATCGAAGGGTCGATTTCCGAGCAAGGTATTTTTTGTTGATGTGTATCTTCGTTATGTATCTTTCGTATTGTAATTTGTATTTGAACTAAAGAGTGGTAATTTGTATTTACGTAATTTGAATTTAACTTGATTTGATCGCACTAGTATTTGTTATTGTTAATTTGATTTGCCTTTTCTTTTGTACTAACTTGTGTTTGATTTAATAAATAGCGGTTCTTATTTGTGTAATTTCTATTCAACTCGATTTGATAGGAACTGCATTGGTTAGCTGTTAATTTTTTTGTATTTTTTATTTGTTATTTTTGTAATTGTGCTCGAGCGGCGTCGTAATTTGTATTTAGTAGTGATGTCCTCGCCCAAGATGCTAATCCGTTGCCTGCGGACTGAGTTACGCTGGGCCACCAGCGCCCATGCTTTGATAGGTCGACCGGATAGGGTCCATAATTTGATGAAGCGGTTCGAGCAGGTCGATGCTCGAAGGGCTGCAGTGGAGGAGGCTTACGCTGAGCTCGAGGATTCGGATGTGGAAAAGGGAGTCCTGGACTCCTGCTTCGCAGACTACGAGCAGTTCTTGTGGCTCACGGACGAGTTGATCGAGGCTGAAGGCAGGTATGCCGAAGAGGCGCGTGAAGCTCGGACGAGTGGCCTGCCCGAGTCCGTTCGGAAGCAGCCTCAGCCGGAGCTGTTGGGACGACTCCCAACTCTGGACTTGCCAAAGTTCTCCGGGGTCCTTTCCGAGTGGCTGACCTTCGTTGGTCTTTTCGACGGCCTAGTGGACGCCCGGAGTGACTTGACTCCGAGCCAGAAGATGGCGTACCTCTTGGCCTCACTGGAGGGGGAGGCCCTGGGCGTTGTCAGCCATTTGAGCTTGTCGGACGACGCCTACCAGACTGCTCGGGACCTCCTAGCCAGAAGATACGCCAACGTCCGGCGAATTGCGGACGAACATGTTAAGCAGCTTCTGAGCCTCCCGCTGCTGAGTGACCGGGCCAGACTACGTCCGGACCTGTTGGATCCAGTCTTGGTGGCCTGTAATATGTTGAGGCGGCTGGATTTACCAGTGGGCGAATGGGCCTTCTTGTTGCTCCGCATCGTGCTGTCCCGTCTACCTCTCGACCTTCAAATGCATTTTGAGGAGAGGTACGGCGGGGACGAGGCCTCCTATATTCCGCCCTTCTATGACCTGCTGCGGTTTTTGGAGGAGCAGTGCCGACAGATCGAGCACGCGCCGGGCACCGTCGACGACTTACGAGCCGTGCCCAGTGAGAGGCGAAATCCGCCGGGCAAGTCGTCGTCAACCCTCCCCTGCTCCTATTGTCGAGCATCTGATCACCGGGTAACGTCTTGCCCAAAATTATTAAGTAAGCCGGTTCCGGCGAGGCGAACTATCGTCAAGGAGCGCCGCTGGTGCTACTCCTGTTTGGAAGGGCACTTTCAGCGAGACTGTCCGCACCAGCGGCTCTGTCTGCATTGCCAGGGCAATCACCATGCCGTACTGTGCCTGGGTGCAAACGGCGTCTCCTCTCGGGGCACTGCCAGGCCCTCGACCCCCACGGGCGGGGGCGCTCCGCCACTCCCTCTGACGGGCGACGCTTGGCGCCCGCCGGCTAGCCACCAGGCCCCTAGGTTTGAAAGGGGTCCCTCCCCCGACCAGTCGGGGGGTAATTCCCCCAGGGGCGGGGGTGTCATCACCCCCCCTCAGCGTGCGAAGAGGAACTTCACGGCCACTCATCGGTCCGCTGGACCCTTCCCACTCCCGTTAGCTGAGTGGCCGCGACTGGTGTACCACTGTACCCCATTTGATGGAGGCGGCCCTAGCTAACTGCCGCCTTAGCTCCCACCATGGCTGCCTCTACTGAGCCTTAAGCCGTCAACAGTCCACTTGTCAAGCTGTTCTGTTGCCGACGGCCTCAGTGAGGGCGTACAACCCGAGTGGCGACCGTTAGCGGTTGCGCTCTGTCAGTATCGGGTTCACGCGGTGTGGCCTCCACTTGGTGGTGGGAAGATTAGGGCCCCCTGGAGCGTTGAATCACGCTCTCAAGGGGTATTAGATTTGGTTTGGTCGAGCACTTAGCTAAAAATTCTTTAAATTTAAATTAAAATGCTTTGAGTTTTCCGCGAAATTCATATTGTAGCGGTTGTGATTGAAGGAATTGAATTTAAAATACTCCTTTAAATGCTGCTGCATATGTTTTGTAAATACATTTGATCACTGCGTTTGTTGTTGCACGGAAAATGGAGATTAAATTGTGTGCCCTTTTTGAATGCTTGGGCGTATGCTTGTAATTGTATTTGATTGTCGCGCCTGTGCTGAAGGGAAGTTTGAATTCATTTGAAATTTGAATGGCGCTCTATTTTGAAAATTATGTATATGTTTGTGATAGTGTTTAATCATTTTGCTTTGTGATAAGGAAGATTGAAATTAGATAACCCTGTGGTTACCGAAGGAAATAGGAGTCAATTCTCTTTTGGTTTGGATTTTGTTGGCGCTGTCTAGGATATTTATTTGAAATAAGAGATAGGGCTGTCCCTTACGTTTATTGTTTTGTTTACTTTGCCAAGTTGACCTATGTGTATCGGTGATTACTTGTTTTAATTAATTCTGTAATTGAACATTGATGCTTTTGAAAAATTAGTTGAAATATGAGCATAGGATCACCTGCTAGGGACCATCTGTGCGTTTCGTTCAGCTCTCCACAGACGACGTTCATGGGGAATTTGGGGGTGCTCTCTGCACTGAAGCTTGAAGGTCCCTCTGGGCCGCTTCGTGTCGCGTCGCTGTTTGCAGACCTGATCCGGTCGAATTGCGGAACTAATCATAGGAGCGCAGATAGGTGTTTGAAGGAGGTCGTCTGACTTCTGTCTAGGAATAGGACTTATTTATGTGCTGCGATGTCCAGGAAGGGCATCCAGTTCAACTCTCCGGCTAGCCCACGTTAGGGCTGCAATTTTGGGGCGTTGGTTAGTGTTGCAAGATCTGATTGGGTGCGTAAGGTGGCCTAGTTTGGTTGTAGATTCGATCTTGCAACTTGCCGTCGCGACCCTGTCCCGCTGACCGGTTTGCTCGCGGACCTAAATCCTTATGTCCGGGACGGGGGTTTGTTCACGCAAAAGCGTTAGTGTCAGGCATCGACGTTAGATGGCACTCGGCTCGGTCGATACGGAATGACGTTTGTGTGTGTTGAACGTCCGAGTTGACTGAACGGTGGGAGTCGAGAGCGAAAAATTAGAAGTCTTCTTTGCGTCGAAAGAGAAGGCAGTCCATTTGGTTTGGGAGCTCTTAGATCTGATTTTATGTTAGGCGCGTATAGTGAATATACCACTGGGAATGGTGGCGCGTGTTGAGAGTTTACCCGGGACTTTAGGTTTAACGCAGAATCTGTATAAGTGGATTCGACTGTATTAGTTACTAGTGCGGTAGTTAATATTCTAGAAATAACGGTGACCTTTGACCCGTACGTTCTGTGTTCATTTTCGCGAGTAAATCGTAACAAAGGAAGAAAGTGACTGCGGAAGGCGACCTTAGCTTGGAGAGGAGCTGAGGGCCGAACTGCTGCAGGGGGAACGGTCAAATAAGGTCAACAACACTACCAGCCACACCCAAATACACATCACTGACCTTTACTTCCTAGCACAATACACCCACACGAGACCTGACCGAATCCTGAGGGACCAGTCGCCTTGAATAGAGGTAAGTAAGCTCTGTACAATAATTGTAACGCTCCCCCCGGATTATTTAGTGTAATTAGACTTTTAACCCGTGGCGTGAGGACGCCCGACCAGCATCTGCCTGTAGCTTCTTCGTCTATGGGCCGCGAAGGATTCTACTCCTGGGATAGGCAGCTGCCGGCCGTAACAATACATATCAATAAAATTTAAGTGTCTATCTGTAATGTTGAAATAGCTGCCTTATATTGAGCTGGGTTTATTTGCGTGCCATTATGTCATGAACAACCATTTTCAACCGACTTCAAAAAAGGAGAAGGTTCTCTTTTCGATTGTTTTTTTGTGTGTTATCTTAGAACTTTTTTATAGGTGAACCGATTTTGATGATTATTTTTTTAGGGTTCCGTACCCAAAAGGTAACCAACGGGACCCTATTACAAAACCTCCTTCATCCGTCTGTCTGTCAGCGGGCTGTATTTCATGATTCATCATAGATAGTTGAAATTTTCACAGAATATGTGTTTCTGATGCCGCTGTAACAATAAATAATAAAAATTAAAATAAATTAAAAATTAAAAGGGGATCCCCTACTAGAAATGTGTATTACGAAGGTATGGAACGTTATATTTGAAAGCTGATGCTTCTCATGTGGTCCCATATACATTTGATCAAGATCTGACCAGTAGTTTTTGAGTTATGCTTAATAATTGCGTATTTAATTGACCGACTACATTGATGATGTACTCATTTTATTTATATTTAAAACACACAAAAATTTACAAAATATTTAATTTCACCACTTTTATTGAAATGGCTGAACTAATTGTAATGAATCTTTATAAATAATAGTATGCAATATCAGAAGTGATCTGATCTGGATGATAAAAAAAGATATTATGAAAAATTGATAAAACAAATGGTTTTTGACAATCTGAAATCTAAATGACTTTAACTAATAATTAGTAGATCTTACCCAGGTGTAGCCGGGGCGGGTCGCTAGTTAAGAAATGTAATGCTTCGTTCATTATTTTTAACATCATCCTTAAACACTGAAATTTGAAATCACTTAATTTACATGACAACAATTGCAAGCATAAATATTATACAGTAAAACCTACTTAAGACGATTTTGAAGGGACCCAGCCAAAATCGCGACTTAAGCGGGAAAGCGTATTATGCGGGATAGGAAAAATAAGACATCATTTACAAATATTGCGTAGGTATTGATTTATAGGTATACGTAACTTGCTTGTCGCATTCGGAGGTTAGAAAACATGCGTGATGTTCTTTAGTTCAACTTCTTTAGGATGAGCGGGGCAGTTATCAATGAAGAGAATTATGCGTCTACATTTAATCTGGAACTGATTATTTAAAGCTTTTAATCAGTTAATAAAACGAAGGCCAGTCATCCAAGCTCAAGATTGTGCATCATATTACAGGGAGCGATTTCACGTTTTTGAAGCAACGTGGAATCGCTCCCTGTAACCAATACCAATGACTAGTAAACATACCTTTTCCGACCCACCAGAATTTGCATAGGCCAGGACAGTGAGTCTCTTTACTTGCTTTGCAACCATGGCAAGTTTCTCCTTTGAAGACATACGATTTATCTGGCATCAATTTATAAAATAAACCGAATTAGTCTGCGTTAAAAATGTTTCGCGGTTCATAATTTTTTAATAATGCAGGAAGTTGTGCTATCCATGTATCAACATCTTGTTCTGCCTCTATCTCCGCTTCCCCAGTGATTTGACGATACACAATGCCGTGACGATTTTTAAAACGATCTATCCATTTGAAGTGCTAAATCTGTGATTTGTAAGCTTTCAGCAATTTTCCGCGCTTTTTCGCCTAATATGGGGCCAGTTTTAAAGCTCATGCTCGATGAAGTCATTTCACTAAAACTTTCTCTAATTGATCAAACTTTCCTACCTTTTGCTTTTTTCTCTTCACACCTCTCAATCTGTATTTTTCGTTAATTTCTTGTTTATTCTTTAAAATGGTACCACTTTATAATGCAACTCGGCTCGGCTAGGGTGTTGCACAGATGGCGTATTAGACGGGATGACGAATCGTATTACGCGTGTTAAAAATGTATGAAAACATGCCTCAAGTTGCAGGGACTGACATAAAATGGCGTATTAAACGAGAAATCGTATTAACGAGTTTTACTGTATATAATTTATCATATATCATATGCAATTATTTTTTACCTATAGATGAAAACTCCGTTCTACTTGCATCATCATCCCAAGATACCTATATTCGCTTGTGGAGGATCCACAGTAATGTAAATGTTGAATCCACTTCTGACATCCAAGTGGAACAGAAAGTCTTTCGTGCATATGAACAAGACTGGTTCGTGAAGTTAGACGCAGTACTCGCTGGACACGAGGGTTGGGTTTATGGAGTTCAGTGGCATCCTATGAGATGTGAAAAAGGTGAATTTCAAGTTTTTAAATAGCTTAGAAATGATTTTAGTTTTTAAAGAGTAAGTTTATTTATATCTTGCTTGAATTAGTACTTAAGTTTTGCCTTTTACGATTTTATGCATTCTACACATATCAAATTGCTCTTTGGCATGGTTTTTTTTTAAAGAAAATTGAATTAAATTACTCTACCAAGGTAATTGAAAATACGTTGCATCAATCTGTAAGGTTCTTAACTGTAATATACAGGGTTATTTTGCAATAACCGGACAAATTTGCAGAGGTTTAGAATATGTAAATAGGCAAATGGTGAAGAAAATTTAATTTAAAAAATCTCAAATATTCTGTCCTTTTAATCTTTTAAATTCAAAATGCGTGGTAATGGATTATTTTAACTGTTTTACTGCGCACTCACACATTTGTAAGGGTCGATCGGTAGGCAAAAACCTTGACCAGAAATCACATTCAATTTGGGATAATTTCAAATAAAAGTAGAAGCCTTATTTACTCGTATTTTCAAAAAACTGCAATAACGGTATAATATAATTATTTATATAATATTTGAACTTAAAAATTTGCCTAGTATTTGAAAAATGACCCTGTATATTTTTAATTAATAGATACCCAACAGAAAGTTCCAGTTTATCGGCTTTTGTCATCTTCTCTTGATAAAACCCTCATTATTTGGGAGCCTGACTCATCTGATCTGGGCGAGGGCGCCTGGGTTGAACGTGTACGTGTGGGCGAAGTAGGAGGGAATGGGCTCGGCTTCTATGGGAGCCGGTTTGGACCAAATGGAAAATCTTTCTTGGGGCACGGATACAATGGGTCTTTCCATATTTGGAATCTAAATGAGGTGAGTTTATAAATCTTTATAGAAAGGCTAAAGTAAGAATTACGTCTTTCTACGCAATATGTTTTTCCTGTTTCATCTAACATAACGACTCTTATTTGTGTTATCATAAACTAAAAAGTCACAAATTGTATTGAATCCAGCTCTGGATAGAGGTCTTTTTAAATTGCTTTTGATTTGACTACGCAGTCGGATTGTTGAAAAGGGGGCAAGTAATCTTACTTTCTTTTATCAGCTTGCAAATGTATGTTATAAGTTTGATATAGACATTTCCCGTTGTTGGAAGAATTTATTTTAATCGTCACGCCACAGTCTTAACTACAACTAACAGTCGGTCCTCGAAGGGGTCTAGAAGGGGCAATCGTGCGGTGCGGTGTAGGGCGAGACGCGGGCTGAGCACTGGGAACTGTTCGCTAGGGTTGTCCTGTCACGCAAATAAATTCAAATAGTTCACACTACATGTGGTTGTCTCACTACGAGTGAAAATTGTGGATGTGGATCGTCCTCATTTAAAGATAATTAATTAGTTTCACCACATACACATTAATTTGTTTATACGTGAAAAAAATAAATAAAATCAGTTTTTTTATTTTCTTATTACTTCCCGTTCTGACAACCCTAGCAATTTATTGTTTATGTCGGCTTTTTCAACAACATCAAACGCGACGACTGACTGTATGTTCTTCTTAGGCTGTGGTCACGCTTTGCAAGCGAATAAGGCATATTAACGATCCCAGTGCCTGACGTCTCTCAACAGTCTGGGTATTTCACGTATGACGTTGATTACCCACTAGTGATTTTCCTTCAACACTTAGTCACTAGGTTTTGTACAGGCGGTAATGTGTATCGGTGGTATTTGAAGAATATTTTGATATACTGCTTTACATATTAATTATATATTTTATAGGCACATAATATGTAAAGCAGTATATCAAAATATTCTTCAAATACCACCGAATTATATGTTTTATAGGCACATTATGTAGCATATGTATGCTAATAAAGTTACACACAAAGTCCACATCATATCAATGTGGCGGTGTTAATTTAAAAAGTGACGAAGACAGTTCTGCGGTAGGATGTATAACGTTCTTTATTGACATTTTCAAGGAGACTAAGCGATGGGAACCGAGGGTGGTATGCGGTGGTCACTTTGGTGGCGTTGAAGATGCGAGGTGGGAACCTGTAAACGGTCGCTACTTGCTTAGCGTTGGGCTTGATCAGACTACCAGGCTGCATGCACCCTGGACGAGAGCTGATGGTGAGTAATTAGATCTTCTGTAACATGCTTTTACTTGTACACTATTGGCTAAACTGGGTTGTTATAGAATTGTTCAAATACTGATAAAAGCGTTTTGCAATTTTCTGAAAATTCACACCGGACATGTTTTACAGTTAGTTCGATTATTTTATTTTAGTCAGAATACATATTTGATTTTATTTTACATGTATTTTGTATTTCACATACGTTATCGTTGAGAGTCCGGCTCGAGGGACCATCATTAAATTATTTATTAAACAATGGGCAACATTGTGTAACATTACCCGGACATTGAGATCCCGATTATAAAAAAGTAAAGTAAAGTTTCAGCCTATTTACCACTGCTGGACACGGGCCTCCTCTCATTTCTGAGAGGGTTTTAGGGCAAGGAAATATCCGCCACGCTGCCCCAATGCGTGTTGGCGAACTTCACGTGTCTTCGCAATATATTTTTTCTTATTTCTCAGACATGCAGGTTTCCTCACGATGTTTTCCTTCACCGCCGAGCTCGTGGTAAATCAGCACTTAAAATTGCAATTAACAATTTCATTGGTGCCGGTGGGGATTGAAACCGGGTTGCTCGAGTACTGTGAAGCTTACAGCGAGCGCTAACCATCTGAGCTACCACGACTCCCGATTACAATTATGCCAATAATATTACCGTGTAGTGGCATTGTAAGAAATACCACTACTAGTATTCCGTGGGTGTCGTAAGAGGCGACAGAAGGAATAAAATCAGGAGTTGGGCAACAGCGTCTGCCTAATAACGACTAAAAATAAAAACTGCGGTGGCCAACCCGCTTGCCGAGCTGGTAACTATAGAAAATATCTCCCCTATGAGGCAATCTACGGGGAGGCCTATGTTCAGCAGTGGACTTTAATATGCCGTAACGGTAACAATAATATTACTAGCAGCGACATTGAGCAACAGTACAAACATTATGTACTGTCGGTAGTTAATATAGCAAATCAAATAATCCCAATTTTCCAACTTATTGGAATAGAGCATTAGTTCTCTAGTCCAAGTAGTTGGCTGCAAGTGTCTATGGACTGCAATATTCACTTAGTATTAGTGGTCTATATTTTTATAAGAAAAATCAGATTTATTTTTACTTTGTCTTTAAATAGATAGACAGTTACTTCTTTATTGCACACACCAAAACACAAAATAAGAAAAATAAATAACATAAATAACATAAAAAACGAAATGTCAAAAGGTCGGCCTTATCGCTAGAAGCGATTTTTTCCAGACAACCATTATTTCTCTTCAACCGACTTCAAACCTCCGATCTTTTTTTTTAGTTGAATCGATTTTGATGATTCTTTATTTATTTGAAAGCTGGTGCTTCTCATGCAGTTCCATATAAATTTGATCAGGATCTGACCAGTAGTTTTTGAATTAGCCTTAACTCTTCAAAGCTCGCCGAATCCCTATGGATTTCTTTGTTGACAGTAATATGATCCCCTCCAAAGAGTATATAATAAAGTAATTTAATTAATGGCCCCTTTAGAACAATAAAAAAAGAGTATTCAGAACTTAGAGTACGCAAGGTATAGAGCGTGCGTATCGCTCAATGCCCATTATGCCAAGCGTAAAATTGACGCCTATGTGTTATTATACTTAAGTTATTAATTTGATTATGTAAGTATTTGTAAATTTTAGGTAAGCGATAATTATAAGGTATGGTTTAGCTCAATAAAACATAGGTACGAATTTATGAAACTGCAAAAAATGCAAAATAATGCGTTTTAAAGTGATATAATATGATATTACATTTCGTACCGAGGAATGTTACGTTATACTATGACTCCAAACATGACGCGAAATGACGATTTTGTTTGTTTTAATCTAATTATTAATTATTGCAAAAATACTTAATAAATTAATTGATGTATAACATTTCGAAATATTGTTGGTCTATTTATTTAAATGCGCACGATTAACAGCCCTTTCATGGATACTCTGACTGAGCCGGCGCAAACCGGTTTGTACCCCGACGGAGCGTCGGTGAACCTGTCGGTGAGAGCTCACGCACACATTGCTGCGCCATGTATGGGTGTACTCGCAGCGAGCCGTTTGTATGTAGCTTCCCCTCTGGACGGTTTCTTTACTCATGTGACATAACGGCATCATAAAAACATAAAATTGAATAGCGTTTGAATATTTGGGCAATAAAGTCATAAATAAAGTAATACGCGATGCATAATTAAATGCATAATATAAAGACTCGGCGGATAATAATCCAATTTCGGAGTTAGCTTCTTTGGCCGTATCTATATATATTTTTTGCCACACTCGAATGCTGAGATAGAATAGAATAGAATAGGATAACTTTTATTCAATATACATTACATATGTAATTCTTATTGAAAGTCATTTTTTACTTTACCACTGGTTCGAAAAAAAACCCTCTGTCCTGGGAAGAACCAGCAAGAAACCCAGCGGGACTTTTTTTTAAATAAATTTTACAATATAAATGATTACGAACTGTTTACAAAATTTATTTTAGAAACTGCTTGGAAGCGACCACCTCATTCCCGGGGGTTATTATCAACCATGTATTCATTTATACTATAATAACCCTTTTTATACAGTTTCAGCTTAATAAAACATTTAAACTTGGTAATAGAGAGAACTTGTACACTTTCCGGGACCTTGTTGTAATAGCGTATTCATTGCCCCAAGAATGAATTACTAACTCTGTGGAGTCGAGAAACTGTCATCACTAGCTTGTGTTTGTTCCTAGTGTTTACAGAATGTATATCACTTTTTTTTTACTAAAACTATCTTTGTTTTTGTGAACATGCATTAAATTTTCGTAAATATACTGAGAGGCCAAAGTTAATATATTAATTTCTTTAAATTTATCTCTAAGAGACTCTCTCGGTTTTAGATTGTAAATAGCTCTAATGGCCCCCTTCTGTAAAAAAAAATAGTTTCTGAATCAGCCGCATTTCCCCATAGCAAAATGTATATGTATATGTACAATGCTCTTTGCCTACACTCACATTCAATATTCTATATATTACTATTTCCATTCCAATTTTCTACGAATGTAGAAATTACATTCTACATTCGTAAAAAATTGAAATGGAAATAGTAATAAATGAATATAATAGGTACATATTGGAATTTATAAAAATTTAATAACGCAAAGCTTAAGAGTAAGATTAAATTAACAATTAGCTATGCATTCATACATAAGTAGAAAATTGGAATGGCACACGGTTAATTTGACCAAACAGAAATAAAACAATTATTTTCATAGAGATTTAAATATATTATTAACAGTTATTAGATACACAGAAATAAACTTGGGCACTCAATTTTAGATGATAATGGAAGCATCTTAGAACACACCGTCTTCAGCAACCCATTATTATTCGTAAAACATTTTCATTAAGTAAAACGACTCTAATAAATCACCATAAACTAAATATTCACTGGCTAGTAACACCACACTTAAGTAATTGTTAAGAAAGTACGAAATACGAAATTAACTAAATCGACATCAAACTTTTGAATTTGTCTTAGAAAAGTTAAACAAAACGAACTCGATTCACTTTGAAAATGGTTTGATACATTCCCGTTTAAAATAATATCTAATTAATGAAAAATTAACTTTGAAACTTTTTCTTTTTTAATTTCATAAAAATTAAAAACATGTAATAATTTAGGTTATTTTTTTCGAACTAACTTACTAACTTTAACTGCAGATACAGATACATTTATATTTTCGGCTACAGAGCTTGTAGTACAGACTAATCATTTCAATCGAACTTAAATATAATCGGAACGTATAATTTATATATACTTTATAAATCATGGATTAAACAACTTTTATTTGTCATGCATACATATGACAAAATATATAGTTTATAATTTATAAGACAAGTAAAAATAATTTTAATGGACAGGTGACAAAGATATTAAAGCCATCTAGTGAGTATTAAACTAACTAAACTGAGGAAATTATGACCCGTATAATACACTTGATGGCGTTACTTTCTATGACCAAATGCATTACTATGGAACTGTACCCCCCCTGCACGGGTGTTGTTAATTGACAAAGCAAAAATAACTTTGTTGTTATAGGTTATAAACATGTGTCTTTTTTCACTAATAATATTGTATTATTACTATTATTTTTTATATTAATATTTATATTTGGATAAGAACTTAGTAGTGACTCTAAGTTATATTTACCTTCATTTAAAAAAAATTCTTTGGCCTTATGTACTACATACTATGTACTATATACTATATACTCTTTGGCTTGACCTTAGGTCAGACTAATTTGTTTATTGAACTGTCAAGATCTCAAGTGGTTAATAATGCGTATTTAATTGATTTTGACTACATTGATGATGGTCTCATTTTATTTATATTGAAGTCAGTTGTACAAAATTTTTAATTTTAACACTTGTTATTTGTCTACTAATTGACAAAGTAAACAGAAATTGGATTATAATAATTATGTTTAAGGAAGTGGAGTGGAGTGGCACGAAATAGCCCGCCCTCAAGTGCACGGGTACGATATGGCGTCGTTAGCCCTGGTTAATTCTACAATCTTCGCGTCAGCGGCTGAGGAGAAAGTTATAAGGGTGTTCCAAGCACCTCACAACTTTTTGCAGAACTTCAATAATATTGTGGGAGAGCCGCTGGTTGTGGGAGATATGGGGGGTGAGTTAAATTAGTTTAATATTGTAAATTAAAAAGCATGGATGTGACGTCTAATCCGTTTATTAGCAAACTAAATTCAACAGCGATCCCGACATACAATTGTTAAATAAAGTCACTAAATGCATCACTAATATCATATATTTTCTTAATTGTACAAAATATCACTAAATCTAAACAAGGTTATAGATATTCACAATAACAACAATGTACATTAGACACACAGAATAACAAAATAAGTATAACAATTCCTATCAATCTCACAATTTATCTTCCGTGTACGTATTCTCTACTCAACAGTTCTTGCAAAAGACCCACAAGCCGCCACATCTGTATTTTATAGGCTTGTAATTTACCATTGTTAAACTACAGATGGCGCCGCTTGTTTGGTTTCCGTTTTAAGTTTCCTATAAAATAGGATATTATTAAGTGTGTTTTTACATTATAAAACATGATTTATATTTATTTTGATTCTCTTAACAATGTTACATCACAGTTATAAGTATGAGCGAAAATAAATAGCTCAACTAAATCTAAAATATTAATGTACCCGCTATTGTAAGAAACTACTTATTGTAAGAAAATAATTAATTACCCACAATACTAGTTATAACAATACATATTATTAAAATATGCTAACACAATATATCTTCAATTTACCTAAATTTATATTTATATTTATATTTTTACGTGGTAGAGCCATGCTGCAGCTATTTTATTAGTATAGTTGTAGCGCGGATGGGACGGCTCGACGAGGGAAGGACCACGCTCTTACAGAATACCAGCGTAAAATGGTAGCTTGACACTGCTGTGTTTCGTATGGTGAGTGTAAAGAACAGGAGACCCTTTTTACTGGAAATGAGGCATTCCATCTTAGTCCTCACGGGTGACAATGCAACTGCATTTTGATTCTTTATTGAGGATAAATGTAGATGTCTATGGGTCACAGCAATCACTTACCATCAGGTGGACTTTGTGCTCGTTTGTCACCCTAACCTATAAAAAATATTACAAATCTATACATATAAATAAAATCGAAGTGTCTGTTTGTAATGTCGAAATAACATCTTTTTACTATACGCATATGAAAGTATATACGGTACTTATAACAAAAACACGATTTTTAAAATTTTTGTCTGTCTGTCTTTCTGTCCGTCTGTCTCTCTGTTTGTTCCGGCTAATCTCCGAAACGGCTGGATCGATTTTGACCAGACTTTCACTGGCTGATAGCTGATGTTATAAGAAGTAACTTAGTATTTTCATGAAAGTCAATCGCACTTATTTACGCGCGGGCGAAGTCGCGGGTAACAGCTAGTATATAAATATATCTAGTGATTTCTTATATGTACGGAAACACTGCACAGTGCTTCAATTTTTGTGGATTTTATCACGTTTAATTTACTTACCGGAGTACCTTCAGATTTTTAATTGTTCGCAGAATGAGCTTACTGTGTCTTGAAATCTTGCAGTGGTATACTTGCGTTTGGTTTTAATTTTATGAATTACAGGATCTCAAGCAGGTGGTATAGTACCCAGGCTCCTTCTCTATTGAAATTAGGAAGTTTTTATATTTCAATAGCCTTGGTATGAATTGATGTTCTTTCGCGAAGATTTGTGATCTATCAAATCTGATGTAATGGCGGGGGCCGTCTAGATATGATCACAAACTTAAAAATAGGTAAATTAAACGCGATAAAAATTCGTAAAAATAGTTTTATCTTACAAATAAATAAAATTGGAGTGTCTGTTTGTAATGTCAAAATAACAGCTTTTCACTAAATGCATATGGAAGTATATACGGTACTTATAATAAAAACACAATTTTTAATATTTTTGTTTGTCTGTCTGTCTGTTTGTTCCGGCTAATCTCGGAAACGGCTGGACCGATTTTGATGGGACTTTCACTGGCAGATAGATGATGTTATAAGGAGTAACTTAGGCTACTTTTATTTTAGAAAAATAATTAGCGTTCCGCGCAAAAAATTTAAACCCCAAATAAAACACGAGCAAAGTCGCGGGGATCAGCTAGTTCTAAATATAATGATTGTTATGTGATGGTGATGTTATAGAATCTATTACCCCATTTAGTCCCGTGTTCTTACACGTGACTATGGCCAATGCAGGAAAGATATCATGGCGTTAAATAGATAGTAGTATATTCATTTAGCCAGGCGTAAATAACCAAACCCAAACTGCCTCAGTCGACGTTAAATAATTAATTAATTAACTTTTTGACATG
The DNA here is from genome assembly GCA_033319125.1 of Parnassius glacialis. Taxonomy (NCBI): domain Eukaryota; kingdom Metazoa; phylum Arthropoda; class Insecta; order Lepidoptera; family Papilionidae; genus Parnassius; species Parnassius glacialis. Next base: position 3,111,393 of record JAVANC010000016.1, read on the forward strand.
CACTCACACATCTTTTTATTACTTAATCAAATTTCTTTTAAACTCCACTGCTAGACGCACACATATGCACCTTTTTATATCTACACAAATAAATAAAATTTAATTGTTTGTTTGTAATGTCAAAATAATATCTTTTTACTACATGCATATGAAAGTATATACGGTACTTATAACAAAAAAACAATTTTAGAAAATTTTGTCTGTCTGTCTGTCTGTGTGTTCCGGCTAGTCTCCAAAACGGGTGGACCGATTTTGACGGGACTTTCACTGGCAGATAGCTGATGTTATGAGGAGTAACTTAGACTACTTTTATTTTAGAAAAGAATTAGGGTTCCGCGCAAAAAATTTAAAACCCTAAATTACACGCGGGCTAAGTCGCGGGGTACAGCTAGTATAGAATAAGGGCGACAGACGAGCACACAATCAACCTGATGGTAAATGGATACAGTGGCCCATAGACATCTACATTTATGCTCGATTAAGTATCAAAATAAGATGCATTGTCACCTTTGTGAACTAAGATGGGATGTCTCGTTCAAGTAAAAAGGGTCTCCGTTAAAATGTTTTTTTACGCTGGTATCCTGTGAGAGTGTGGTCTTTCCCCTGTCGAGTTTACCCATTTGAGCTACAACTATAATGTAGCTGCAGCGTGGCTCTACCACGTGTAAAACCACCTAAAACAATATTGTGATTACAATAATTTGTGCATGGTTTCTGCGCGTAGGTAGTGTTTTGTCCATCTCCTTATTTGATCCGCTGATGTAATTAAGATGCACAACGTTAAGTATCAAACAGGCAATAAGAAAGTGAAACTAGCAGGTTTTTACTAATATTATTAATATTTTATTTATTAACTTTTTTATTTATTAATAGGTCCTGAAGGAGCATCCGTGCCTTCCCTAGGCTTGTCTAACAAAGCAGTGTTCAATGGAGAACAGGGAGACAGTGGAGAGAATGATGACAACGATGGATACTTCGTTCCTATAGAATTGAATGGTGAGTTACTTTTGATTAAAACGGAAAGTGATATTAATGAAGTAGTGTAGGTTGTTGAATAGCGTGCATTTTAAATATTCTAGCCATCCAAGTTATTCGAAGAAACATACATACCGGGTGTTAGTGAAATGCTCCGGAAAACGAAGAAAGACGATTATACTATGATACCTTTGATGATGGGTCAGAAAGAAATTGGGTCCCGAGGAAAAAAAATCATCTTTTCACAACGTTTGATTAACTTTATTCACGCTCCATGATGTTAGTACAGCTAAATGAAACGATAATTTCATTAAAAAAATCATTAAAATACTTAAACATAAAATCAGCAGTGGAATTACCATCAGCTGAATAGGGGGTCAATGTACGCGCGGACGCCGAATTCGCGTGGCCCGCGGCTGGCTATGGTACCACAATACCTAATAATTTACAACACTTGTCTAAATACCTAACTTATCTACTTAACCTACTATTTTACCACTGTGCTTGTCTAGCCACTTTATTTACAGGTTAAATATTGGGGTCTCCAAAATGGCCGTTTTGTAGGCGTCCACAGCTTCTTCAGGTGATGAAAATCTCTGTCCACGCAATTTATTTTTTATTTTAGGGAAAGTATAGAAATCATTAGGGCTTAGGTCGAGACTGTACGGTGGATGGTCTAATAATTCTATGTTTTCTTGCTCTAAAAACTCTTTTGTTCTGTGTGCGGTGTGAGAACTCGCATTGTCGTGATGGAGGATGATGCGGCGGTTGCAGTTCTCTTTACGGAGTTCAGAAACGACCTGTGGCAAACAAATGCTAGCATACCATTCTGCATTAACCGTTCTCATGGCCTATATATAACATGGCCGGTTTTGGAGACAAACGTGGCGACCAAAATTTTGCAACACTCCGTGAACGAACAATTTTTGTTGGCTTTAACTCATTTTCGAACACCCCAAACTCGTGACTGGTTTTTTGTTTCGGGTTCTTACGCGTATATCCAGGATTCGTCACCTGATACGATGTTGTATACAGCATTTGAGGATCCTGCGTGGAATCTTACGAGAGTTCTGACGCACCAAGTAACGCGAGCCGCGTTTTGCTCTTCACAGAGCGAAGGTATCTATCGGGAAAACAACTTTTTTACACCTAATTGTTCATGCAAGATTATTTGTATTTGACTCATGCCAATGTCTAAAATTGCCTGAATTTTGCGGTATGTCACATGTCGATCTTCCTCAATCAGCTTATGCACAGCATCAACGTTTTCTTGGGTGACTGCAGTTTTTGGACGACCTTGACGGGAATCATCACTGAGCTTGGCACGTCCACGTTGAAATTCAGCAAACCAGCGATAAATTGTGGTTTTGGATGGGGCTTCATCACCAAATTTAGAAATCATCCGGTCAACACACTGTTTTTGTGTTAAACCACTTCGAAAGTCATAATAAATCATCGCTCTTGAATTTTCTCGAGTCAATTTCATTTTCTCAACGACTAACAAGTTTGACAAAACCTTGTGACAATACCGAGAATCTTTTTTTAAATAAATAAATGGTATTCGATTTTAAAACCAAGGAGTTTTCAATTAAAAAGATTTTAATATGACAGGAACAGTGGAAATATTCCATTCCCGATACTTTTAGTGCAGCCTATGTACTATCGTCTGTCTTCGTTTTCGGGAGCGTTTCACTAACACGCTGTATACAGTAAACCCTTGAAATTACTGTTAACGAGTGGTGACCTTGACTTACCGAGATATTTGAGCGCTATATGTCTATCGTCTATCAAAAGTCATCTGCTGAACAAGCCCTCCCCCCCCATAACATTTACAAGCATAATTTAAAATTAAAAATAGCTTGGTAGCGATCACCTCATTCCCAGGGGCTATTATCATCCATAAATTCCTTAATATTGTTATAACCCTTTTTATACAAACATAGGTTAATAAAGTTTTTGAACTTTGAAAAGGTCAAATTTTGTATATTTTTTATAATTGTTCTGTAGTTGGACCTTATATAGGGTTATTTTGCATTAACCGGCCAAATTTGCAGAGAAGGTTCAGAATAAGTAATATGAGCAAATGGTGAAGTAAAATTAATTAACAAAATCTCATACATACTGTCCTTTTTATCGTTTAAATTGAAAATGCGTGGTAATGCATTATTTTAACTGATTTTACTGCGCACTTACATTCGTAAGCATCGATAGGTAGGCAAAAACGTTGTTGCCCTTAAATCATATTCAAATTGGGATAATTTAAAATAAAAGTAGAAGCCTTATTTACTCGTATTTTCAAAAACTGCAATAACGGTATATCATTATTTATATGTTTGAACTTAAGTTTAAAATTTGGCTATTCTTTAAAAAAATAACCCTGTAAATATAAAAACTTCTTATTATAATATCTTCCAGAACCACCAACGGAAGAGACACTGATGCAGAACACGCTGTGGCCCGAGGTGCACAAACTGTACGGTCACGGGTACGAAGTGTTCGCCCTGGATGCAAGCCGAGACTGCACGCTTCTCGCGTCCGCCTGCCGGGCCACAGCCGCTGAACATGCGGCTGTGCTTATATGGTTAGTACAATTGAGTAATGATTTTTATGTGGTAGAGCCAGAGAGTTGTAGCACGTATGAGTCGAACGGGGAAGGACCACGTTATCACAGAATACCAGCGTAAAATTGCAGCTTAATGCTGCGTTCGTATGGTGAGTGTAGAGAATTGGAGACTTGTTACTGGAATTAAGAATTATTTAGGTGCTTATGAGCCACACCATCCACTTACCATGGTGAATAAAAATAAGGTTTTTTTAGGTGGTAGAGCCATGCTGCAGCTATATTAATACTATAGTTGTAGCACGAATGGGTCGGCTCGAACGGGGAAGGACCACGCTCTCACAGAATACCAGCGTAAAATAGCAGTTTAATGCTGCTATGTTTCGTATGGTGAGTGTAGAAAACCGAAGACCGAGGCACTCCATTTAGTCCTCAGGGGTGACAACGCATCTGCATTTTGATTCTTAATCAAGGATAAATGTGGATCTCTATGGGCCACAGCATCCACTTACCATCAGGTGGACTGTGTGCTCGTTGGTCACCCTTATTAAATAAAAAAAGGAAAAAAAAAATTTTTTCTTGATATCAATGGCCTCACGAATCATCTTTGGAAACAATCTGTGTTGTGGCCTATCAATACTGATATAGTGTCGGATGTATTGGGCGCTTGACACTTTGGACCACTAAAAATACTTTTACTTATAAGTTTTGGCGGGAACTTGACCGGCGGCGGATTGCTGCTCCTTTTTTGTATAAATAATCCTTGTATTTTTGTATAAATAATGGTGTGAAGTCGATTTTGATACGTAAAAATGGTGCGATTTTGTTTATTTGTTATTGTGTGTTTGTACTTTGTATAGTTGTTATATGTAATTTATACTGATGTGATGTAGTGTTGTACCCCACACGACTTAGTTATATATTACAGTTCAGTTTGTAATAAAGAGTAGTGTAATTAAATTTTTTAACGGAGCAACACGTCTCCTTTTCATTTAACACCTTCCAACATTACACTGATTTAAACTTCATTATTTATCACGTAGTTTGGCCATACCTGACTTAACCTATCTTTTTATTACTCTGTAAGTAATAGACTTTATTTATAAAGCCCTGTCAACTTAATTATTTTAATAATTTTTATCATATTGCCTACTCATATTGGACATTTTTCAAACTGTCTGGACACTATGAATAATGTCCTATTATAACATATTAACTATCTGCGTATGTGAACTATAAGTGGAAACGGTAAAACGAGTGCTCCGATGGTGTTATAAATGTCAGGAATTGGAGAAACTCAAGATAATATGTTTGCTTACGCCCGATTCCTATGTCCAAGAAACGTTTCGTTTTCCGTAACAATCCGTTTTATTACATAATACACTTAAGGTGGAAGCTCCAGGGTGGCCCGCGAAATTCAAATTTTCTTGCGTTTTTTGGAATTTGCAGGTCAGGGTTAGATTGTATATTTAACAAAATATGATTCGCGACCGTAGCGATTATGTGTTTACAGAATTATTATCATTAAAATCACCAATACAACCCTGTAAGTTCATATTAGCCCTTTGTATGGCTATTTCCAGCAAAAACTCATCCTTCCTCCACCATCATTACACATTACATCATTACACATCCACCTTAGTATTACAAACTATTAATTCAGCAACGTGAATGACTCTAAATGAAAAAACTTTTAACGGGTCATTAAAATAGCTAAACTAAAGCTAAAGTAATATTTTTTTAAATGGGGGGGGGGGGGGGGGGTTTCATGCACCTCACTTACTGCAAAATGGCTCGTAAAAATACGAAGTGATTTTAAATATAGAAATCTGGCATTAGGCGCCCTGAGATACTAGCGTTATCGACTGTCTGGTGGCTCAAGTTATATTAACAAGCTGTAACACCCTATTTCACCCCCTCAGGGGATGAAATTTTCTAAAATTTTTACTTAGTAGATGTCTATGGCGAGAAAGGAGTAAATATGCCAAATTTCAATTCAATCGGTCGTATAGTTTTGGAGCTCTAGTGATGAGCGAGGCAGTGGTATTTCGATTATATAAATATAGATATTATGTACTATTAATGTTTCATTTGCATGATATTTCAGGGAGACCAAGAACTGGCAGCAGATTCAGAAACTAGTATCGCACCAACTGACAGTGACACAGTTGGCCTTCTCGCCTGACAGTCAACAACTCCTGTCAGTTTCGCGCGACCGGAGGTGGTCTCTATTTCGAAGACAGCAGGGTTCAAATTCGTTCGAGCTAGCCGCGTGTACAGACAAGACTAACGGTGTTCACACCAGGATTGTATGGTGTTGTGCGTGGGCGGAAGATGGCGCTGTATTTGGAACTGGCTCCAGAGACGGAAAGGTGTGTTCATTTGAAATAATATTTTTTCTGTTATCTTTACAGCCTATTAAAGTCCACTGCTGAACGTAGGGTTCCCCCATAGATTGCCTCATAGAGGGGATATTTGCCATAGTTGCCACGCTTGGTAAGCAGGTTGGCAACCGCAGTTTTTTTATTTTTAGTCGTAATTAGGAAGACGCTGCTGCCCATCTCCTGGTTTGTTTTCCTCTGTCGCCTGTTACGAGATGTCATCCCGTGTGTTCGGTTCGGTATTGGACGTTCTTACACCGCCATTACACGGTTATTTGTTATCATTGAACAACATTAATATAATGTTTTATAAGTGATAGAGCTACGCTGCAGCTATATGATGGTTGTAGCACGAATGGATCGGCTAGACCTGCATGTTCACCAGCCTTAAATAGTTCTAATTGCTGCTGTGTTCCGTATGGTCGGTGTAGAGAACTGGAACGGGCATGTGTATTGTTATATATTATCTGTACTTTTAAGAGGATCTGTGATTTCAGATATTATGTAAGTAAATCTTATAATTTCGTTAACTGTAATTTCTGTAGATAACTCCAAAAATGTTATAAACAATATGTAAATCTATGATTTATATTGATTACAATTATTTAATTGTGATAATTTGTTTTTTTAGGGTTCCGTACCTCAAAAGGAAAAAACGGAACCCTTATAGGATCACTTTGTTGTCCGTCTGTCTGTCTGTCAAGACCCTTTTTCTCAGGAACGCGGGGAGGTATCAAGCTGAAATTCATATCAAATACTCAAGTCTACTGTCCCTTAAAGTTGTGAACACAATCAAAAGATACAGCCGTTTATGCCGCAAATTTTCGACATTCGCAAGGGAATCAAAACCTACAGGGTATTTGCCGTTCCGAACTCAGAATCTTAAAATTTGGTACGAAGCAACGTATTATAGCACAGATAAAGGAAAAATTGCGAAAAACATAAATTTTTAGTTACATCATATAATAAAAATATTTTTAATAATTTTAAACTTATACACTTACGGATTTGTTCGGAACCCTCGGTGCGCGAGTCCGACTCGCACTTCGCCGGTTTTTTTGTTTGAAAAACACTTGTTGATCTTCGAATTTGCTTATGCCAGCCCTAGTGGGGAAAAGTAGACGAGGTTTATTTTAACAGTGTAATTTGTCCCACCAAGAAATGATTAGTGGGGAAAACTAGACGAACACATTTTAATGAGTCCACTTTGTCCCACCAGGTGGACATTTGGTGAAAAAAAGTGGAATAAACCTTGAGGGGTGTCAATGTATCAACATTTTGATTCTCCATCGAAGATAAATTTAGATGTCTATGGGCCACAGCATCCATTTACCTTGCTCGTTTGTCACACCCATTCTATAAAAAAGACATGTTGGTGTGTGGCGCCTGCAGTCAACTTCAAACAAAGAAGGCTACAACTGCGTTATCGCTTCTGAAGGCTAAGATAGAATAACATTAACAGTGGTAGAGCCACGCGGCAGCGTTTGCTGTCGCACGGATGGGCCGGCTCGAACCGGGGTGGTACCACGACCTCACGGAATACCAGCGTGAAGTAGAGGTTTACCTCTGCGTTTCGCTTGGTGCGTGCAGGTGGCCGGAGGCCCTTTTTACTGGAAATGAGGCATTCCATCTTAGTCCTCACGGGTGGCAACGCATCTACATTTTGAATTGTAATAGAGGATAGATGTAGATGTCTATGGGCCGCAGCAACCACTTACCATCAGGTGGGCTGTGTGCTCGTTTGTCACCCTTATCCTATAAAAAAAAAGAATACCTTACGGTCTCTAATTATACTGGCTCTCAATACCTTTTAGACCGAAACACGAGACATGCTTGTGGCGATTCCTACGCAGACGGAGCCGTAGGTAGAAAAGTTGTCATATCACGCGACAATGCACCTAAATGCGGTAGCTGATTAGAAGGTCCCGGGTTCGAATTCCGGGTTGAGCCAAAATCGGTTATTGAGATTTTCTGTGGAGAAATTCTCAGTAGTAACCCGGAGGTAGGGAGTTCGCGGTGTCCCGTGCCTCGGAAAGCATTTACAGCCGTTGATCCTGTGCCTGGTTTCTCTCCGTTCGTATCGGATACCGTCTCATCATCTCATACAAACCGCACTTGTGCTTGCGCATACACTCCGGCACTATAATCTTGCACTACTCAGATGGCTAGTCTCTGTTGAGACTGGCCGCCGTGACCGAAATTCGGTCTGGAGGACGTCAATTAAATTATTGGAACGAAGTTCCTTATCGGACGGTACGGGTTTGGCGGATGGGAGCTAGGCGACAAAAAGTGTAAGATTTTGTCGTCACTACCCTTTGTGTAGACGGCCTTGGCGGCGAAATAAGGAAATGATTATCTTGCCTTGAAAGAAATATTATTTTATTTCAAATGACGCTTCATTTTAATAGACGCTAGTAATTAATTTATTTGTATTTGTTAATCAATAATATAATACCTACGTTTATCAATAATATTGACTGCCTCGTTGGTCTAGTGGTTGTAGTAGTGCGACTGCTGATCATGATGTCCCGGGTTCGAATCCCGGGTCGGCCCAAAAAATCAGTTATTAAGTTTTTCCATCAAGACATTCTCAGTAGCTACCAAGAGTCGGGAAGTTGGCGGTGTTTCACCCCCGTGCCTCGGAAAGCACGTAAAGCCGTTGGTCCTGCGCCTGATCTCTCTCCGGTCGTGTCGGTTTACCGTCCCATCGGGCTATGAGAGTAAGGGAATAGAGAGTGCACCTGTGATTGCGCATACACTTGGGCACTATAATTCCTGTCCTGCGCCGGTGGTTAGTCTTCGTTGAGACTGGCCGCCGTGGCAGAAATTCGGTCTGGAGGACATTATTATTATTATTATTATCAATAATAATATACTACGCAAGGAACTTCGTTCCAACCGAGTGTTCCACGACACTCACGCAGTTTTTGTTTTTATTTTTAGGTTTGCATATGGTCTAAAACAGAACAGTCAAGCGGGACGTCACTCCAGCAGCATGGTCTCTTGGGAAAGCCATTGGAGCTCGTCAACACATCAGTGACGGCAATTGCTTTTGTGCCTTTCCTTGTAGACACTACACGTGTACTCGCTACTGGCTTTGAGTCCGGAGTTATCAGGATATACAGCTTCAGTATTGAAGGATGGGGCTTGTTGCGTGAATTGGATAATAGGTATGTAATATGTTTAAATGACTTATATATAAATACATTACTAGTCGAAGGATACAGGTGGCTCAGGACCGTGTGTTAACATTCCTTGGCGAGGCATATGACCGGATGAGAGGTCAGCAGAAGGTCCAACAGGCAAGGGGTATGATCCTCCACAATTGGAATCCGCGTAGGCGAAGTAACCAGTTGTATCAGACTATATGCCAAGGCAAAGTCATAAACAGATCTCCCCGCATGATCGGTTAAACGTGAACCGAGCCATTCAGCGTGGTGGGCGTTAAAATCGCCAAGGATCACGATCTCTACGGATGGGTTCTGTTGTAGTAAAAAATCTGTAGCCATTTGGACGTAGTCGATGAGTCTGTGTGTGTCGACATTACCGCAAGGACACACAAAGGAGTGTTCTAATTTGTACCCCAGGTAGGACAGGTACCAGCCGGAGAGGACACCTGCGTCTCATCAAAAGAGCAAGGCCGACCGCCGTTCTAGATGGTAATGGACGGCTTTAAGGTTCGAGTGAAGTCCCTGCCCCCCCCCCCCAGCGGGGCAGCCTGAGCACCAACACTTAGAAAGAGGGTAGATTGATCGTGGATTTTTTACGTGGTAGAGCCATGCTGCAGCTATATTAGTTGTAGCACGAATGGGTCGGCTCTACCGGGGAAGGCCCACGCTCTCACAGAATACCAGTGTAAAATGGCAGCTTGACACTGCTGTGTTTCGTATGGTGAGGGTAGAGAACCGGAGACCCATTATACTGGAAAAGAGGCATTCCATCTTAGTCCTCACGTGTGACGACGCATCTACATTTTGATTCTTTATTGACGATAAATGTAGATGTCTATGGGTCACATCAACCACTAACTATCAGGTGGATTGTGTGCTTGTTTTGGATTGTGTGCTTGTTTGTCACCCTATCCTATAAAAAAAATGCTCAGTGAGGGATTCTCCATTACCATTGGGGTAGTCCTTCCTTTTTGAATTCCGCTACCATGTTATGAGAGGGGGAAGGGCGGGGGGCTCCGGCCCCCTGCACTAACGAGGTCGTGGTACTGCCCCGGTTCGAGCCGGCCCATCCACGCTACAGCAGAAGCTGCAGCGTGGCTCTACCACTGTTAAAACTCGTAACACTGTACTACTGTTAACTTAAAAATATTCCATTTTTTTCTTATTTATGTCTCATTGTGATGGCTCCAGGCAGCAGAGCCTGACATTGAGGCTCTCACCTCGGTTTGGTTAGCATGCAGTCGACTTAAAAATATACCATCCAAAATACCAAAGAGATACCCATTAACTTCACTTTAATGTAATATTTGTTCTTCACCTTTTTTTTCAGTGCTGCACATCATTTAACTGTCAAACGGCTGACATTTAATCCAAGGTTATCTGACAACGGATCGAAGAAGAGGGCGCTACTGGCGAGCTGTGGAAGTGATAATCTTGTGAGAATCCACAGCGTTGTTATGTCGATATAGCAATAAATATTATATAATAAATGAAGTTTTATTGCAATATATTTCATTTCTTAAAATTAAACAAATACTTATTACTTTTATGTTAAAATCTTGTTTAAAATTATATCTTGTTTATAAAGACTGTTACGGCCGGCAGCTGCCTATCCCAGGAGTAGAATCCTTCGCGGCCCATAGACGAAGAAGCTACAGGCAGATGCTGGTCGGGCGTCCTCACGCCACGGGTTAAAAGTCTAATTACACTAAATAATCCGGGGGGAGCGTTACAATTATTGAACAGAGCTTACTTACCTCTATTCAAGGCGACTGGTCCCTCAGGATTCGGTCAGGTCTCGTGTGGGTGTATTGTGCTAGGAAGTAAAGGTCAGTGATGTGCATTTGGGTGTGGCTGGTAGTGTTATTGACCTTATTTGACCGTTCCCCCTGCAGCAGTTCGGCCCTCAGCTCCTCTCCAAGCTAAGGTCGCCTTCCGCAGTCACTTTCTTCCTTTGTTACGATTTACTCGCGAAAATGAACACAGAACGTACGGGTCAAAGGTCACCGTTATTTCTAGAATATTAACTACCGCACTAGTAACTAATACAGTCGAATCCACTTATACAGATTCTGCGTTAAACCTAAAGTCCCGGGTAAACTCTCAACACGCGCCACCATTCCCAGTGGTATATTCACTATACGCGCCTAACATAAAATCAGATCTAAGAGCTCCCAAACAAAATGGACTGCCTTCTCTTTCGACGCGAAGAAGACTTCTAATCTTTCGCTCTCGACTCCCACCTTTCAGCAAGCTCGGACGTTCAACCCGCACGAACGTCATTCCGTATCGACCGAGCCGAGTGCCATCTAACGTCGATGCCTGACACTAACGCTTTTGCGTGAACAAAGACTGTAAGTCTCTTCAAAAGTGTTGTACGTAAATTAAGTCTCTGCAACTTAGAGCTAATATAATGTCCTCCAGACCGAATTCGGTCACGGCGCTCTCCCCCAATAGAGACTAGCCATCTGCCCAGGAAAAGATTATAGTGCACGAGTGTGTGTGCAAACATAGCTGGACACACTATTCCATCATCACCATCATCCGGTCTTCTGACTGTCCACGTATGAATATGACGCTGCATATGAAAGTCTCGATCTTATGTAGAATTTAAAGACCATCAGATTTGTCCTGATTAGTATGCGGGATGATAGTACTGGTCACTACCACTGTCCAAATATGGAGTGCTCCGCACCGAGTGGCAGATCTAACATCTCAGGTACGCCTTCGTGGTCTTCCATTCGATGGGCTGCCTCCAAAGTGTAAGTGATGGCAGATGGTGGTAGATTCTGGAGGCAGTTGGTAAGCGGCCGTCTTTCCGATATTGACAGCTATACTCCACTAATTCAGCAATGATCATTGGCTTGAACGAGTTTCTTGGTGGTTCTTCACAGTACAGAGATTTTCTGAACCAGTGGTAAAATCATAAATGACTTTCAATAAGTATTGTTGTAATCTATATAGAATAAAATTATTACATTCTATTCTATACTGTATAATGTTTTGCGTTTGTGTGTAAAATATATCAGACTAAGGAATTATCGATACGGCCCGACCCCGCACGGGTGATTCCTGTATCACGACAACAGCGCCAACTACTGTACCAATGAGGGCATCCACGACTTTTTCTGCCACCAGGGCGGCGCCACTTAAAAGTGAGGTATAATATTTGACAGATTTCATTGCGGGGAAGTTAATTTGTTCGGAAAACGTAAAGGTTAATGTTTCTTTCTGTACTATTTTTATATATTTTGTATTAATAACATTAAAAATAAATAAACAAAACCAGAGATATTCATAAAAGAAGAAAATTTCAAATAAAGTTAAAAATGTGCAAAAAATAAAGAGCAAACCACTGAGGCATTGTTTTCTATATTAATATAATACTCTAGAGCCTAGAAACTGATAAACTTTTATTAAAAAAAATAACTCCCCAATTAAATGACATTGTATAACAAGAAAACTTTACCTCTGTGTCAACTAGCGACATCTGGTAAGCGGAAATTTATTAGTCCTCATTGTGAATCTAAACCATCTAGGGACTCATTCAAACACACACAATTTTTTTTTATTAAAATCAGTTCAACTGTTTACGATTATCCTGTAATTTAGTTTAATTTTTTAAAATAAAAAAAATTGAAGTGATAAGCTGATGCGTTGTTACTTCTGAGAAATAAGATAGAATGCATTACAGCCTGTAATTATGCTCTTTAAACCCTTCACACCAGTACTTTATCTAAGTGAAATTATCTACTTAGGGAAAAAGTCGTTTGAAGTGGATTTTGAATTGATTATTGCAAATTTATGTATTAAATGTCTGCGTATGTGAACGTTTGGTGGAAATGATGAAACAAGTGCTCCGATGGTAATATGAACCTTAAGGTATTATGGCTGCTGATTTACCTCGATATACTATCGCCAATGACTGCCTGCTAGCTTAAGCTATCATCAAAGTCTCCCAAAAAAGTTGCAATGTGATGTATATCAACATCTTGTGAAGAAGTTTTAAACAAATTATTTTAAAGGATAATTTCGTAATACAAGACATTGGCAAAAATACCACCGTACGAGTTCATCACCAAGGAAAATGGTCTGTGTAAACTTTATCTGTCAGTGTCAATGTCAGCTGACTAAAAAACTATAATAATTTGGCGGGCTTTATTTTATTATTTTGTTTTGTTTTTATGTCCGTACTTTTTATAAAATATAACATGAACCTCACTTAAAACACTAAATCTGAAAAAATATTCGATTAAAGTAATTTGGTATTTATGCAAATAATAACTTTTTAATAAGTATTTAAAAGAAAAAAGTATTACTTATTGCAATTGAACATACCAAAAATAAAGATGCCCGAGGTAATGATATGTGGTATACCTGTTAGTTTTCCCTTTGAACCCTATGACGTGCAAAAAGCATACATGGAAAAGGTAATTGAATGCTTGCAAAACAATACCAATGCTTTACTTGAGTCACCGACTGGAACTGGAAAGACTCTAAGCTTACTCTGCTCTTCACTGGCATGGTTGCTAGTAAAGAAAGCGCAGTTGCAAATGAACGCGCAAGTTGGGAATTTTTCGGAGCATAGTGGCGCCGGTTTTAGTAATACCTTGAGAGAAAATTTAAAAACTGGTACTGGCAAAGCAAAAGACAACACATCTTGGGGTATGCCAAAAATTATTTATTCATCACGAACACATTCACAACTTACACAAGCAATGCAGGAGTTAAAACGATCCAGTTACCGTCATGTGAAAGCAGCTGTATTAGGTTCAAGAGATCAAATGTGCATTCACCCCGAAGTTTCTAAAGAGACCAATAATATGAATAAAGTGCACATGTGTCAACTTAGAGTCAAATCAAGAACTTGTTTCTTTTATAACAATGTTGAGTCTAAGAAAGAAGATAGGTCTGTAAAGGGTGAAGAAATTTTGGACATTGAAGATTTGGTTAGCGTTGGTAAAAAATTAAAATGTTGTCCTTACTATTTGTCGAAAGAACTGAAGCAAGATGCAGACATTATTTTTATGCCATACAACTACATACTGGACCCAAAGTCAAGAAAAGCTAATGGAGTGGAGTTAATGAACAATATTGTTATTTTAGATGAAGCACACAATGTGGAAAAGATGTGTGAAGAATCAGCTTCATTGCAAATTCGAACTACAGATGTTGCTTTGTGTATAGATGAAATAACGCATGTCATGAAATCATTTAGCGAAAACAGTGAAGAAATGGATGTAACTATTGATAACAATCAGCCTAAAGACTTCACATGTGATGATTTATGTGTATTGAAAGAAATGATGTTGGCTCTAGAGAAAGCTATAGATGAAATCCATGTAGGCAGTGATGGGATGACTTATCCTGGTGGTTTCATATTTGAACTACTTTCAAAAGCTGAGATTAAAGATCACAATCAAATGGCAGTTATCACTATGATAGAGAATCTTATTCAATATCTGTCTACAGCCAGTGCCTCTCCTTTCCAACGTAAAGGGGTGGGGTTGCAGAAAATTGTGGATTTGTTAAATGTTGTGTTCAGTGGCACCACACATGCTTATAAAGAGCGTGTAAAATTATGTTACAAGGTGCACATTCATATAGAAGACAAAAAGAATAAGAAATCTGATAGTTGGGGTGCTTTAAAAGCGACCAATGCCAAGACCAGTGAAAGGGTTCTCAGTTACTGGTGCTTTAGTCCTGGTTTTGGTATGAAGCAGTTACTGGAGCAAAATGTCAGAAGCATAATATTAACCAGTGGGACACTTGCTCCTTTAAAACCCCTTATGTCTGAATTAGGTATACCAATCGGAGTACAGTTAGAGAATCCCCATATTGTAAAATCTAATCAAATATGTGTTAAAATAATAAGTCAGGGTCCTGATTCTACACCTTTAAACTCAAGCTATCAAAATAGAGACAATCCTAAGTACATTACATCTTTGGGCAGAACAATTTTGAGCTTTAGCAGGGTAGTTCCTGATGGGCTTTTGGTTTTCTTTCCCTCATATCCAATTATGTCAAAATGTCAAGAGATGTGGCAAAATGAGGGTATTTGGTCAAGTATCAACAACATAAAACCAATATTTGTTGAACCTCAACGTAAAGATACTTTTAATGCAATTATAAATGATTACTACAGTAAAATAAGTGATCCCAACACAAAAGGTGCTTGTTTCATGGCAGTATGTAGGGGGAAAGTATCAGAAGGTTTAGACTTTGCAGATATGAATGGAAGAGCTGTTATTATTACTGGACTACCCTTTCCACCATTAAAAGATCCACGGATTATTCTAAAAAAGAAATATTTAGAGGAACTGAGAGTCAAGGATAAAGAGTACTTATCTGGTGATGAATGGTATGCTTTAGAAGCAACAAGGGCAGTCAATCAAGCAATTGGGAGAGTAATAAGGCATCAAAATGACTATGGCGCCATTTTACTATGTGACAGTAGATTTAATAGCCCTAAGTTAAAAAATCAACTGTCTGCCTGGCTCAGAGATTACATAAACTTATCAAATAAATTTGGTGAAACTGTAAGTGAAATCTGTAGGTTCTTTAAAACTGCCGAATCTTCTTTACCTGCTCCAAGATTAAAGCCACTTTATCCACATGAATCTAATATAAATTATAAGGATAACAACGTAACGATGACCAAAGGTGTTTCATTTCCATCTGCAAACACAAGAACTATAAATAAAAATCCAAATAAAAAGTCAGTGAACGAATATCCAAACTCTAATGAAGTGTATGCTGATTTTTCTATGGATTTTTATAAAAATGCTCAAGCATCATCGTACCTGAATGAATTTAGGCCCAAAGAAACTAGAGATCTTTTCAATGCTCTAGATAGTAGTAGTGATTCTATACAAAAAACATCACAGTCTCTGGTATCAATACATAAAAGAAATGCTGATGAAATCAATGTTAGTACTTTTACTAGAAAAAAGAAGTTAAAAATAAAAGCATTTGGTTTTGATGAAAACCTCCATAAGAGCAAGGATATAACAAGCACCAGCAGCATAGAGAAAGTGGCCCCTGAATCTCTAATTGATTTTGTCAAGGAGATAAAAGTCCTTTTAGATACAGACCAATATAAAACCTTTCAGTCATCTATATCTGCATACAAAAAGGAAGGAGACTATGGAAAATTATTGAAAACATTGTCTGATTTACTTGAGAACAAAAAGTTATTTTATCTGTTCAAAGGTATGAAACGATTTCTTAGAGAGGAACATAAGAATATATTTCAGGAATACTGTGATAACATCCAGTTAAATGGTTAATTTCAAAATATTTAAGTATTTAAATGAAAGTTTTTAATTAGAAAAAATATTTTGGAAATAATTTTAAAAATAATTTATAATAACATAAGTATTCTTTTAACTTATTTAACAATATTTCATTACTAACATTTTAAAATATTTCTCAGACATGAAAACCTTTAGGATAAAAGTTTTTAGTAAAATGGTCTTTTCAGATAAAGAATAGATTTTATTTAAATTAAGGTATACCTATTTATTAATTTTAACTTAAAGACAGTGAAAATAAATAACAGAAATACAAATATTTTGTTTTATTATCTACAATGAAACATATTTTAACATATATCTAACTAGAATACATTCCTCGCATCTTCATTAATCTTATTTGCAATTTCAACAGAGTTTATCCTTAACATTGTTTGTTGAGCTCTTTGGAAGTTTATGCGCATGAATTGCTTCCTCCTTTTCTTCTTGAAATGTGTGCGTGTGTGAGATAAGCCCTTAGAAATTACTGTTGCTGTAACTGTCACTAAGCCAGGTTGGACCAGTGGCCGGCCGATGAGTGAAAAGTCTTTAGTGGCGGCTAATAATACTTTGTCTAGTTTTATTTTATCTCCGATATTTGGTGGCCAGTAACCCTCAACTACAAGCAGATCTCCGTCGGTAACACGCCATTGTTTGCCCAAAAGATGTATGATTGCGAAGTTACGAGATGGTTTCTCTTCTATTAACTTATTACAAGTTGCAATAACTCCTTTTTGTGTTTCAACAATAGATTGTTGCTGAGATGGAGCAATGTTTGTGACGAATCTTGATAAAACACCTCCTGAAAGAGAAGAAATATTCATTACAATATATTCGACTGTAACAAAAATAAATATTTAAAAACAACATTTAGTTTACCATGTACGGTACTGAAAATGTTAGCAAGCCTCTGTAAACCTGCTCTTATCATAGACATTTTTATGAAAAACGCAATAAATATTTACGTGTGATATTTTTTTCTAAAACATTTAACATCTATTTAGATAATCAAGAATTTGTTAATATAACCTCAACCACATCCCTGTACTGAACAATTGACAGATGACAGTTGTCCTGTTGTTGTTGTTATTTTTATTATTCGCTCGAGAGAGCAGGCAAAGTAACTATGCCATACAGCCTTGTCTTCATGTATAATAATCCTTCATAGTTCACTGCTTCACAATATGTTGATGCGTCACATTGTGCAGCCCTTGGGAGATTTTGACGGCAATTTGAGCCAGCAGGCAGCTGACAGTTGTTACAAACAAACAGTTTATCTTGAGAATCCACTTAATACACAAAATCGCACAACTTTTACATATCAAAGTCCACATCAAACCATTATTTAATCAATAATACAGGAGCAGCAAGCTGCCGCCGTTCAAGTTCCCGCCAAAACTCTCAATCGTAGCTGTTACAGTTGACAGTTGTCCGCCTGTCATAATATATCTATGGCGTAAATATAGAATCTATGGACACCGTGTCCATGGATATGATTGTTTATATTTTTATTTCAAAGCAAAGGGATATTTCACCCATACACCCTTTTGTTCACTCACCACTTATTTCTTCACAATACCTATTATCTTATAGAATAAGGGTAACAAACGAGCACACAGTCTATCTGATGGTATGTGGATGCGGTAGTCCATAGACATCTACACTTATCCTCGATTAAGAATCAAAATGCAGATGTGTTGTTACCCCCCAGGACTAAGATGGAGTGCCTCGTTTCCATACGAAACACAGCAGTATTAAACTGCTATTTTAGGCTGGTATTCTGTGAGAGCGTGGTCCCACTCCGGACGGGCCGACCCATTCGTGCTACAACCATAAAATAGCTGCAGCATGGCTCTACCACGTAAAAACATTGCGAAGTTTTGGCAAATTTTGACGACAGCTTAATTGAGAATAGTATAAAGAAGATTATTCTGGTAAATATAATACTATTTTACAGGACTATACCCTTTTTTGATCGCATATAATTATTTATTTTTTAAAACCAAGCCAAAATGAAACATATAGCGAAAATAATCGATATAAATAAAATCTTATTATTGAAAAAATCTCTCCTAGACAAAAGCCACTTTGATATTTGAAAGAGTCTAAATACGGTTGTCTTGTAGTAACGGCGTAAAACAATCCACCACAACAGATTATCCCGTAGGTGTCAGAGGCGACAGAGGGAAATGAAAAAGGAGATTGCCCATTTTCTATTTCATTTTCCTCTGTCGTCTGTTCTGCATCATTCTGTTAAGTACTCCAAATAATAAAAAAAAACTACGGTTGCCAACCCGCTTGCAAAGCTTAGTAGGCTATGACATGTATCCCCCTTAACCCCATATGAGGTAATAAGCAAAGGCTGTAGTGATGACGATCGTCTTTTTTCATGAAAATTAATTATTTTTATGAAATGTCAAAAAAACGAAAGCACTTAAAATAAATATTAATTGAGACACTAGGTTATTAGTTATGACTTCTATTACATTTGTCTAAAACTATGAAAACATACATAATATATCAAGTAATATCAGCTACAGTTGGTTATTGATTATGATTTCTGAAATATTTTTCAAAAATGTGAAGGGACATATCATGTAATATCAGCGACAGTAGGCAAAGTCACGAACGTATAACTTAAATAGCCGTATCTTTCGATTGGGTTAACATAGAATTTTTTTACATCACCAACGCACTGTAGACCTTAATAATAGATATTTATGTTCCCTTGATACTCTACCCCTTCCCGTAAAAAGTGTCTTGAAGACATACAGGCCAACAACTTAGTATTTCTATATGGGTGCCTTTATTAATTTGAAAAACAGAGCCCAAGAAATTAAAAGGAACAAATAATTTTCATATTATCTAATTCTAATAGATTTTTAATTTGAATTCGGTGTTCGGTGCTTAGATATAAATACTATATTAATTCAAAGTCCAGACTTCAGAAGTTGTTATAGTACCTATATAATATAATAGGTCGGGGAAAAAGTTTCTTCGTATTTTATATACAAATTCAAGACATTTTTTTTCCAAAGTATAATTACATTTAATTATAATATATATGTGCTATTTTCTTCGATAACTTGTTGCCATCTACTTACAAGTAGTGACATAATCCCGTTGTGGTAGAAATCTTGGGATTTTTGATCAAAAAATGCGACAAGTAGTTTTGAGAGTCCTCTCTTCATGTTAAACTAATGCTAACTAAAGAATTCGGTAGGTAGAGACTAAAACAGGTACAAGGTCAGGACTATATGGTGGATGGATTAACACTTCCCAACTAAGCTCTCTCAATTTTTGCTGAGTGGTCAAAGATGTGTGTGGTCTGGCCACATGAGTAAAGAAACCGAGCAGAGGGGAAGCTACATACAAACGTCTCGCTACGGGTACACCCACACATAGCGTAGCGATGTGTGCGTGAGCTCTCACCGACAGCACATGAGTAAAGAAACCGACCAGAGGGGAAGCTACATACAAACGTCTCGCTACGGGTATACCCACACATAGCGCAGCGATGTGTGCGTGAGCTCTCACCGACAGGTTCACCGACGCTCCGTCAGGGAACAAACCGGTTTGCGCCGGCTCAGTCAGAGTGTCAATGAAAGGGCTTTCGGTCATGCGCATTGAAATAAATAGACGAATAATATTTCGTGATTTTATAGATCAATAAATCTATTAATTTTTTTTTACAATTAGAGTTAAGTTTAGATATTATATAATAAGACATTATAGATTTATAAGTATATATTTATATTAGATAATTAGTGTTTGTATAAGCTAAATACCTAAGTTGTACAGTATGTATGAAAAATTCGAAAGAAAATAATATAATAGCCAGACAGTGGTGCAGTTAGTGTTAGTGGTATTATTGCTTGTGATGGTAATGGTGGACGGTGGTGCTGATTGTGCGGTGTTGGTAGCGGTGGAAGGTGGTGCTGTACGTGTTGGTAATGGTGTCAGTGATTGTGGTGGTGCTGTTAGTATCATTGGTGGTGGTGGTGGGTAGTGGACAACTACTGGCACTACCACCACGACCAGCATCACCACGACAGCCCTTACTACCGCCACCATCATCCTGGTAGTAACATTGGTGGTGGTGGTGTATCAACACCGCCACTGCCCACTACCATCATCACAGTCATTACTAATACCATCTGATTTTTTGTACTCATGAATACGTAGTCTTACGAAAATGATATTGATAGAAATATAGATATTTTTTCTTTAAAATTTTCACATGCATCAGATGATAACCCTATCAGAATAGGTGTAAATTTTCGACGTTGTTAGAAAGCTTCCCCTCTGGTCTTCTTTACTCTGTGGTCTGGCTTTATTATGATGAAAGACCATTCCTTTTCTGTTGATCAATTCCGACTGTTTTTTCTCAATTTCTTGCTAGAATCTCATTAGATGTTGACAGTAGAGATCCGAATCGATGGTTTTGCCCGGCAGTAAAAGTTAAAAAATAAACGACGGCCTTTCAATCCTACCATACACGAGGTACTCAATTCGACTATCTTTTTTTATGTGTGTTACCTCATAACTTTTTTTGAGTGAACCGATTTCGATGACTCTTTTTTTATTTGAAAGCTGATGCTTCACATGTGTTCCAGTATAAAGGTCTATCTAGGTTAATCCAGGTGTAACTACACAGCATCACCTCATTGCGTATTAATCCGGGTTTCATTACAGTCTCAGGAGCTTGACTACTCTTTGACCATGATCTTTTTCGCCCATTCTTGTCGTAGGTGATTCACTTGTTATCACGAGTGATCAATTTTTTCAAAAATGGTTTGGTTTTATTACGTTTTAATAGATGATTGCTTTAATAGACGATTCATTAGGTTTATTTCAGTGATCTCGTGTGGTAACCAAATATCGTGCTTTTTGTATAGTCAGACTTTTTTCAAATGGATCAAAACTGTTTTGTGTTCAGTCCTCAATTCCTCGGCTATCTCGTTACTACTAATATGACGATCTTGCTCCACTTTTTCAAAAATGGCATCGACTTTATCCGTATGAGGGCGACCAGAGCGAGCTGCATCTTTGACATCAAAATTCCCGGACTGAAAGCGCTTTAACTAACTTTGGGTTACTCTTACTGACAATACGTTAGGTTCATAAACGTCACAAATTCTTTTCGTGGTTTGAGTCGCATTTTTCTCTTTTTTTAATAAAACTTCTGAATGTATCGAAGTTTTTCGTTACATTCAGTCATTTTGGTGGACAGAAAAACAAGTGTTTATTACTTTTTATTTTTTCTTAGTGTCCTATGTGTATTGATATTAAAAGCAGCCAGATACAAACAGTACAACCAGTTTTATACAAACAAAATACGAAAAAACTTTCCCCCAACTTATAAAGTCAATACGTTTCACTTCCGTACTTAGCTCTTAAAAGTGTGTACTTTTCGAATAATTACCTGTTGGGGTCACCCGTAATTTATAATATTAATATAATGAATAATATAATTAGTGTCCGACCGATGTTCATTTTTTTATTGTATACTGGAATCTGGTACTTATACATCTGGTTTTTATACATATACAGATAGGTAATGCATGTTAATCAAAAACAGTAACTGTAATAGTCATGCAACAATATATTTATTTATTTTCAAGTAAAATTCAACAATTTACGTTAAGAAATACAAGTCAAATTTGTAAAAAAATCAACACTTACACCGATAAAAAGTTACTCGCTAATTGAGAACATATTTTATTGTGTTCACAATATTGTTAATATTACTCAATGAGAGCATTAACTTAATATATCACACTCACACACAATATACATTCACACACCTTAACAAAATCCCAGAAAATACACAATGCCTTCAAAAACATACCTTGTAAAAAAGCCAAGTCTCGCAACTCAGTTCTTCTACCGTAAAAAGTTGTGAGATCCATGTAATACAAATTGACTTGGTCATCGCATGAAAACACAATGTATCTCTCCAGTAATACATAATATATTAAATTAGATTGTTTAGTGCGATTGAAAATCTGAACAAACTAGCAAGTTATTACTCTTATTATATCTTTTCAAAATAGTGTCCATATACATCTTTTTAAGAAGTTTTTCTTTTATTTTCGGAAATAAATAAAAATCGCAAGGTGCGAGGTCGGTGCTATACGTCTGACGTCGCCAAGTAGTCGATTGTTTGCTTGGCGGTGTGCGACGAGCCGTTGTCGTAGTGAAGGAGGATCCTACTGCGAGGTCGTTTCTCCCGAACTTTTTCCAAGACAAATAGGAAACAATTGTTAGTGTAGCACTCTGCAGTAACTGTTTTTCAATCCACTAAAACAATTGTTGCGTAATGACCTATCCTTCCGAAGAACGAGGCTATCATCTTTTTTCCCCACGCTTCGACTTCTCTTCACTTTAGTTGGCAACTCCTCGGAAGGAAACACCCAGACAGCAGACTGTCTCTTAGTTTCTGGATCATAACAATAAATCCAGCTTTCGTCACCTGTAAGTATGTCGAACACAGCATTTGAGTCACCTCCATTAAATGTTTGAACCATTTCACGACATCACCGGAGTTTTTGGGCCTCTGTCAAGTTATGAAGTATCCACCGGGCATAAAACTTCCTGACTGCTAAATATTCATGGAGGATTTTGTGCACTTGACTCATACTGATGCCTTATCTTGTCCGAATCTGCTGATAAGTCACTTTTTTGTCAGTCTCTATCACACGCCGCAAAACACTGATGTTATCTTCAGTCGTCGCCGTAGAAGGCTGTCCCCATTGAGTTATACAAGACTAAATCAATGGCGGTCCCTCACGCAGATCATCGGTGAGATTAGTGCGACCACGTTTAAACTCATTAAACCAATTATAAACAGTGGCACGAGATGGGGCTGCATCGTGAAAGGCCAATTGAAGTCTATCATATCTTTCTTGTTGACTTAAATAACATCGAAATTCATAAAAAATCATTGTACGAAAATTTTCTCGCATTAATTTCATGCTGACGTGATACAGACAATTTTCAATTTGCCGCCAAATCGTAAACAAATGACAAATTTAATAAAATACATATACAATAATATTGCCAGAGTTCCATTTTCAAAATTTGAACTTATTTTTTTATTATATCGTTTACAAGTGGCCAGTTCTAAAAACTTTCAGTGTCGCCCTCGTATGAAATACCGTAGAATAGAATAAAATAAATTTTTATTCAATATTGATTATTACATAATACTTATTGAAAGTCATTTTTTATTTACCACTGGTTCGGAAAATACATCAGTCCTGGGAAGAACCAGCAAGAAACGCAGCGGGACTTTTTTTTTAAATATAATTTCACTTAACAATAATTTTGTTTATACAATTTTTAAATGATTTTTCATAGGACCAGCATCGTGGCGATCACCCTATTCCCAGGGGCTATTTTCATTCATGTATTCCTTGATATTATAATAACCCTTTTTGTACAGTTTTTCTTTAATAAAACTTTTAAACTTGTTTATTGACAAACTTTGAATATGTTCTGGGATTTTGTTGTAAAAGCGTATACATTGCCCCATAAATGAATTACTGATTCTGTGGAGTCTAGTAACTGGCATTACAAGCTTATGTTTGTTCCTAGTATTTAAAGTACGCACATCCTTATTCTTATTAAAGCTATTTATGTTTTTATGCACATACATTACATTCTCATAAATATATTGCGATGCCAAAGTTAATATGTTTATTTCTTTAAATTTTTCTCTGAGGGACTCTTTACAATTTAGGTTATGAATCGCCCGTACGGCTCTCTTTTGCAAAACAAATATAGCTTCAATATCAGCGGCATTACCCCATAGCAAAATTCCATAAGACATTACGCTATGAAAGTAACTAAAATACACTAATCTAGCTGTCTCAACATCTGTGAGACTTCTAATCTTTCTTACAGCATATGCTGCAGAACTAAGTCTGCTAGCTAATTTAGATATATCAGGGCCCCATTGAAGTTTCGCGTCAATAGTAATACCAAGAAAAACAGTGGTATCCACAAGACTCAACTCCTCCCCATTTAACAGCACATTGGTATTCGAATGTTTTACATTAGGTATTGTAAATTTAATACACTTTGTCTTATTGCCGTTTAAGAGCATATTGTTGGCGTTAAACCAATGTACCAATTTCGACAGAGCATTATTTACATCGTCATAATTAATTAACTGTCGTTTGAGTTTGAAAATTAAAGAGGTATCGTTAGCAAATAATACTATATCGTGATTGTCCCCTACAAGATAAGGTAAGTCATTAATATAAATTAAAAACAGGAATGGGCCAAGAATCGAGCCCTGAGGAACGCCCATTTATACTACCGATCCGGAGGAACCTTTACCATTAATCACTACTTTTTGAATTCTGTTACTTAAATATGAAGTAATAAGTCTAAGCGCTAAATTTTTTACACCGTAATGTTGTAGTTTCCTGATTAATGTCTCATGATGAACACAATCGAAAGCCTTGGAAAGATCACAGAAAATACCTAAGGCATCTTGTGAATTCTCCCAGGCATTAAAAATATATTTCATAAGCTCAACACCGGCGTCCGACGTCGAGCGACCCCTTGTAAAACCAAATTGGTTTTTATGAAGTAATTTATTTGTATTAAAAAGTTAACAATTGATCCAAAATTATTTTTTCAAAATTTTTACTGAGAGTTGGTAGTACAGAAATAGGTCTAAAATTAGCGGGTTCCAATGTACTACCAGACTTAAATAAAGGTATTATTTTACTATACTTCATTAAATCAGGAAACACACCAGAATCAACAAAGTATTAAAAATAATAGCAAGATGAGGTGCAATTAAATCTATTATGGACGTAATAACTGTAACGGAAATCCGCCACAAATCTGTGGTTGTCTTTACATCAATGGTTTTGAAGTATTTTACAACATCTTGCGATAGTAAGGTAGGATAGATCTATTCGGTAGACCCATGGAACGATAGAAAATTTTTAAGTTTTCTCCCTCGCACAACTTCCTTGTGGAATCGATTACCACCAGCGATTTTTCCGGACCGATACGACTTAGAGACCTTCAAGAAAAGAGTCTACTCCTTTTTAAAAGGCCGGCAACGCATCTGCGATTCCCCTGGTGTTGCAGTTGTTCATGGGCGGCGGTAGTCACTTACCATCAGGTGAGCCGCATGCTCGTTTGCCCACTCTCCTATAAAAAAAAAAAATAAATAAATAAAAAGGGGCCTCGCTGATGCAACTTCGCGCACGTTTATATTAGTCCAGGCTACGCCTCTGATTGTAAGCTGTTATTTAAAAAAATCCCTCTGGGTTTCTTGCTGGTACTTCCAAAGATAGAGGTTCTTTATCGAACCAGTGGTAATTAAACAAGGGTGACTTTCAATAATTATTATTTATAATCTATATTGAATAAAAAAGTTTCTGTTTCTGTATAATTATGAATAACTATCTGTGCCCCGCGACTTTGCCTGCGTGGAATTTACTACGATTTCATGGATATCAATTTTTTTGCGCGGAAATCTAATTTTGTTTTTGAGTAATGTTACTATCTTATAAATATTGACAAATATTGACATTAATATTTATACGATACGAACGTCACTCAATTGTTTTGCCTTCCCGGAACCCCTCCACTAACACTTAAACTTTATGGTATGGTATTATTACGAATCTTTTGTATGGGGATATAGAAAAGAATTTGTTTTTAGACTTTTTCAGGCAATTTTTTTAAATTTTCTCTCCGTAAGAACCATCTTCGTTCTTCAAGAAATATTATAAAAAAAAAAATTAGCGAAATCGGTTCAGCTGCTCTCGAGATTTGCGCTTAGCAACACATTCAGCGATTCATTTTTATATTATAGATACACCAGTCACCCAGTCACGAACTCATCCGAACGACGCACGATAATCCACGAACGAATCCAGTTTCGGCGCCGCCGAAGGTTCGGCAGATTTTTTGCCGAAACCGAAACTATTACCGAAACTAGATTTTTTGCCGAAACTTTGCCGAAACCGAAACCGAAACCGAATCTTCGGTCGGTCTCTAAATATAATGAATATTTCTCAGCTCGTTGAATTCAATCAGCTTCAAATGCACGTTTCTATTTATGTCCTAGGCCTAAAGACAGGTAGGGCTGAGAGCGACTTGTCAAGTGTTCAAAAAATATATGTGCACAGCACATGTTACCTATTAGTTTCCAGTGTGTTTAGTTTTGTTACCTTTGAAGTTATTTTTGACTAAATGTTTTTAAACTTGTCATAAGTGTTTTAACATTAATGTTTATAATTTTCTAAAAAACCGTATTTTTCTTTTGGGGTTGGGGTCAAACGCAATCCTTGTTGTGTTTATTGAAACAAAATT
This sequence comes from Parnassius glacialis, assembly GCA_033319125.1. Classification (NCBI taxonomy): domain Eukaryota; kingdom Metazoa; phylum Arthropoda; class Insecta; order Lepidoptera; family Papilionidae; genus Parnassius; species Parnassius glacialis. The sequence goes on from JAVANC010000016.1 coordinate 3,138,118, forward strand.
AAAACGTTGTAGTTCTAGGGTTGTCGTGCTGTCATGTCTATCCCTAATTAGTTAAAAGCGCTGACTCGATTATTTTATTTAGTATCAAAACGTAGTGTTTGAGGTAATCGAGGCAGTGCAGCTTCAACTCATATTAAGTGCTAGATAATCGCACACGCCGTTCGCGGCTTTTGTACATTTTTTTGTATTATTTTAATATTGGGGAAATAAACCAAAAGAACTTCCGGGATTGGGTGTAAAAGTTTTTTTAAAAACACCTTCAGGGCATTCCTAACAAATTTGGTGTCAGAAGTGAGATGTCTTAAGGTCTACTCGTATATCAGTAGCTTGGCATCCGAGCTCTGGGAAACTCTGAAGCAAGATCGACAGTAAGTCTCCACCCCACGAATGTGAGCCTGCATCATCCGAAACACCAACAGGGTGCCGGCCCCACGAGCTTGAGACATTATAATCAACCCGAAGTTTATCAAGGCTGTCAGTATTCACCCCACGCGTGTGAGCCTGCCCTGAGCTGCTGCACTCCTACCGCACAACCGCGTGGACGCCGCCGTTAAACTACTCCTTGGGTTTCACGGCAACTCGACTCCGCTGCACGTCATCGCAACACGACACTCGCATAGCAACTAATGTTCACCGTAGTATTCGTGATATTGTAAGTTAACTTTAATTTAGCGATAATTTTATACTATTTCTGTTCTATTTCGTTACATTTTTGTCATTTATTGTGTACTATATCCTCATTTTACAAATTTTACATTTCCTAACTCCCTAAACTATTTTTTTGAATTCCACATGCATAAGACTAAAACTTTAAAGAAAAATCCAGAAGAAGTACAAATATCTGCAAAATTCTCTTCTCCGTCCTTACAAAACCTTATAATGACGATAGAGAATCACTTCCAGCATTCCTAACAAATTGTGACAACGCCATAACACTCGCGAATTCAGAACAGTGATCAGTTCTGTACCATTATATCATATCCCAGTTAGAGGGAAAAGCCCAAATCGCGTGCTCATTCAAAACTTTTAATGGTTGGGATGAATTAGAAATATTTCTAAAATCTACATTTGGCGAAAAAAACACTCCGTAGACAGGGAAATTCAGAAACCGTAATGCAATACTCGCTTAGAATTGAATCTTGTTTAACGCGATTACAATCCGATATACATTATAGTTGTGAGAATAAGTCCGAGCTAGTAGGAAGAATTGTCACTATGGAGGATTTAGCCCTCAACACTTTTATATTAGGTTTAAATTCTAAATATGGATATATTGCTAGATGCCGAAACCCGAACCGCATACCACAGAAGATGAAAAATTATTTATTCTAAGCAAAATTTCTTCCAAATCATGAATCTTTTAAATGTCAAAAATTTGGTCATGATTCTTCAAGTTACCACAATTATAATAGGAAAAAACAATCCCATCGAGCTTATTATATTAATCCACAAAATAATAAAAATTCTAATTCTCTTATCATCTCAAATAAAAACTTCTATATCCTTACTTAACACACCAGTGTGAAATCAAATGAAACGAACATTTGGCAAATTTAACTTATTAAATCGAAACTTATGTAATAATTAAGTGTGAGTAACGATCCAAGAGCGAGTCTTATTCGACACTATTCCGAAGATATCCCGGACGTCAGTCTGAGCGAGATTAGAATGGCTCTCCAGGACGGCAAAGCCCCAGGCGAGGATGGAATTACAGCGGAGCTTCTGAAAGTGGGTGGAAGACCGGTACTTGAAGTCCTTCAGAGGCTCTTTAATTCCGTCCTCCATGGTGGCATTACACCGGAGGCGTGGAGCAGAAGTGCAGTGGTCTTGTTCTTCAAGAAAGGTGACAACGCTCTCTTGAAGAACTACAGACCGATTTCCCTTCTGAGCAGCGTCTACGTGCTGTTTTCGAGAGTCATTACGAATCGTCTCGCGCGCAGACTTGATGACTTCCAGCCTCCCGAACAAGCCGGTTTCCGAAAGGGCTTTAGCACCATAGACCACATACATACCCTACGGCAAATTGTACAGAAGTCCGAAGAGTACAATTTGCCACTATGTCTGGCGTATGTGGACTATGAGAAAGCCTTTGATTCCGTTGAAATTTGGGCGGTGCTGCAGTCCCTTTAGCGGTGCCAAGTTGACTGTCGGTATATCGAAGTGCTGAAGTGTTTGTACAGTAGAGCTACGATGGCTATCCGAGTACAGAACCAGAGTACGAAACCTATCCAATTGCAGAGAGGTGTAAGACAGGGTGACGTTATATCCCCGAAACTCTTCACCGCTGCATTGGAAGACGTTTTCAAGCTTCTGGACTGGAAAGGATACGGAATTAACATCAATGGCGAGTACATCACTCACCTTCGATTTGCTGACGATATAGTCCTCATGGCAGAATCGCTGGAGGAACTAAGCTCTATGCTCAATGACCTCAGTAGTGTCTCCCAACGGATAGGTCTTAAGATGTACATGGACAAAACAAATATCATGTTTAATGTCCATGTCACACATATGCCGGTAGTTGTTAGGAGCACTAAGCTCGAAGTTGTTGACGAGTATGTTTACCTGGGACAAATAGTCCGACTAGGTAAGTCCAACTTCGACCGAGAGGTCAATCGACGGATTCAACTCGGCTGGGCAGCGTTCGGGAAGCTACGACACATCTTCTCGTCAGAAATACCTCAAAACCTTAAAACAAAATTGTACAACCAGTGCGTGTTGCCAGTGATGACTTACGGAACTGAGACGTGGTCCTTCACTGCTGGCCGTATGAGGAAGCTCAAGGTCGCTCAGCGAGCTATGGAGAGGGCTATGCTCGGAGTTTCACTGCGTGATAAACTTAGGAATGAGGATGTCCGCAGTAGAACCAGAGTAACCGACATAGCCCAACGGATTAGTAAGCTGAAGTGGCAGTGGGCCGGCCATATAGCTCGAAGAACCGACAACCGATGGGGAAGAAAGGTTCTCGAGTGGCAGCCTGGTACCGGTAGGCGAAGTGTAGGGCGTCCCTCCACAAGATGGAGTGACGACCTGGTAAGACATGCAGGAAGTCGATGGATGCAGGTGGCTCAGGACCGTGCTTTGTGGCATTCTTTGGGGGAGACCTATGTTCAGCAGTGGACTTGTGAAGGGCTGTAATGATGATGATGATGATGTTACTTGACTACACATAGGTAGATAGATAGATAACTCTTTATTGCATTTATACAAAGTGTTACAATTACGGAAAACTTAAGAACTACAAACGGTGGTCATATCGCTTTAAGCGATTTCTACCTGACAAACCGAACGTAAAAGGGGACATGTAATATATTTTGACGGATAGGTGCAACGTGCAATATAAAATAAAAACTGAGGACCAAAACTTATAATTAAACAAGATTTATATAAATATATGAATTATATAATATATAATATTATAAAATTAATAAACATATATAAATAAATATATACATATATACATACATATATATACATATATATTTATATATATGCAGAGAAAATTAACCAAAAAGAAAAAAAAACAAGTATTAATAAAAAGAGGAAAAGCATATAATTTATTATTATGACGGGAAATTCAAATAATACTCCTTCAGTTGTTTTTTAAAAGCCTGTAAAGATTGTGCTTGCTGGATGTTAAGTGGTAATGAATTCCAGAGTCTGGTTGCTTGTGAAGTAAATGACTTATTATAAAAAGAAGTTACGCTGTAAGGAGTATTCAAAGCCAAGCTATACACTGAACGCAAACTACGATCATGAAATTCATATCGATAGTGAAATTGTTCCTTAAGGTACCTTGGAGATTTCGGATCAAACAGAACACAAAAAAGTATAGAAAGTAAATGAACATTCCGGCGAAGGTAAATTGGGAGCCACTTGAGTTGATTTCGAAATTGGGATACATGGTCATATTTGCGTAAGCCAAATATGAACCGAATGGAAAGATTTTGAAGGCGCTCAAGCTTGTTTAATTGTTCCATTGTAATATCGGTGTAGCATATACGTAACGTATAACGTGTCATAAACGGGACGTGCTGTGTCGAAGTGGCATTCGACCTTGAACGCTACTCTCTCCCTCTCACTTAAGATAGTTACTGTCTCTTTCCCCTTTGTTGTGCATAATTCTGTCATCATAATTTTGTTTAAAAGATAATAACTGGCAGAATTCTATCAAGAGAAGCCATAATTTAAAAGAAGAAGAAGAAGAAGAAAAGATAATAAAATGAGTATACATATAGCACTGATTTCGGTAAGTCACTGGTTGGACACACTGAAAATCAGCCTCATGGACAAAAAAAAATTCATGGCATTATGCTGAGTGTGCTCCTGTTCCCAGATGACGCCTTGACACATACGAGTATAGGTATTGTATAGTTTGTAATATGTAGTATATTGTAATTTGTATTTTATAGCCAATATTATTTGTAAATTATGTGTTTTTTTATGTTATCTGTGATGGCGTCTTTTTGGAGAATAAACCTTTCTTTCTTTCTTTCTATATATCAGCATAGTCTAAAATAGGCAACAAAATGGAATGTGCTAACGCAATTTTGGTAGAAATGGGTAAGAAATTTCGAAGTCTTTTGAGACTTCCACAAGCTGCAAACATTTTCTTACTTATTTGTTCAATTTGTGGTGCCCAAGGCATTGTACTGTCAATTAGAACACCTAGATTTTTTACAACCTTACTGTAAGGAATAGCAGAATTTTCAAAATAAACGAAAGGCAGCGTATGCCAAGTAACTTTTTGTAGTAGTTTGTTGCTACCTATCACTATTACCTGCGTTTTACTAGGGTTAACCTTAATTACATAAGATGTGCAAAATTCTGAAATAATAGCGAGATCACGATTTGTGGATAGCACGGCAGATGGAAGATTATTCATACTTGTTTGAGAATATATTTGGAGATCGTCTGCATAAGGATGGTAGAGAGAAGTTATTCCTGAAGTGATAGAGCGTATGAAAATTGAAAAGAGGAGAGGAGACAACACGCCACCTTGTGGTACGCCTGCTTCCAGAGAACACCACGAGGAATAAGTGTCTTCAATACGGATGCATTGACGGCGTCCAAACAAGTAACTACGAAACCAGTCAGTTGCCGCTGGAGATACGTTAACAGAACGGAGCACAGCTAGAAGTATATCAAAATCGACTGTGTTCAAGGCGTTGCTGAAATCAAGAAGAGTAAGAATAGTAATTTGCCGATTCTCCATTCCTGCCCGAATGTCGTCTGTGATTTTAACCAAAGCAGTGACCGTGCTATGGCCAGAACGAAAGCCTGATTGGAATGTATTTAAGAGGTTATTTTGATTAAGAAATAGATTAAGTTGCTGTTGGACAAGACGCTCAAGAATTTTAGATAGAAAAGGTAATATGGAAATAGGACGATAATCACAGAAGGACTTGGGATTTGATTTCTTGGGTAGTGGAATAGTTTGAGCATCTTTCCATAGAGTAGGAAAAGTTCCTCTATTTATAGAATTGTTGAAAATTTTAGTTATGATAGGAGTTAAGAGATCTGATAGCGGGAGAATCATGTTTCAGCTGACATCATCATTACCAATTGCATTAGAAGTTACAGCTGTGATATTCTTTTTAACGTCACAATCAGCAACCTGACATAAAACGAATTCGGGGAAATCGGGAGTTGGCAAAGAATGAAGGTGATTTAGTGTCCTAGATTTAGGAAAAGTATTGATTAAGCATTTCAAAGTTTAAATCAGGAGGAAGGGAGTCATTTCGCTTTTTGCCAATTCCCAAACTTTTAAGAAATTTCCAAATCCTATTGGGATCGGATTCCTCAATTGTCTTGCGAATGTGACGTCATTGCGCATCTCTACACATCGTGTTGCAGCGATTTCTAAGCATCCTGTATTCTATATGTAGGTATATCACAACGTTTTATTTTACATTAGAATTTAAGTTTATATTTTTAGTTTTATACACTGTGTCTTAGATATTAATATTATTAAATGTTTCTATTTGAAACAAAAATAAAATAAATAAATCTTAGCATTAATACAACACTGAATATTTTATTATTTCATTATTCACTGAATCTTTTACTATTTCATTGTTTACTGAATCTTATAAAAATATACTAGGTCATAATGTCAATAAATTCGTTTTAATAATTTTGTGAAGATATTGTTTAAGAATAGTTTGATTTTACTATGTCTTTGTATCAACTCAATTTGATTTTATAATAATAATAAATAATTGAACCAATTGCATTTTACTATTTTATAATTACTTTTGTATTTAAATTATTTTTAAATTTCACTGTATTGTTTGTAAGACTGCTCAACCCTTATTTAAAAGAAGGATGAGCTCCATCAAAATGGGGGAGATGTTATGTTCAACCCTAATTAGTTAAAAACGATGATTCGATTATTTTATTTAGTATCAAAGCGTAATGTTTGAGGTAATCAAGGCAGTGCAGCTCCAACCCATATTAAGTGCATATCGCACACGCCGTTCGCGGCTTTTGTATTTTTTTTGTATTATTTTAATATTGGGGAAATAAACCAAAAGAACTTCCGGGATTGGGTGTCAAAATTTTTTTTAAAAACATCTTCAGAGCGGCCCTCCTAACACTGCGAATGGGATGGCATGTAAGAACAGTATCGTGTATTTTGTACAAGTTGTAAAAAAGTTTTACTTTGAGACAACAGGCATAGTTCAAAAAATTCATTATTGTGCTTCAAATTTTATCATCACCATCATCATGGGCTTCGCCCAAGGAATGCCACCGAATACGGTTCTAAGCTTATCGACTTTCTGCATGTCTTAGCAGGTCGTCATTCAATCCATTGGGGGACCGCCCTACACTTCAGTTACCGGTACAGTTCGGTTTAATAGAAAATGAAATTTGACTAACAAAATTTACTTTCTTCGAAATAAATATATTTTATTTCATTTCATTTCAAATCAACCGTTATTTAAGCTATTGCAACTTTAGCTTCATCATAATCATCACCATTACAGCCTTTCATAAGTCCACTGCTGAACATCGGCCTCCCTCAAGGAATGCCACAAAGCACGGTCCTGAGCCACCTGCATCCATCGACTTCCTACATGTCTTACCAGGTCGTCACTCCATCTCGTGGGGGGTCGCCCTACACTTCGCCTACCGGTACGAGGCTGCCACTCAAGAACCTTTCTTCCCCATCGGTTGTCGGTTCTTCGAGCTATATGGCCGGCCCACTGCCACTTCAGCTTACTAATCCGTTGAGCTATGTCGGTTACTCTGGTTCTACTGCGGATATCCTCATTTCTAAGTTTATCACGCAGAGAAACCCTGAGAATAGCCCTCTCGATAGCTCGCTGAGCGACCTTGAGCTTCCTCATACGGCCAGCAGTAAAGGACTACGTCTCAGATCCGTAAGTCATCACTGGCAACACGCACTGGTTGTAAAATTTCGTTTCAAGGTTTTGAGATATGTCTGACGAGAAGATGTGTCGTAGTTTCCCGAACACTGCCCAGCCGAGTTGAATCCGTCGATTGACCTCTTGGTCGAAGTTGGACTTACCTAGTCGGACTATTTGTCCCAGGTAAACATACTCGTCAACAACTTTGAGCTTAGTGCTCCCAACAACTACCGGCATAGGTGTGACATGGACATTAAACATGATCTTTGTTTTGTCCATGTACATCTTAAGACCTATCCGTTGGGAGACACTACTGAGGTCATTGAGCATAGAGCTTAGTTCCTCCAGCGATTCTGCCATAAGGACTATTTCGTCGGCAAATCGAAGGTGAGTGATGTACTCACCATTGATGTTAATACCGTATCCTTTCCAGTCCAGAAGCTTGAAAACATCTTCCAATGCAGCGGTGAAGAGTTTCGGGGATATTACGTCACTTTGTCTTACACCTCTCTGCAATTGGATAGCTTTCGTACTCTGGTTCTGTACTCGGATAGCCATCGTAACCCTACTGTACAAGCACTTCAGCACTTCGATATACCGACAGTCAACTTGGCACCGCTGTAGGGACTGCAGCACCGCCAAAATTTCGACGGAATCAAAGGCTTTCTCATAGTCCACATACGCCAAACATAGTGGCAAATTGTACTCCTCCGACTTCTGTACAACTTGCCGAAGGGTATGTATGTGATCTATGGTGTTAAAGCCTTTTCGGAAACCGGCGTGTTCGGGAGGCTGGAAGTCGTCAAGTCTGCGCGCGGGACGATTCGTAATGACTCTCGAAAACAGCACGTAGACGCGGCTCAGAAGGGAAATCGGTCTGTAGTTCTTCAAGAGAGCGTTGTCACCTTTCTTGAAGAACAAGACCACCGAACTTCTGCTCCACGCCTCCGGTCTAATGCCGCCATGGAGAACGGAATTAAAGAGCTTCTGAAGGACTTCAAGTACCGGTTTTCCACTCGCTTTCAGAAGCTCCGCTGTAATTCCATCCTCGCCTGGGGCCTTGCCGTTTTTAAGGTGCTGGAGAGCCATTCTAATCTCGCTCAGACGGACGTCCGAGATATATTCAGAATAGTGTCGGATAAGACTCGCTCTCGGATCGTTACTCACACTTGCGTGTGACTCATAGAACCACTGCCACGCATAGAAACTCTCAATCTCACTCAAAATCTCAGGTGCCCCGGAAACGATGCTGCCACACTCGGTCTTCAGCTTTGACAGTTGGCTCTTTCTGGCAGACAGATCTCTGGCTAAGACTTTGGAGCCTTGGTTCCGCTCGATCGCTTCTTCAATACAAGCTGTATTGAAGTTGCGTAAGTCCCGCCGCATACATTTGGAGATCTGTCTGTTCAGTTGCCTGTATGCTGTCAAATCTGTTGAAGAATGTAGCTTCATCTCCCGTCTAACAGCCATGAGATTAAGAGTGTGATCGGAGAGTTTTTGTGTTCTTCGGCAGGTCATGCAGAACTTAGCTCTGACCGCATGGACAGTTTTCACGAGCTTGTCATTCATATCGTCCACTTCATTGCAGTCTTCTAGGCACTGAAAACGGTTTTGTAACTCGAGCCGAAAGGTTTCGGGACTTTGGAACAGAGCACGAGGGGGACGGCTTTAACTTAGCTTAACTTTAGCTTACTATTACTAAATGTCACTTCGAATGATATTTACTGGACGCACATAACATGAATGTTAAAAATTCATTACGCGTGATGCTTTATCAACTTCCGGAAATCTCCTTATGTTTTGGCTACTCCTAAAAAAATCTGTCCATACCATGGCAGTCATGAAAGTGGTAGAACTTCATTCTTCGATCTTATCGGAAATGCATTACGCCACTCAACTAACTCAGGACATAAGTAATAATATTCGAAATTATCCACAAGTTGTTTCTACAGTTGATAGTGACCAAAAGACAGTCCAAAGTTGCACACGTCTTAGTTCTCAGGGGTGACAAGGCAATTTTGATTCTTAATTAAGGATAAATGTAAATATCTATAGACCTCAGCATACACTTATCATCAGGTGTACAGTGTGCTCGTCTTTCACCAGTGTCGTGAAGTACCAGACGTTTTGCAATTTCGACGCTGCTACCGAAAAGCCGCGTATCCACCAAAAATGATGACAACATTTATGTTTCCAACCGTTTACAACTCAACAAAAGTTAGCAACATTAGTGTCCGATGTTGCGGACAAATGTTTCCAACAAACGCATTCCTTTGATGTTGCCGCCGAAAATAGAAACATGGTTCCTGACATTGTTTCAAGTTTTGTTGCCAACACTAGGTAATCATTACAGAAACATTTGTTACCAACACGTGTTGGCAACACAACATTTGGTAACAAAACTTTGGTGGAGACGCGGCTAAAGGTATAAGGCCGGCCACATACATACGGAATTCAGTTTCGGGATTCTGTTTCAGAATTTCGAAAGGGTCGGCGCCACACATACGGAATCCCGTTTTGCCTGCAAAATTTCGAACGGAAAACTACCGTACGTGTGTGACGGGTCATATATTTTATATGAACTTGCTGCGTTCGGAATCTCGAATCGGAATATCGAAACTGAATCCCGAAACGCAATTCCGTATGTATGTGGCCGGCCTTAGACAAAGACTTTTACCTGTACAACTAGACGGCACTACAATAATAAGACATTGCTCACTTAGTTACGGTCAATTATTCGTAACATTTTTAGTAGACTGCGGGCGTGCGAGAAGACTAGTTCATTGTTTCGTAAACCGCGTTTTCGACAATCTAACATTAATTTTGTTTAATGTGACTAAGAAAACACTGTTATTATTTATGTGCGTACTTTGTCAATGTGATTTGAAGAATTTTCAGATAATTATGTAACTTTATTTCGTATTTGACTAATAATACTAACTGTAATATACTATAAATGAAAATACTGCGCCCGCAGATCGGACGGTACACAGCTGTGATACAGTTTTTGATCTGAATTCTATATATGTTAATAGATAAATAGAAGTCTTTGGGCATAAGGTCTTTCTGGCATATCGCACACGACATCTACTGAAGGCAATGAGATTTTCTTATGCCACCGCCGCCATAAGGCAATAATAAACTTTAAAAACTCAATGTTAACCTTTTTTTTTATGGAATAAGGGTGACAAACGAGCACACCCTTGATGGTAAGTGGATGCTATGGCCATAGACATTTACATCTATCCTCGATTAAGAATCAAAATGGAGATGCGTTGTCACCCCTGAGGACTAAGATAGAATGCCTCGTTTCCAGTAAAAATTGTCGCCGGTTTTCTGCACTCACCATAAAAAACAGAAACATTGAGCTGCCATTTTACTCTGGTATTCTGTGAGAGCGTGGGCCTTCCCCAGTTGATGCGACCATTCGTGCTATAACCATAATATAGATGCAGCTTGTCTCTACCACGTATAAAACTTACCTTTTCATTACGGACACTGCAGTTTGTTCGTGATAAGTAAACTTGCTATAGCGCACTGCGGAAAAGCCATGTCCGTATTCAAGCTAACATTAATTAACAAAGAGCCAACATTGCGTAAAAGTGCAGAGCTGACTTCTACGCGAGTGTGCATTAGTTAGTGGGGTACGTTCAGCGATGTGATATGAAATTATTATTTGTCTGGCGCTTGTTGTACTTGTATATCATCGTTGGAGGGGAAGGCTTTTGTCAATGTTTCAAACAACTTAGATCTTCCATACATATTAATATAATTGAAGTGTCTTTCTGTGGTATTGAATGCCTTATATTATGTTAAGGTGTTTGTTGACGTACTATTAATTCATGAAAAACCATTTTGAAAATTAAAAATATTTGTTTTGTCTGTCTGCCTGTCTGTCCTTTAGTCCGGTCTAATTTTCGGAATGGCTGAACCGATTATAATGAAATTTATACGAACAGATAAAAAGCAATGCCAGGAGTAATGCTATGTTCCATCCGAATATCTTGATGTTTTTGAAAAAAATAAACAACGATAAAGCAGAATGGTCTTTGATAATCTTAAATAACGCCACAATTATAGATCCTATCTAGAAGAAGCCGGGGCGGGTCGTTCTTCTGTACGTGTTTGTTACTGAACTCCTATTAAGCGGCTGCATCGATTTTGATTAATTTTTTTGTGTTTTTGAGTAGGTCCCTTGATGTTTTACATTTACAATTGGACACGGTAGATGGCGTAGCAGGGATCTAGAAATTACCCGTGCGCGGCCAGTGCGGTACGCTAGTTGATTATATAGATTGAATTTTTGTTTGTTTGTTCGTCTGAGAGAATGAATGAAGAGCGATTGACGAAAAAAGTGTATAAGGCGTGTGCGAATAAAAGTGTTGGAAGGGGTAGACCTAGGCGGACCTTTCTAGACCAAATCAGGAACGTCTTGAAAAAAGGCCAGGTCAAGAGTAACCTGAACCGAAGAGCATGTATGAAGGGAATAATGAAAGTGGACGAAGCGAAACAAGTATGTAAGGATCGTAGCAAGTGGAAAGAAGTGGTCTCTGCCTACCCCTACGGGAAAGAGGCGTGATTATATGTATGTTGTTCGTCTTATATGCAACCCGATTATAATAAAACTTTGGAGAGTTGTTGTGTCTTATGGTTTCTGGCAATAAAATATTTGTTAGTTGATTTGTAAGTTTTCTGTGTGTATTCCTGTTAAGTGTACCTTTCATTACATACGGATTTAGTGAGTTTTTGTGAGCGTCACGTCGAAGGTTTCTGTTCCGTTTCCGTTAAATGAGGCCGCGACGCCGGCATGAGTACTACTAGCTAACAAACTACCTACAGTCCACCTGATGGTAAGTGGATGCTGTGGCCCATAGACATCTGCACTTATCCTCGATTAAGAATCAAAATGCATATGCGTCACCTCTGATGATTAAGATGGAACGCCTCATTTCCGTAAAAAGGACGTCTGATTCTCTACACTCACCATACGAAACACAGCAGCATTGAGCTGCTATTTTACGTTTGTATTCTGTGAGAGCGTCGTCCTTTCCCGATTGAGCAGAGTCGTTCGTGTTACAATATTATAGCTGCTGCATTGCTCTACACCGTTAGGTTACTGCGATACATTCAATATTGTTCCTAAGAGGTGACGACACACCTTTTTTTTACATGATAGAGCAATGCAGCAGCTATATTACTTGTATAGTTGTAGCTCGAATAGGTTGCCTCGACCGGGAATGGACCTCACAGAATACCAGCTTAAAAGTAAAATAGCAGCTTAACGCTGCTGTGTTTCGTATGATGAGTGTAGAGAACCGGACACCCTTTTTAGTGGAAATGAGGCATTCTATTTTAGTGCTTACGGGTGACAACGCATCTGCATTTTGATTCGTCATCGAGGATAGATGTAGATGTCTATGGGCCACAGCAACCACTTACCGTCAGGTGTACTGTGAATTCCTTTGTCACCCTTGTACTACAAAAAGCCTTTTGTGTTTGAATTAAATTAAAGGTTTTCATGGTTTGTTATAACCACTTACTATCACATGCAACTTACCGTACAATTGTCGCTTTAGTCACAGAATAAATAAACCTAGCAAGCTAACAGCATAGCAAAGTGGCGAAGCAATCAGCTTTGTAGCGGTTTCTAACGGTTGCCGTTGAGCAATCAGTTTCAAAATAGGAGGTTCAGATTCCTGGGTGATTAGTAATCAATTGCTGAAAACAGAATTTGAAAATTCGAAACCGTTCTCGAGATAATCGTGGGACAGACGGACAGACATCGTGAAATCAATAAGTGTCTTCGCAAGCTTCGCCACTTAATAACTTTGTAAAATATATATAGAAAAATATCCGCCTGTACCTACCTCGACTGGACTCTTTAAAATAAATTCGCTAACAAATCTGATAGAATTAATATAATCAACGAATCCCTCTCAAAATTCAAAAAGAAAACATTAAACACCGCTTTTAAACTCTCACCGTTAGTGATCTAACTGATCTTTTTGATATTTAACCAAATATTATCCCTTACTTTAGTTTTGTTATCTTCACACTTTAGTGTATTTGGTTTATGCTGTGGTAGCCTGTTGTTATTAGAGTTACAACTGTGTTAGTACTATATAACATGTAAATATATTGTGTCATTACTGTAAACTGTTGTGATCCTCAATAAATAAATAATTAAACATTATTTATTTCGATTATTATTAAAAAAAAGTATTTTTTTTATAGGATAAGGGTGACAAACGAGCACACAGTCCATCTGATGGTAAGTGGTTGCTGCGGCCCATAGACATCTAGATCCATCCTCGTTTGCGAATCAAAATGCAGATGCGTTGTCACCCGTGAGGACTAAGATGGAATGCCTCATTTCCAGTAAAAAGGACCTCCGGCAACCTGCACTCCAACCAAGCGAAACGCAGAGGTAAACCTCTACTTCACGCTGGTATTCTGTGAGGTCGTGGTACCACCCCGGTTCGAGCCGGCCCATCCGTGCGACAGCAAAAGCTGCCGCCTGGCTGTACCACTGTTAACTACACTGTAATTTGAAAATAATTTCACATGGACGGTTTCAGTTGGTCGGTATGGATGTGTACACATAAGGTGAATTGTATGTTCATTTGTCACTCTTATTTTATAAATAAAACAGACCTTTTATACATTTGTAATTCTTTATATAAGAGTTGACAATTGAGCGTGCCGCTCAGCAGATTGTAAGTGACTACCGCCGCCCATGAACAACTTCAACACCAGGGGAATTGCAGATACGTTGCCGACTTTTTAAAAGAAGTAGACTCTTTTCTAAAAGGTCCATAAGCCTTGTCGGTTCGGAAAAATCGCTGTTGGTAGTCGATTCCGCGAGTATACCGCGCTCCGGCTGGATTTTGAACCCGAATCATCGACAATGTTTTACATATTTGTACAGCTAGATATAGGTACGTGTGAGTAAACCGATGCGACGGTTTGGGTTTAACCCTATTAAATATTATCAAAGGCCTGGACCAAGACGAAGCCTGCCGGTGTTAGAGGCCGTTAATTGGACGTCCAATCTGAATACATTTGGGAGGTTAATTGATTCGAGGGCTGTCACTACTAGTTGTAGTGTTTACATATTGTTATATCTAGTTTTGGAAGGGTAACCAACTATTCGAGAATTTCGGAATACGCTTGGACAAAGGCTCTTGTCCAATACGTTGTAAAATACGTGCACAAATAAAACTGTGTGAGACACTGTCACAGCTCGGCCATTTTAATCGGTATTATTTTTTAAATTTAATTTATTTATAACCACACATTATATCCTTACACTTTGAACTTAATATCTTATTACATCTTAATATCTATTACTTTGATCTTTGTTGTCTAAAATTAAATGAATTTGAATTTGAATTTGAATTAATATGATAGTGTTCTTTTTCCATTATGAATTTAATGTAATAATTATATATTAAAACCGCTTTTTTATTATATGATTTAATTATTTTAAGCATGCCTCATTTCTAGTAAAAAGGGTCCTTTTTTACTGGAAAGGGTTCCATTAATTTGACTTTGCGGCTCTCGAGCTTAAGCTGTGTTTATTTATAAAATGATTAATATTAGATGTTTGAAATTAAACATTTTTTGCACAACGATAAAGATCATACAGAGCAACAACAATTGTTTCTGGATTAAAGTCATAAAAAAGCGACAATAACCATCGATAAGTGACCGTATCCACCAGATTTGGCAGCTGAGTTCTTATTTCCAATCTTTCTACATCGTAGTACCGGTTTTGACTTGATCGAACCCATAAAACAAAATTCGTTAAAGGAGTAGAAGGCTGTGTCGGAAAGCGTCTATAAAAAGTGTCTCGAAGGCTGCTAAAAACGCGGGCGTGTGCGTCAAATTGTTACGTCCTTTAAAGGTAACGAAACAAATATATAATAATATTTATTATTCGACCAATTTTGCTGTTATTTATTTTACCGTATAGCGTTAGCGTAAGAATATCCACTGGCGATTTTTCCGGACCGATACGACTTAGGGACCTTCAAGAAAGGAGCTTACTCCTTTCTAAAATGTGCGGGTTCATGGGCTGCGGTAGTCACTTACCATCAGGTGAGCTGCATGCACGTTAGCCCCCTTTTCTATAAAAAAAAATCAATACCCATATCGTCACGTGGGCGTCATAAGATGCGACTGAGGGAAACAAACGAGGGATGAGCATCAGCGTCGTCATAATAACAACCAGAAAACCTGTGGTTGTCAAACTGTGTGTCGAGCGTAGCTACTATGGCAAATATCCCCTTTATGCGGAAATGTAGGGGATGCAGATAGAAGACTTTGAATGGCTGTAGTGAATAAATGTATGAATAAACGCAGCTTGTGTTACTCGTATATTTAATAATTTCCCGTATTTTGACAGAGTAGTACGTCCCGCTGGATACATTTTAAAACAACATCGTCACGAGATGCATTTTTTATAGAATAAGGGTAAAAACCGAGCACTCAGTTCACCTGACGGATAAGTGGATGCTGTGGTCCATAGACATCTACATCTATCCTCGATTAAGAATCAAAATACAGATGCGTTGTTACCCCTGAGGACTAAGATGGAGTACCCCCTTTCCAGTAAAAAGAGTCTCCGGTTCTTTACAATCACCATACGAAACACAGCAGTATTAAGCTGATATTTTACGCTGGTATTGTGTAAGCAGCTCTCTCCTTTACACCAAAAGACTATCAGACACTAGGTTTGCGGTAACCCTTTTAATGTAGTTTATTGTCGTTTATTGTATCTAGTCGTAGTAAAACTCAAATTTTTTTATAGACTAAGGGTGACAAACGAGCACACAGTCCACCTGATGGTAAGTGAATGCTGTGGTTCATAAAAATCTACATTTATCCTCGATTAAGAATCAAAATGCAGATGCGTTGTTACCCCTGAGAACTAAGATGGATTGCCTCGTTTCCAGTAAAAAGAGTCTCCGGTTCTCTATACTCACCATACGAAACACAGCAGCATTAATTCTGTGAACATGTATCTCTCCTTCACACGAAAAGACTATCAGACACTAGGTTTGCGTTAACCCTTTTAATGTAATTTATTGTCGTTTATTGTATCTAGTCGTAGTAAAACTCAATTTTTTTTATAGAATAAGGGTGACAAACGAGCACACAGTCCACCTGATGGTAAGTGAATGCTGTGGCCCATAGAAATCGACATCTATCCTCGATTAAGAATCAAAATGCAGATGCGTTGTCACCCCTGAGAACTATGTTGGAATGCCTCATTTCCAGTAAAAGGGGTCTCCGGTTCACCATAGGAAACAAAGCAGCACGATGGTACTGTTTTAGGCTGGTATTCGTGAGAGCGTGGGCCTTCTCCGGTCGAGCCGGCCCATTCGTGCTACAACTATAACATAACTGAAACATGGCTTTACCATGTGCAAACATGATCCAACAGCATACACATTGCAACAACATCGTCATGAGATGCGTAATTTACTCTATCTTTTTCACCAACAGATAACCAACCAGACGTTCAGTTTGCCTCTACCCATTTAATTATTTTATGACCGTTTATTGTATCTAGTAAAACTACGTTACAACTTACTATATCTGCAACACGAACGGATTGGCTCAATTAGGGAAAGACCACATCATCATCATTACAGTCTTTCATAAGTCCACTGCTGAACAGGCCTCCCCCAAGGAATGCCACAAAGCACGGTCCTGAGCCACCTGCATACAACGCACATACAACGCACGCACCCTGAGGACTGACGAGAAGACGGGAAAGACCACGTTTGCCCAGAATTCCAGCGTGAAATAGCAGCTTAATGCCGATGTGTTTTGGTATTGCGACTCGGACGGGAATCGGAGACCATGTTTATCACTCAGATGTGATAACATTTCATTAAAGTTTAAACTTGTAGCATAAATAAAGTTAGGTTAATTTACACTTAAATGACACTAATTTTTACGGAGTATATCGTGTTTAATTTTAACTTTTTTAATTCCCGACGTTTCGGGTGCTTTAAAGCACCCATGTTTACGGGGGGGGGGGGGGGGGCTGAGGTGTTTGACGTCCTGATACGTTACGATAGTTTTTTAATTCCCGAAGTTTAGGTAGTTTATTAGTTTCATTTAATGTGTAGCCTTCGCGTAAATATAAGAAAACATTAATTTACACTGTTATTAAGTGGCGAAGCTTGCGAAGACACTTATTAAGTGGCGGAGCTTGCAAAGTCACTTATTGATTTCACGATGTCTGTCCGTCTGTCTGTCTGTCCGTCTGTCCGTCCGTCTGTCCGTCTGTCCCACGATTATCTCGAGAACGGTTTCGAATTTTCAAATTCTGTTTTCAGCAATCGATTACTGATCACCCAGGCATCTGAATCTCCTATTTTGAAACTGATTGCTCAACGGCAACCGTTAGAAACCGCTACAAAGCTGATTGCTTCGCCACTTTGCTATGCTGTTAGCTTACTAGGTTTATTTTAAACCACTACGCCACGAAGCCGTCAAGAAATATGTGCACTAATGTGTTCCGTTTGAACAATATACAGAGCCAGTACAGTACAGGCTACGAGGTGGACCATTTTGGTCTTTAGATGTGACAACGTACCTGCAGCCTTTTTAGTTTGAAGTTGGTTGCAGATGTCCATGAGATACAGTAGTCTTACTGGTGGACTGTGAGTATATTCGTCATTCCAGTTTTATAAGAAACTAGCTGTCCCCCGCGACATCACTCGCGTGGGACACTACTACGATTTTATGGGTTTTAATTTGTTTTAGCGGAACCTTAATTCTTTTTCTAAAATAAAAGTATCCTAAGTTACTAATTATAACACCAGCTAACTGCCAGTGAATGTCCCCCCGTCAAAATCGGCCCAGCCGTTTCGGAGATTAGCTGGAACAAACAGACAGAAAGACAAACAATTCAAAATTGTTTTTTTTTTGTTATTAGTACCATACTCGTATATTATAATTTCATATGCATATAGTAAAAAACTGTTATTTTAATATTACAAACAGACACTTCAATTTTATTTATGTTTATAGATCATAGATTTACACGAATATATGAACATATAATAAACCTAGCAAGCTAACAGCATAGCAAAGTGACGAAGCAATCAGCTTTGTAGCAGTTTCTAACGGTTGCCGTTGAGCAATCAGTTTCAAAATAGGAGGTTCAGATGCCGGGGTGATCAGTAATCGATCGCTGAAAACAGAATTTGAAAATACGATACCGTTCTCGAGATAATCGTGGGACAGACGGACAGACGGACGGACAGACGGACAGACGGACAGACGGACAGACGGACAGACATCGTGAAATCAATAAGTGACTTCGCAAGCTTCGCCACTTAATAAGTATATGTAACTTTTTATTTATCAGTACAACTATACGAGGTTAAACACAACTCGTATTAGTAGTCTAATAAATGTATTGAAAAGGAAAAATAAATTTTGTGTAAATATTGAAAATTTAACGCCATACGTTATAAAACAGATCGATAGATATGAAATAAAGTTTCGTAGCTGTCAAGGCAGCTTAACTGGGTTTTGATCATCAAAATTCAGGTGCATCGCTTTCCCGGCTACGTATTTCGCGCTCGGACTTTCCCGTGACGAGTCGGGCGGACTCGAGCGCGTCTGGGGTGCGTTGCCATGGCGACCGTAGGCACGCGGCGCGGCGCTATCGGCGGTGGCCGCGGCTGAAAATAAACACGAGAGAGAGCCTCGAGTTGTTGAGCGCGGGAGGTGGGCTCGCAGGCGATCTCCCTCCAGGCGAGGTCCGTCACGTGACAGCGGCTACGATTTGAGACACGTTTTTTTTAATTTAGATCCTCGATGATATGCGACTGCAGTTATTGTTTCAAAATTTATATGTGGTTTTTGTTGGACATCATATTGGGATGGGATTAGCGAAAAATTCGGTTCGGCGTAATTCTGAGTAAAATTAACTTTTAACTTCTTAATACTAACACACTGCTTTCAGATTTTATCGTTTAAGCACACACACACACATACACACACATGCACACAAATAAAGCTGAGAATTAAGATTCATATTCGTATTTCTTTTTTTAATTACAAGAAAAAACATCTATTTTCCAATTTTTGAAAAGTTGCGGGATCGGGCTGTTTGTTCGCAAGAGATCTCGCCGGGCGCGGAGCGGAGTCGCGGGGGTGTGTTTGGCGACCGCGGGGGTGCGTGAGGGCGTGCGGGTGGTGCGGCCGGTCATTGCGCGCGCAACGTTCGCGCGTCAGTCGCTGGGCGGCGCGGGCCGGCGCACGGTCGATAGCTGCCGCGGGCACGGGCACGGGCACGGCCGATAGTTGCCACGGGCACGGCCGATAGTTGCCTCGGGCACAGGCACGGCCATGTTGCGCGACGCGTGCACGCGCAAGCGGTCTCGACGTGCAGTGTGAGTGTAGTGTGGACGCCTCGCCCCTCGCCTGGAAGCGAGCACCTCGAGCTTTCGGTTAGTATCAGCACGTTGACAGATCGCGACCCGTCTCCAATCAATCCCGATTGCACGGCGATTACGTACCACGTGTCCAGGTTAAAGCGGTCCGTGGCGCGGAGCGGAAAACTTTGATCGCAACTTCGCTCAGCGATCCGGCACGTGAGAGGCATACTGTTTGTGTATTCTGTATCAGCGACACATTGCATGAAAAATCATACATTTGTTACTTAAGGAAAGAAGGTTATCAACAACGTGCGTTCATGTTCACAAATTCATCTCTAGATGTGAATATTTATGTAAGATATATTAAAAAAAATGTGTAATGACATTTAGGAAAGAAGCGAAATTGACTTGGTTCTAGAATAATCATGGCCAGAAGGCATGTAGTTTTTTGTGCAATTTATTCAAAGCGGTTTTTCGATTTTCAACTTCACTCTATTAAATTGATTTTAACGAGGTCCGCTCGCGCTAACTTAGTTCAATAGGTACGTGTAGTGAGTGGTTCATTGAAACTTCATCTAAGCTTGCAGCAGTCTAGGCTTAGCACATACATATACCTAGGTGCGCTAGATTTGATGAGATAGGAAATGGGATAAAGTTTCAGTTGCGTTGAATGCAACACTGTATACCAGAGGACCATTCATGGTTCTCAACAAGTTCAAAGAAAGAATTGTGAATTCAAATCAAAGCTTATTAATTTCTCAATTTATTATTAGTCAGTTTTTTCGAATAAAACGTAACAGAAAGGCAAACTGAATAAACTTAATTCATTTAATGCGTTATAAATATTCTGTATGATTTTTTAATCAATTATCCTTAATTGAATTAATAGTTGACTCGGCAAATATACACAACACCAATCCGATAGGAATTAAATACAATTAGATTTTTTTTAGTACATTTTTAACACTACCAATGAGATTTGCGACCTCGCTGACCAAGGTACTTAGCTCTGTAGCTGGTAACAGTTAAAGTTAAGTAATAGTCAAGTAAAATTAAGACTATAGTTTCTGCGTGGGCCATGCAGGCTCTTCAAAGAGGAACGTCTATTACACCTAGAGTAAAGAGATGTTTATTAAAAAGCCGTGTCTTAAAAAACTTCAAACTAGATTGGTCACTAGTTTAATTCTGAGCTTTTGGAATAGCTGATGTTAATAGTAGATAGAGCTTCCCAAGCCGGCCCGGCTACATGTAGTGTGGTTAATTCAGACCGTGTGTTGATGCTAACCCGGGAATAGTCAAGGAAAGCGATGGAGAGGTCTAGGTTGTGTTCCGAACGGAGATCTTGAGACCCTTCATATACGTTGATTGTGAGCATCGTGGGGTCTTAGCCGGTAGAAGTCCGGCGTAACATTTTCGTTGTACCAGCAGCCGAAGGTATCCATGAGGATTTCGTCACCATTAAAGGGCCGTGTGTTGATACTTGGTACGATTGTGTGCTACTGTGCTTATGACCTTTCGAAGAAAAGTTCTTAAGTGACAGCCTCATATAAACAAGCGCAGTGTCAAGCGACAACCAACTAGATGGGGTGACGACTTGATGGTCTATGCAGGAAGTATGTCGATGCTTGTGATAGACTGTTGTTTTTTTTATAGAATAGGGTGACAAACGAGCACACAGTCCAGTTGATGCTAAGTGGTTGCTGTGGCCCATAGACATCTACACCTATCTTCGTCTGCGAATTAAAATGCAGATGCGTTGTCAGCCGTGAGGACTAAGATAGAATGCCTCCTTTCCAGTAAAAAGGGTCTCCGGTTTCTCTACACTCACCATACGAAACACAGCAGCATTAAGCTGCTATATTACGCTGGTATTCTGTGAGAGCGTGGTCCTTCCGCGGTCGAGCCGACCCATTCGTGCTACAACTATTATTAATATAGCTTCAGCATGGCTCTACCAGGTTTACCTGAGTTTGCAGTCTGAATCGTACCATTAGGCTATTGTCACTAAATATAATTTTAAATATTTAGCATGAACTTGTAAGAAAATTTATTGAAAAAAATATCATCAATTTTTTAAAAATGTATTTAAGAATTGACATGCTTTTTAAAACTGCAATATATATTTGAATCATGTGCTTGGTTAAGTAACTCAGTTAAGTAAGTGAACAATCTACGAGTGGTTTGGATTAGATTTATAGCCGTGGTAAGTTATAGAATGGGGAATGCAAATTGTGTCGATGTAGAGCGTAGAGTTTATCCCGATAGGATGCTTAACATATCTGGGAGTTGGTATGTTTATTATCTAAAGACAACTGTTATTGTAAGTCTAAGCTTTATTAAGCAGTCAATTATATACATAATTGTTTGGTCTTAATATATATTAAGGCATAGAGCCGTGGTAGATCAGGAGCTACACGCTCGCTGTAAATTTCACAGTACCTACACATGCAACCAGGGTTCACGTTGTCACCCGTGAGGACTGAGATGGAATGCCTCATTTCCAGTAAAAAGGGTCTCCGGTTCTCTACACTCACCATACGAAACACAGCAGCATTAAGCTGCTATTTTACGCTGATATTCTGTGAGAGCGTGGTCCTTCCCCGGTAAGCCGATCCATTCGTGCTACAACTATACTACTAATATAGCTGCAGCATGGCTCTACCACGTATTAAGTTTCATTTTAATAATAAACAATGACAGTACAGAAATTCCATGTTGGGTAAAAATACATATGTATTCATGTATAGCTAGCTAAAAATAAAATAATAAATTAATACATAGTGTAATTATTATAAATTCGTACCGAGATGAATTCCAGGATCAATTCTCAGTTGTTACATGAAAATTTCTATAGATGTCGCTACGAGTTCCAATGACTGATGTTTCTACAATAATTCTCATTGAAGCATTCATAACTTTTAATTGGATACATTGGAAAGAAGCTTATTACTAATTATTAATTAAAAGTAATAAATAGTATATTCTAATAGTTAACTAAAGTAATTAAAAGAATTAACAATTTACAAGATCGGTGTTTCTTGTACTTTTAATTTTTCTTATTTATTATTCCCACATTTTAGTTTTACGGTTTACGGTTTAAGAAGAACTTTATTATCTCAAAGAACTTTACATTCACTTTTTGAGACTTAAATATCTATAGCTTAATATAAATTTGGTTTGGGCTATTCGTACAATGTAACAATGCAAATTATAATTTAAACTATAATTTAAACTACCGAAAAATACAAAATGTAGGTGGTTGTAAAAAGTTTCTAGCGACAGCGATGGCTCGTTTTGTGCAAATTCGACCGCCGACTTCTTTGTGCCGATTACATACATAAGCATTACTGGATGTGCCTCGCACAGTAGAGTGGTACAGTTGATTTGATTCAATAGTTTAGAGAGAAAAAAAATCTGATTAAGTGTCGGTTATAATTTTTTATATATTTAGTAAAATTTGTAATATTTATATTATTTATTATTTCTGAATAACTTAAATAATTGGTATTTTTAGAGTGTAAGAAGGAAATAATCTAGATATGTATTTATTTATGTTAGTTATTGAACATGAGAGTATTTATTTATTTAGATAGGTCTTTGTTTAGTCTTTCGATAGATGGTACTTAAGTAGTCTTTTAAATGTGTGCATTGATTTTGAGTCTCTAATATCTTTAGGTAATTTGTTATATATTTGTGAACCTTCATACATTATGCATTTTTTACCGAAATTTGTTCGTGGTGTTAATAATTCAATAACGTTGCTTCGCCTAAGTTTCATTTTGTGTAGTTGTATTCTCTTTGAAAAAGTTGTGTTTGTGTGTATATCTTTATTTAAAAATTTTCGTACTAATATACAATTTTGGTACTTGTATGTTTGCGATATGTTCATTACTTTAATTTGTCTGTAAAGCTTATCTGTTGGTGTAAAATAATCAAAATGAAACAAAACTTTCAATAATTTATTTTGAGCAGTTTGTAGCATTGCTAGATTAGTTTTGGCTGCATTACCCCATATTTCCACTAGATAATCGATTTGTGGTTTCACAATTGAATTATAAATTGTATACCGTACAGGGACTGGAAGACAACGAGCAATACCCTTTATCATACCCGTTAGTGATATCAACTTAGATTTTATTTCTTGAATGTGGGGGTGCCAAGTTAACTTACTATCTAGAATAAGACCTAGATACTTTTCTTGCTCCGTCTTATTAATTTTTATGCCGTCAATCATCAAAGGACTATAGTCACCAATCTTTTTGTTTTTAGCTGCAAAAATCATATAGCTAGTTTTAGTTATGTTGATCGTTAGCAGATTGCTCTGTAACCATTCATTTAGTGAATCCAAATCATTTTGTGCTTCCGATACAATAGATTCAATTGAGTGACCATAATAGAAAAGACACGTGTCATCAGCGTACAAAGTTATATCCCCGCTTAAGCCTATATTATTGATATTGTTTATATATATTAGAAACAGTAGGGGTCCTAAGATAGAACCCTGAGGTACACCAAACGTTACAGTTTTGAAAGAACTTCGTGTTTTATCTATTTTCACTACTTGTCGGCGATTACTTAAATACGATCTGAAAATTGCTAGTGCAGTGTTAGTTAAACCAATGTTAGCAAGCTTATGTATTAGCAACTCATGACTCACTGTGTCAAAAGCTTTTTTAAGATCTATAAATACACCAAGCGCGATTTTTTTCCTATCTAAATTCAGCTTTATTTTCGTTACAAGGTCTACTGTGGCGGATAGTGTATTTGATTTGGATCTAAAACCATATTGTTTCTTACTAAGGAAATTTATTGACGTTAAGAACATTTCAAGCCGATTGTAAATAATTCTTTCGAAGACTTTTGAGAGTACCGGTAGAACTGATATGGGACGGTAATTTCCAGGATCTAATTTTGACCCAGATTTGTAGATTGGGGTGATTTTGGCAATCTTTAGATTGTCAGGGAACTCTCCTATCTTTAGACATTCATTAATGCAGCCTGTTAATTCTTCTATTATTAAACTTTTGACGCATTTAATTGCTTTAGAACTAATACCTTCTAAGCCTGAGCTAGTGTTAGTGTTTAGGTTTTCAATTATTGCAGAAATTTCATCTACCGTTGCTGGTGCTAGATGGCTAAGTTTTTGCGAGTCAAATCCAGAATCACTCTCATATTTATTACTGTAGCTTATGTAAGGTTTTTTTATTTGATTTGCTAAATTCGAGCCAACACTGGCGAAAAACTCATTAAAATATTCACAGATTTCATCTGTTTTAGTTAGAATAAGTCCATTTTGATTCTTCAACTTACTTGGGAATGTTGCTTCTTTCAATTTATTATTTGATAGATTGTTAATCAAACTCCACATTTTTACTGGTTTATTTTTGCAATTTATAAATGCTTTAAAGTAGTAGTTTGCTTTATTTTTCTTTATATTTTCTGTCACTTCATTTCTTTTCTCTATATATTTATTTATTATAACAAGATTTTTGGGGTTCTGTTTATATTGTTTCCATAGAATATTTCTGTTATTTATTTCATTGATTATTTCTTTATTTATCCAATCTTGTCGTGGGGGGTTTAAAATCTTTTGTTTATTAATGATACTCATTCTTATACTGTCTAACAGCCTTTCTTCTAATTTATTATATGATTTAGATTCATTAGTTTCTTTGTCATTCTGCATAGTTGCATAAAGTTTCGCGTAGTTTACAGCTTCATATTGTAATTTACTTAGAGGAGCCGGCACATACTTTTTAACCTCAATATATATTTGTTTATGATCTGAAATGGGTGACTCTAAAATAGCAAAGTGAAAATATTTTGCATTAAGGTTAGTACATAGATGGTCAATAATAGATTTAGTTGTTTCAGTTTCCCTAGTACAAAAATTTCGGTCTATCTTATTTATAATTCTGTAACCATTTTCTTCCAAAATTTCTTTGTAAGCTAGGGTTCCACGATCATTGGACAGTAGATTAAAATTAAAATCACCAATAATAATTGCTCTTTTATATTTATTTATTTGTGCCGAATATTCATCCAAAAATTGTTTTATATTCGCATCTGGTTTTCTGTATACGGTTCCAACATCTAGACAATATTTTTCGAGATGTATCCAAAGGAAATGGTTACCATCTAAATTGGTGTCGCTGACGTGGCAATGCTTCAAATCATTGTGAACAAAAATTGATACACCACCACCTCTTCCTGTGTTTCTGAAATTATAATAGTGGCTGTAGTTAGGGATCAGAAAACGTTTTGCTTCTGCTTCGGATTTTATCCAAGTTTCAGTTAAAATAATGATGTTGACAGTATTTTTAAACATTTTTAGTAGGCATTGTAACTCATCAAACTTTCCTGGTGTAACAATGCTGCGTATGTTAGCATAGTATATTTTTAATGATTTCTTATATGAGACAATGTGCTCGTAGTCGTCAACTAGTTGGTAAGTGTTCACTTTGTTATCTTCTGTATTATTACTACAATTTCTTATTGTTTTGAGTTTTTTGAGACGCTTTTAACTATTCTTGGCACATTTTTCGAATATTTAATTGAAATATTTTCTTCTCCCTTTTTTATTCTATCATTTAACTCTTGAGTAAGCTCCTTTAGGTATAATTTTTGTTGCGGTGTTTGGTCTGAATATAGCCTTATTTTATCATCATTCAGCTTTGTCTTATTCTTCAATAAGTATTTAACGACATCTTGAGATTCAAAGAAAATTTTGATTGGGCGATGTTTACCAGATGTATACTTACCAAGTCGTAGAATTTTTTTCGGTAAAGGACAAGTTGCATATATTGTTTTTAATATTTTAATAACCTCACCTTTGTCAAACTCTATTCTATGTTCTTTATCCAATGCTGCATTTTCAGAGATTCCAATGATAACGATATTTTTGCTTCTTTGTTCGCGCTCACTTATTTCTGCCACAATTTTTTCGGTTCCGTGAGATAGGGACGATGTTCCTGTAGTAATTTTAAAGTTTTTAATTTCGGATTCAAGATGGCAGATCTTCTGTTCACTATTTTTGTTTTTCTCTAATAAATTTGAAATATCAGTTTTTATTATTTCGTTTTCTGTATTAACATGGTTTATAGTTAATTTCATATCATTGATTTCTTTTTTCAAATCTGCTACATCTGAAGATATTTTTTCCATGAATTCCTTTTGATTAGTGCAAATTGTAGTAAGCATCGACATTATCTGCGACATTTTGTTAGTCAATTCACATACTTCCTTTTTTATTACTGTTATGTCATCGTTGTCTTCTGGTAATTTTCTTTTATTACGAAAAGTGATTGTATTAGACTCATTAAGTTGTGAATCGCTAAGTGTATCTCTCATGTCACTTCTTGTAGGCGAGCGTAGAATATTCATCTTATAACTGTGTATTAGTACGGTAAGGTATGAATGACTCACGTAGTAGTGGCTGGCTTTTTCAACACGCTCCGTCGCAAGTATTGTCACAGTGATTAATCTGATTAGAGCACTATTGCACAGGTAATACGTTTGTATGTAGCCTGGTAGTTAAGATTAATATTTTATAGAAAAACAAAACACGTCTGCACTGTACGACGCCCGGTTCATCAAGTTTTAAATTTTAATAGATTCAATAACCATCACTGAATAATTATAACATGCTTAAAGTTACAACTTTTTACAAGTTACGGCTGTGGGACGTGACCTATACACATATTTGCTGGGCAAAGACCTCCTCTAAATTCTAAAAGGGTTTTAGAGCAAGAGTGTCCCTAAAACTTGGCATACTTCACATATCTTAAAATGCTTTTTATACATTTCTCAGACATATAGGTTCCGCACGATGTTTTTCTTCAGCGCCGGACAAGTGCTTAATTAAGGATTTGAAATTGCAATTACAACTTCATTGATGCCTGCGGGGATCTAACCCGGGTTGCTCACATTCTGTGAAATTGACGATGAGCGTTTCTCCCCTGAGATATCACGATTCTTGATAAAAATGCATAATACTTTATAAATTTGAAACGAAACAAATGTGGAATGGTTAACAAAGTCATTCTGGTGGAGGCAGATTACCGTTACTTTTACAGCTTATCCAGTCTTTTTTTAAACGTTACCCCTACACTAGAACTTCCTCCTGTATCGTGGAGGCAGTTTACATACATAAATTGCACAAGGAAAAATCATCCAGACCTGGAACTTGTAGGCTAGTGCCGTGTAGTGACGGTGTAAGAATACCCACTACCCCATATCGTCCCGTGGGTGTAGTAAGAGGCAGGCGACAGAAGGAAACTGAGGCAGAGGATGAGCAGCAGCATATTTCTGATAAAAACTCAATAACAAGAAAATATTTGCTTATCGACAAGCCCGTAAGTCGTGGTGACTGTTGCAAATGGGATAATATAAAAACTGCGGTTAACAACCCGCTCGCCAGGCATGTCATCTATAACAAAATTCCCCCTATGAGGAAATCTATGCGGGGAGGAGGGAGATTTGTGCAGCAGTGGACTCTTATAGGCTGTAATGGACTGGAAAAACCATTTGAAGTGATATTTTGTACGTGTAGAGCCATACTGCAGCTATATTAATAGTATAGTTGTAGCACGAATGGGTCGGCTCGACCGGGGAGGCACCACGCTTTCACAGAATACCAGCGTAAAATAGCAGCTTAATGCTGTTGTGTTTAGTATGGTGAGTGTAGAGAACCGGAGACCCTTTTTACTGGAAACGAGGCATTCCATCTTTGTCCTCACGGGTGACAACGCATCTGCATTTTGATTCGTAATCGAACATAGATATAGATGTCTATGGGCCACAGCAACCACTTACAATCAGGTGGACTGTGTGCTCGTTTGTCACCCTTATCCTATAAAAAAAAACTAGGATTTTCTCCTGTATCGTAGGAGCAGTTTACCTGTATACATAAATTTAAGATGACAAACATTCAGACCCGGAACAAATATTTGTAGGCCATACAAATACTTGT
Source organism: Parnassius glacialis (assembly GCA_033319125.1). NCBI lineage: Eukaryota > Metazoa > Arthropoda > Insecta > Lepidoptera > Papilionidae > Parnassius > Parnassius glacialis. Next base: position 3,166,869 of record JAVANC010000016.1, read on the forward strand.
TCCTTGCGCGATTCATTCCCGCGGCCGTCAGCGCCGCTACTTATTGCTAAGGCATTGCGCCACAGAACCGTCGGCCACGGAACTGTTAAACACTGCTGAGCATAGACCTTCTCATAGCTTGCTACGCTTTTACAGCTTGCTACGCTTGGCAGGTGGGTTGGCAATGACAGATTTTATTTTTTATAAGGATTTTATTTTTAGTTATTATAAGGAAGTTTGTTTCCTCTGGAGCCTCTTACAACACTCACCGAACGATATGGGGTAGTGGATACTCCTACAGTGCCACTACACGGTAATAAGAAGATTGTTTTAGTGATATATGACTTTGTGTACGTTACGTTTATTTGTCCAAATAGAAAAACATGTTAAAACAGATCCTTGATCTGTTGGCTGATTGAGAATTTTTTTTTATAGAAGAGAGGGCAACGATCATGCGGCTCAACTGATGGTAAGTGACTACCGCCGCCCATGAACAACCGCAACACCAGGGGAATCGCAGATGAGTTGCCGGCCTTTTAGAAAGGTGTAAGCTTTTTTCTTGAAGGTCCCTAAGTCGTATCGGTTCGGAAATATCGCCGGTGATTAACAATTCCACAGAGAAGTTGTACGAGGAAAAAAACTCCAAGTATAATGTACAGTCGTGGACCGTCAAGCATCCAGATGGTGAGGATGGTATCGTGAATTTTGACGCGATGTGCGTTCCTGAAATTTGGCGGCTGGAATTAATCCGAAAAATGATTGAGCATAAACGAGTAATTCTCTACAAAGTATTTTCTTTGTAGTGATTTCTCTAACAGTATTTTTTAAAGATCGTAAAACTCGTCAAGAATATCGTATACAATACACATCACGAGAAAATCAGAACGCTGAGCATAAAATGAATCCCTTAGCTCCGCGTAGTCATAAAACCTCTTGTAAAATATAGCGACCGCCCCCCACGGAGACTCCTCGGGGAAGGCCCAGCCAGGCTCCACTACGATAATAAACTCGACATTAAACTATGCCCCTTAATTACCGCAATAAAAAGCTTTTATAAACCGCTAATTTGTTTATTGAGGCGTTTAAATAACGGTGAACGTGAATATTTTTTTAATAGGTATTTAATGGCGAAGTATGTTAATGTTACTTTTAAACAAACAAGTTCCTTATTGGATTAGTTTTTGGTGCACTTGAATTAAGGTCCAGGGTTCAAATCTCAGTACCCGTTGTAGACTGGTGCAAAAACACCAACCAACTAGATGGGGTGACGACTTGATGGTCTATGCAGGAAGTATGTCGGTGCTTGTGATATATATAGGATGTGTGATATATAGGATGATAGACTGTTGTTTTTTTTTATAGAATAGGGTGACGAACGAGCACACAGTCCACCTGATGCTAAGTGATTGCTGTGGCCCATAGACATCTACACCAATCTTCGTTTGCGAATTAAAATGCAGATGCGTTGTCAGCCGTAAGGACTAAGATAGAATGCCTCTTTTCCAGTAAAAAGGGTCTCCGGTTTCTCTACACTCACCATACGAAACACAGCAGCATTAAGCTGCTATATTACGCTGGTATTCTGTGAGAGCGTGGTCCTTCCCCGGTCGAGCCGACCCTTTCGCGCTACAACTATTAATATAGCTTCAGCATGGCTCTACCAGGTTTACCTGAGTTTGCAGTCTGAATCGTACCATTAGGCTATTGTCACTAAATATAATTTTAAATATTTAGCATGAACTTGTAAGAAAATTTATTGAAAAAAATATCATCAATTTTTGAAAAATGTATTTAAGAATTGACATGCTTTTTAAAACTGCAATATATATTTGAATCATGTACTTGGTTAAGTAACTCAGTTAAATAAGTGAACAATCTACGAGTGGTTTGCATTAGATTTATGACCGTGGTAAGTTATAGAATGGGGAATGCAAATTGTGTCGATGTAGAGCGTAGAGTTTATCCCGATAGGATGCTTAACATATCTGGGAGTTGGTGTGTTTATTATCTAAAGACAACTGTTATTGTAAGTCTAAGCTTTATTAACATGTTCACTGTCCGGTTTTCAAACACAATAGTAAGACAATAGCAATGACCTATATGTAGTGCACGGGACAGCGAAAGGGTTAAGCAGTCAATTATATACATAATTGTTTGGGCTTAATAAATATTAAGGCAGAGAGCCGTGGTAGATCAGGAGCTACACGCTCGCTGTAAATTTCACAGTACCTACACATGCAACCAGGGTTCACGTTGTCACCCATGAGGACTGAGATGGAATGCCTCATTTCCAGTAAAAAGGGTCTCCGGTTCTCTACACTCACCATACGAAACACAGCAGCGTTAAGCTGCTATTTTACACTGATTTTTTTTTTTACTTATTATAAGCCAGTGCTTGACCACAATCCCACCTGGTGGTAAGTGGTGATGCAGTCTTAGATGGTAAATCGCACTGTCTTATCGTAACAAAAGCCTATTCACTCTTGCCTTGAAGACGCCTAGATTGTATTCGGACGGAAAGATAGACGCCGGCAAATTATTCCACTCCTTTGCTGTACGCATTACAAAAGACGAAGCAAACCGTTTGGTTCTAATGCGTGGGATATCGACAACAAAGGGATGAAGACCCGCCGACCGTCTGATTGTCCGATGGTGGAAAGGAGAGGGAGGAATTAAGGCGTGTAATTCCTGCGCACACTCACCGAAATGCATCTTATAGAATACCGAGAGACTGGCTACTCTGCGCCTGTGCTCAAGGCTGACAAGATTGGTTTCAACCAAATCAAGGTCACCAATGAGCCTCTTAGCACGTATCTCCACTGAGTCCAATGCTGCCAGGTGGCATTTTGCAGCACCAGCCCATATGTGACAGCAGTACTCCATGCACGACCGGACTTGGGCTTTATATAAGGTAAGAAGCTGCCCCGGCGTGAAGTACCGCCGCACCCTTGCAAGGACACCAAGTTTCCTTGCGGCTGCTTTGGCTCTGGACTGGATGAACCGCCCAAAGTTTAGGTTCGGAGAAAATTCAATCCCTAACAACTGAAGGTGGTTAGTGTACTCCAAGGATACATTCCGGAAAGTAGGAGCCAAGGTAAGCGGGCTCCTTTTAGCGGTAAAAAGACACGCTTGTGTTTTGGAGGCGTTAAATCTCACGAGATTGGCATCGCCCCATTCGGAGACTGCCTGTAGTGTGAGATTCACACGCTCAACCATAGCCTCTCTTTCTGACTGGATTTGATCCCGACTGGCCCGGGCGCTTGGTTGGTATCTCTCCACAACTGTGCTGTCGTCTGCATACCCATAGACACCGGGAATGAGCAGATCATTTATATGCAGCAGGAAGAGAGTTGCGGAGAGAACGGACCCCTGAGGAACACCGGCGTTAGTCGCCACAGTATTGGATGAGCAGCCATCAACGACGACCCGGAGATACCGTTCACTCAGAAAGTCCTTCACCCAGACAATTAGGCCAGGGGATAAGCCGTACGCTGAAAGCTTGCCTAATAGACTAGCGTGCCAAACCCTGTCAAAAGCCTTCGAAACATCGAGGGAAACAGCAAGTGCTTCACCACTGTTCTCGAGGGCTTCGCCCCATATGTGAGTGGCATACGCTAGAAGGTCCCCAGTTGATAGATTTCGGCGAAACCCGTACTGGCGATCACTGAGGAGATCATTTTGCTCTAGGTATGCCATAAGGTGGGCGTTCAATATACGCTCCATAATCTTGCAGAGTATGGAGGTAATTGAAATTGGCCGATAGTTGGCAGGGTCGGTACGGCTACCTTTTTTAGGCACAGGCTGCACATTGGCCAGCTTCCAAGATTTAGGCACTATTCCAGTCTTGAATGAGAGGCGGAACAAGCGTGTCAACACAGGAGACAACTCAGGTGCACAGACCTTTAGAACTATACCTGGTATACCATCAGGTCCACAGCTTTATTCAGTGAGAGCGTGGTCCTTCCCCGGTAAACCGACCCATTCGTGCTACAACTATACTACTAATATAGCTGCAGCATGGCTCTACCACGTATTAAGTTTCATTTTAATAATAAACAATGACAGTACAGAAATTCCTTGTTGGGTAAAATACATATGTATTCATATATAGCTAGCTAAAAATAAAATACTAAATTAATACATAGTGTAATTATTATAAATTCGTACCGAGATGAATTCCAGGATCAATTCAAGGTTGTTACATGAAAATTTCTATGGATGTCGCTACGAGTTCCAATGACTGATGTTTCTACAATAATTCTCATTGAAGCATTCATAACTTTTAATTAGATACATTGGAAAGAAGCTTATTACTAATTATTAATTAAAAGTAATAAATAGTATATTCTAATAGTTAACTAAAGTGATTAAAAGAATTAACAATTTACAAGATCGGTGTTTCTTGTAGTTTTAATTTTTCTTATTTATTATTCCCACATTTTAGTTTTAAATTTTAATAGATTCAATAACCATCACTGAATAATTATAACATGCTTAAAATTACAACTTTTTACAAGTTACGGCTGTGGGACGTGACCTATACACATATTTGCTGGGCAAAGACCTCCTCTAAATTCTAAAAGGGTTTTTAGAGCAAGAGAGTGTCCCTAAAGCTTGGCTTCACATATCTTAAAATGCTTTTTTATACATTTCTTAGACATATAGGTTCCGCACGATGTTTTTCTTCAGGGCCGAACAAGTGGTTAATTAAGGATTTGAAATTGCAATTACAACTTCATTGATGCCTGCGGGGATCTAACCCGGGTTGCTCACATACTGTGAAATTGACGATGAGCGTTTCTCCCCTGAGATATCACGATTCTTGATAAAAATGCATAATAATTTATAAATTTGAAACGAAACAAATGTGGAATGGTTAACAAAGTCATTCTGGTGGAGGCAGATTACCGTTACTTTTACAGCTTATCCAGTTTTTTTAAACGTTACCTCCACACTAGAACTTCCTCCTGTATCGTGGAGGCAGTTTACATACATAAATTGCACAAGGAAAAATCATCCAGACCCGGAACTTGTAGGCTAGTGCCGTGTAGTGGCGGTGTAAGAATACCCACTACCACATGTCGTCCCGTGGGTGTCGTAAGAGGCAGGCTACAGAGGGAAACTGAGGCAGAGGACGGGCAGCAGCATCTTTCTGATAACAATTCAATAACAAAAGTATATGTGCTTATCGACACGCCCGTAAGCCGTGGCAACTGTTGCAAATGGGATAATATAAAAACTGCGGTTAACAACCCGCTCGCCAGGCATGTCATCTATGACAAAATCCCCCCTATGAGGAAATCTATGCGGGGAGGGGGGAGATTTGTGCAGCAGTGGACTCTTATAGGCTGTAATGAACTGGAAAAACCATTTGAAGTGATATTTTGTACGTGGTAGAGCCATACTGCAGCTATATTAATAGTATAGTTGTAGCACGAATGGTTCAGCTCGACCGGTTAAGGACCACGCTCTCACAGAATACCAGCGTAAAATAGCAGCTTAATGCTGCTGTGTTTAGTATTCCATCTTTGTCTTCACGGGTGACAACGCATCTGCATTTTGATTCGTAATCGAAGATAGATGTAGATGTCTATGGGCCACAGCAACCACTTACAATCAGGTGGACTGTGTGCTCGTTTGTCACCCTTATCCTATAAAAAAAAAACTAGCATTTTCTCCTGCATCGTAGGAGCAGTTTACCTGTATACATAAATTTAAGATGACAAACATTCAGACCCGGAACAAATATTTGTAGGCCATACAAATACTTGTTCCTTGCGCGATTCATTCCCGCGGCCGTCAGCGCCGCTACTTATTGCTAAGGCATTGCGCCACAGAACCGTCGGCCACGGAACTGTTAAACACTGCTGAGCATAGACCTTCTCATAGCTTGCTACGCTTTTGCCAGCTTGCTACGCTTGGCAGGTGGGTTGGCAATGACAGATTTTATTTTTTATAAGGATTTTATTTTTAGTTATTATAAGGAAGTTTGTTTCCCTCTGGAGCCTCTTACAACACTCACCGAACGATATGGGGTAGTGGATATTCCTACAGTGCCACTACACGGTAATAAGAAGATTGTTTTAGTGATATATGACTTTGTGTACGTTACGTTTATTTGTCCAAATAGAAAAACATGTTAAAACAGATCCTTGATCTGTTGGTTGATTGAGAATTTTTTTTTATAGAAGAGAGGGCAACGATCATGCGGCTCAACTGATGGTAAGTGACTACCGCCGCCCATGAACAACCGCAACACCAGGGGAATTGCAAATGCGTTGCCGGCCTTTTAGAAAGGTGTAAGCTTTTTTCTTGAAGGTCCCTAAGTCGTATCGGTTCGGAAATATCGCCGGTGATTAACAATTCCACAGAGAAGTTGTACGAGGAAAAAAACTCCTAGTATAATGTACAGTCGTGGACCGTCAAGCATCCAGATGGTGAGGATGGTATCGTGAATTTTGACGCGATGTGCGTTCCTGAAATTTGGCGGCTGGAATTAATCCGAAAAATGATTGAGCATAAACGAGTAATTCTCTACAAAGTATTTTCTTTGTAGTGATTTCTCTAACAATATTTTTTAAAGATCGTAAAACTCGTCAAGAATATCGTATACAATACACATCACGAGAAAATCAGAACGCTGAGCATAAAATGAATCCCTTAGCTCCGCGTAGTCATAAAACCTCTTGTAAAATATAGCGACCGCCCCCCGCGGAGACTCCTCGGGGAAGGCCCGGCCAGGCTCCACTACGATAATAAACTCGACATTAAACTATGCCCCTTAATTACCGCAATAAAAAGCTTTTATAAACCGCTAATTTGTTTATTGAGGCGTTTAAATAGCGGTGAACGTGAATATTTTTTTAAAAGGTATTTAATGGCGAAGTATGTTAATGTTACTTTTAAACAAATTTCTTAACAAGCTCCTTATTAAGTGGCGAAGCTTGCGAAGACATTCATTGATTTCACGATGTCTGTCCGTCTGTCCGTCTGTCCCACTATTATCTCGAGAACGGTTTCGAATTTTCAAATTCTGTTTTCAGCAATCGATTACTGATCACCCAGGCATCTGAACCTCCTATTTTGAAACTGATTGCTCAACGGCAACCGGTAGAAACCGCTACAAAGCTGATTGCTTCGCCACTTTGCTATGCTGTTAACTTGCTAGGTTTATTGGATTAGTTTTTGATGCACTTGAATAAAGGTCCAGGGTTCAAATCTCAGTACCCGTTGTAGACTGGTGAAAAAACAAACTTTCGTTTTCAGGTCCAGATATGTTGCATTAATTGGTAGGCAGGTTTCTAGATTAAATATAAATATGAATAAATTTAATGTTTTTTTTTATCGAATAAGCATGAGAAACGGTCACACAGTCTACCTGATGGTAAGTAGGTGACGTGGTTCATAGTTAGGTATCTTCATCTGTAATCGATTAAGGATCAGAATGCAGATGCATTGCAACCCTCGGGAACTAAAATGGAATGCCTGGCTTCCAGTAAAAAGGGTCTCCGGTTTTCTACACTCTTCAAACGAAACACAGCAGCATTAAGCTCTCATTTTACGCTGGTATTCTGTGAGACGCGGTCCTTACCCGATCGAGCGGACCCACTCGTGCTACAACCATAATATATATGCAGCTTGGCTCTACCACGTAGAAAAGAAGCTAAAAACTGCTAATATTTATTAATGTCAAAAATTATTAGATAATAGTTTATATTAGATAACACTCATAAAACATAATATTTCGATTGTTGTGCACACAACTATTTCTTCATTTATTCATTACAGTATATCAAGGTCCAGCTGAACATGGCCTCGAAGAACTAGATTGCCTCATATGTGCCATAGTTGTCTCCACGGTAGGCGAGTTGGCAACAGTAGTTTTATAACTTTGAGGTGTTATTAGGAAGACCCTGCTGCCCATCTCCAGTTTTACTTCCCTTTGTCGCAATCGACACCCACGTGATAACACGCTGTAGTGAATACTTCCTACGCTGCGACTACATGGCGACACTATGAAGTGATACTATATATATATATTGACTTCAAATTTGGCATAATATATACTCCTTTCTCGACGTAGACACTAAGAACAGATATATGGAACTCTTATCCAAAACGGATTTGGACTTTATATAAATAATCCTTCTGTCCATCTGTGTGTATGTGACTAAGCTTCTCCTAAACGGCTGGAACGATTGTGGTGAAAATTTATATGTGTGATTAAGTTGATTCCGAGAGTGGTTTAGATACACAATTGGTAGGTAGGTCACCCGGTAGGCGCTGTTGTCAAGATCGATAAAAGTGACCAAAAAATCCAACGTAAAACGTTGATAGTACGTACGTAAAAGATAGATTTTTTCTTTTTAATATCTTGTCGGATAAATTAAACGTAACTATTTCGCTTGCGTATGCATTATGACGTTTACGTGACGGACGCGACCGGCAGCGCTTACCTACTCGCTAACCTTACTACTCATCGGTTTACGTATTCGTTAATTAGCGTATTGCAATATAACAGTAAGCCGCATATTGCAATAAGTCTTTGCCAGAGATCTGTCTGCCAGAAAGAGCCAACTGTCAAAGCTGAAGACCGAGTGTGGCAGCATCGATTCCGGGGCACTTAAGATTTTGAGTGAGATAGAGAGGTTCTATGGGTTACCCTATGGGGTACACGTCATCGTTGGATCCACACGCAAGTGTGAGTAATGATCCAAGAGCGAGTCTTATCCGACACTATTCCGAAGATATCCCGGACGTCAGTCTGAGCGAAATTAGAATGGCTCTCCAGCACCTTAAAAACGGCAAGGCCCCAGGCGAGGATGGAATTACAGCGGAGCTTCTGAAAGCGGGTGGAAGACCGGTACTTGAAGTCCTCCAGAGGCTCTTTAATTCCGTCCTCCATGGTGGCATTACACCTGAGGCGTGGAGCAGAAGTGCGGTGGTCTTGTTATTCAAGAAAGGTGACAACGCGCTTTTGAAGAACTACAGACCGATTTCCCTTCTAAGCCGCGTCTACGTGCTGTTTTCGAGAGTCATTACGAATCGTCTCGTGCGCAGACTTGATGACTTCCAGCCTCCCGAACAAGCCGGTTTCCGAGAGGGCTTTAGCACCATAGATCACATACATACCCTTCGGCAAGTTGTACAGAAGTACGAGGAGTACAATTTGCCACTATGTCTGGCGTATGTGGACTATGAGAAAGCCTTTGATTCCGTCGAAATTTGGGCGGTGCTGCAGTTCATTCAGCGGTGCCAAATTGACTGTCGGTATATCGAAGTGCTGAAGTGCTTGTATTGTAGAGCTACGATGGCTATTCGAGTACAGAACCAGAGTACGAAACCTATCCAATTGCAGAGAGGTGTAAGACAGGGTGACGTTATATCCCCGAAACTCTTCACCGCTGCATTGGAAGACGTTTTCAAGTTTCTGGACTGGAAAGGATACGGTATTAACATCAATGGCAAGTACACCACTCACCTTCAATTTGCCGACGATAAAGTCCTTATGGCAGTATCGCTGGAGGACCTAAGCACTATGCTCAATGACCTCAATAGTGTCTCCCAACGGACAGGTCTTAAGATGAACATGGACAAAACAAAGATTATGTTTAATGTCCATGTCACACCTATGCCGGTAGTTGTTGGGAGCACTAAGCTCGAAGTTGTTGACTAGAACCAGAGTAACCGACATAGCCCAACGGGTTAGTAAGCTGAAGTGGCAGTGGGCCGGCCATATAGCTCGAAGAACCGACAACCGATGGGGAAGAAAGGTTCTTGAGTGGCAGCCTCGTACCGGTAGGCGAAGTGTAGGGCGACCCCCCACGAGATGGAGTGACGACCTGGTAAGACATGCAGGAAGTCGATGGATGCAGGTGGCTCAGGACCGTGCTTTGTGGCATTCCTAGGGGAGGGTTATGTTCAGCAGTGGACTTATGAAAGGCTGTAATGATGATAATGATGATGAATATAGCAGACATTGTGTAAAATGTAATACCTAATAATCATTGTTTTTAAATCAACGACATTCCTCCATAAATTTACATTCCTACGTCCCATGATGTAAGGCTAATTTGGAAACCTTGCTAAACATATTTGCCATAGTTGCCGCGTTTGGCAAGCGTGTTAGCAACTGCTGATTTTTATTTTTAGTTGTGATCAGGAAGACGTTGCTGATCTAATCTCCTGATTTTTATTTCTGTCACCTTTTCACGACACCCATGGGACGAGTTTGGTTAGTTGATATTCTTACACTGCCACTACATGGCAATTAGAACCCAATAAATAAATATTATAGCTACATAATAAAAACTTAAAAATTTTGTACAACCGACTTCAATATAAATTATTAAGAATAACTCAAAAACTATTGGTCAGACCTTGATCTTGATGAATTTATATGGGACCACATATGAAGCACCAGCTTTCAAATAAAAATGGAATCATCGAAATCGGTTCACCCAGTAAAAAGTTATCATGTAACACATAAAAAAAACAAAAAACATACAGTCGAATTGAGTAACGTCTCGTTTTTGAAGTCGGTAGAAAACCGAATTATAACTTATTTAGAAATTCTTTAAAACATCCATATATTCAGAAAAATGATATAATACGACATTCCACTGGCACGTCTAGTTATTTAATTTCTTTGTAACTTGTCACACGAAGGTAGTTCGCGTTGTCACATCTAAGAACTAAGATGGAGTGCCTTATAGCTTGTAACTTTACTGGATCTCTATACTGTTCAGAAAACAGTAGCAAGCACTGCTATTTGGTGGCAGAAATAGGTAACAGAAACAGAAACTTTTTCGTCAATATAGATTATAAATAATACTCATTGAAAGTCACTTTTTCGTTTAATTACTACTTATTCGGAATAAACATCTGTCCTAGGAAGAACCTGCAGGAAACCCAGCGGGACTTTTAAAATAATTTAAAATTAGAAATTTTGTACAACCGACTTCAGTATAAATTATTTAGAATAACTCAAAAACTATTAGTCAAACCTTAATCATATATCATCATATAATTTATATGGGACCACATGTGAAGCACCAGCTTTAAAACAATTAAATTAAATCGGTTTATCCAGTAAAAAGTTATGAGGCAACACACATAAAAAACATACAGTCGAATTGAGTACTGTCACCTTTTTGAAGTCGGTTGAAAAAATAACAGATTACAATCATCAGTTACACAATTAACAACACAAAACAAATTACAAATAGCTTGGAAGCGTTTTTATACAAATTTAGTTTAATAAAGTTTTTGAAATTTGAGCAGGTAATATTTTGTATATGTGAGAGAGTGTATCTAGACGGACCTATCTAGATGAACTCCTCGCCAGGAAAGTAGTCACACTACCTAGTAATTATACATATAGATTTATTAAACATACATTGCCGGCCATACCGACGACCCTTAAATCTGATGTTAACCCTATAAAAGATGTACTGTCTGATCGCTATGAGTACGATGCTCCAATGAAGTATTGATCTTTTAGTTGCCTCCGTTATAGAAGTATTAAGTTTATACTCATATAACATAACAACTCTGAGTTGCCGGTGCTCAGTTTTGTTTAGGCTAACCTCCCTGATTCGCTTCAACCTGTTTATACCCACAAAGTTGTGGCTTATCGAATATGTTTTTATATTCAATAAATTTAAAGTTTACACTTTGAAAAATGTGAAATGATTTTTTTTGTTATCATAATTCATAATTCATTTCTTGGTCAAGTATCTGGTAAGTAATTTAGAATATATCATATTTATAGATCAGTAGTAGAATTTAAAAGGAGATGATAGTTTTTATACGTGGTAGAGCCAAACTGCCGCTATATATATACACATATAAGAATATTACGATAAAATATGTCCGTTTTAGTGCGCAAGCCTCTTGCGTTTTGATAATATATTCTCAGGTTGTCACTGCCACACCCTACACCTACACTATTATTATGTAGCACAGCCATTTTTAAGCCTATCGATAACCAAAGTAATTTTACTATAATGAAATAATATATATCTCCCGTCATATTTCAAAAACCCGTTAATTAAAGTAATAAACAATGCACCAATATTTAAAAATTCACTAAGGCTATAATAAGTTAGCATATAGTATTTACAAACGGGTAGAAAAAATAAAAATGTATCACGTAATGAGTGCGAAGTGTGTTGCATACTTAAACGACCGTCAACAGAAGCGAGCAACTGATAACCGGTAAGCAAATTTAACAAATAGCGATGCATCATCGAAGCAGGTAAGGCAGGGGTAACATGCATTTCGTAACTGTTTAAAAGCAGCTTCGTAATACCATAAAAGTAAAACTTAATTAAACATATTTAAGAATAGTTAACAACATTAAAAGAAATAATAAACAAAGATATTAATAAACAATAGATTAAGCTATTTTGTTTAAATCAGCCTCTTTTGCAATAATTAAAACCGAAGAAGTATCATTTATAGGTATATAAATTTTTCCGTATTTGACCCAGATGTAAGAATAATCTCGGTCTTTTGCTAAGGTCCTTGTTTTGGTAAGAAGTTTTTTGTGCTCTGGAGTCAAATGATCATTTACAAAAACGCGCTGACGATTGCCTCCAAATCCAACATCTTTCGCCTCTAGAGTTTGCACGCCCGCGCTGCCGCTACAAATTCTTCTTTGACATAACGATTTATGAAATTAATAATGATGGCCTTCTCTTTGGTATTAAACATTGGTACTCGGGATATGTAATTGATTTGAGATTTATGGAATTCATACCCAACTGCTTTACCGATAGACTCCGCGATTTCAAATAAGTTTTCATTGGGCTTTAGAGGTATGCCCTTTACCTCAACATTACTAAGCCGTGATCATTGTTCCTTTGTCTCAATAACACTTTTAAGATTTGATATCTCCTTGTTGGCCACAGCGAGAGAATTTTGAATCTTTTCTATCTGAGATACACCACGTTCCAAACTGGAGACTTGATCTTGAAAAGATTTAAGTGAACTATTGTTGAACTCACAAGACTCCTTCAGATGGTTTAATTCAACTTTAATAGATTTGATGTCCTCGATAAGACTTGGAACTGTAGTAAGCAGCTTCTTCATCTCACGAATCTCCTTAAGAATAACATCCAAGGTCACCGACTGCCCACCAGTATCGCCACCAGGAGGGGCTGAAGGAAACCATTTTGCATTGCAGGCATTTCCATTGAGCTCTTCGATCTGCTCCTAGGTTCCGAAAACTTCGCTCCTTTATACCAGCACAACCGAAGTCGTAGCGCTTTTTACAAACATAGCATTGCGCTCCATCATTGAACTCTTTTGAACATGATTCACAGATATTCATCGTTGAAGTAACAGTATCAATGACTACAGTTACGAAAAAAAAGGTTGGTGATATATGCTGTATATCGTATGACGTAGATAGTAGATACGTAAACAAGAGTGCAACCTTAAACTATACGCGTGCGCCTGTGTCGTGCGCTCACTGTAGACTGTGATGTATATGTCATATAACTCGATGAACCGGCAACAAATTAAGAAGAATTGTTCTCGAGAGGCAGCCCCGTACTACCAAGCACTGTGAGCCAAACCCCACTAGATTTAATCAAAGTCAAAGTGCTTTTTTTTTGGTCAATTTAGGTTTGTTCGCAACTATTATGAACGACATACACCGATTCGCAGAAACAAGACCTATTTAGAGAACAACAGGCGATAAACTATGGATTTGATTTGATTTTATGATCCAATTTAATATATAATTTATACAAAAATTAATACAATATCAAATAAGTGACAACCCACTAGGTGGGATTGTAGTCAAGTCGCTACAGCCTATTAAAGTCCACTGCTGAACATAGGACTCCCCCTATATATTGCTTCATAGGTGAGATATTTGTACCTAGTATGTCACTAACAGGATGATATTGGGTAGTGGATATTCTTACACCGCCACTACACGGCAAAATTAATCTAGTCAAGCACTTGCTTATAAAAGTTAACAAGTTATAAAATTAAAAAAAAATTGTACAACCAACTTCAATATAAATAAAATGAGAACGTCATCAACGTAGCCGAAGTCAATTAAATACATAACTTTAAAACTATAAGTCTAATCTCGATCAAGTTTATATGGGACCACATGAAAAGCACCAGCCTTCAAATAAAAAAGGGATCATCACAATCGTTTCACCTACAAAGAGATCTGAGGTAACACATAAAAAATACAGTCGAATTGAGAACTTACTCCATTTATTGAAGTCGGTTGATAAATAACTAATGAAACATGCAAGGAGTCGATGGATATAGTATAGGTGGATGAGGACTGTGCTTTTTGACATCTATGGATGGTCTATGTTCAACAGTGAACTTATGATGGGCCGTAATGAAGATCATGATTTTTTTATTGAATTAGTGTAACAAACGAGCTCACAGTCAACCTGTGTTCCACCAACCAACATCTATCTTCGGCTAAAAATCAAAGTACAGATGCGTTGACACCCCTGAATACTAAGATGGAATGCCTGATTTCCAGTAAAAGGATCCCCGGTTCTCTACGCTCACCACAAGAAACACAGCAGTGATAAGTAACTACGTTAATAACAATTGTACGCTCTTGTTTTGTGAGAGCGTGATATTTCTCCGGTCATGGACACATTCATGCGACAACCAACATATTGCTGTAGTATGGCTCTACCACGTAAGGATATAAAGATTCATCATCACCATCATTACAGCCCTTCACAAGTCCACTGTTGAACATAGGCCTCCCCTAAAGAATGCCACAAAGCACGGTCCTGAGCCACCTGCATCCATCGCATTCCTGCATATCTTACCAGTTCGTCACTTCATCTAGTGGGGGGACGCCCTACACTTCGTCCGCAGGTACGAGGCCGCCTCTCGAGAACCTTTTTTTCCATCGGTTGTCGGTTCTTCGAACTATATGGCCAGCCCTTTGCTACTTCAGGTTACTAATCCGTTGGGCTATGTCGGTCACTCTGGTTCCACTGCGGATATCCTCATTTCTAAGTTTATCACGCAGAGAAACTCCGAGCATAGCCCTCTCCATAGCTCGCTGAGCGACCTTGAGCTTCCTCATCAGACCAGCAGTGAAGAACCACGTCTCAGTTCCATAGTTTATCACTGGCAATACGCACTGGTTGTACAGTCTCGTTTTCAAGTTTTGAGGTATACCTGATGAGAAGATGTGCTGTAATTTCCCGAAGGTTGCCCAACCGGGTAGAGTCCGTCGATTGACCTCTCGGTCGAAGTTGGACTTACCTAGTCGGACTATTTGTCCCAGGTAAAGTTTATAAACTAACATTTATAATCTACATTGATTAAATGTTTGGTAAGAGAATTTATCTCATTATATCGCTCAGGGTGTCAAGAGGCGACCGTGAGTAAAGCAAGAAAGATCTTGCCTCTGATAGATGTAGAAATAACCAGCTCGTATATATCAGATATTTTCAGAATCATGTCACTCATGTAATCGGATTATTTTGTTTGTGTTCTCATATGTATTTTTATCTTTGGTGTATTTTTACTAGTCAAAAAACGTAGCCCGCTATAGTTTTTAAAACGAAGTCACACCCATACTAGGATTGTTTTCTGTTTTGTGTAGGCAGTTTACATACATAAATTGCACAAGGACCAACATTCAGACCAACAATTATTTGTAAGCCATACAAATATTTGTTCCGTGCAGAATTTGAACCCGCATGCATCAGCGCCGTAACTCAGCGTTAAGCCAGTGCCACCCCAGAGCTGTCAATCAAAAGAACATTCTTAAAACCATGGATGAAAACGTTCGTTACAAAATAAATCATTCCTCACTACACGCCCATTCTGTAACGTCGATTAATTCTTTCGTAGACAAGCAGATAATAGAATTAGAGCGTTGATTGGCTAATCTACTGCTGGATTCAATAACTCTATCATTTATATGGCGAAGTGCGGATGCGACAAAAATTCTGTTTGGGGGCTTTATTGAACGTATTAATTCCATCTTTCATTGGATTCCTGTTTACTCTGTAATGAAACAGTTTTAATTGTATTTATCAAGCTTGAATCGTATTAGTTCAGGGACTACGTGCTCGCTGTACATTTTATAGCACTCGAGCGACCTGGGTTGGATCCCGTTGAATGAAACTGTTGATTGTACTAGTGGTGGGTGATACAAATCTTATAAAGATAAAATATTTATATATCGGGCAATAGACTAACCATGTACTAGATATAACGCTCCAGTACAGCGTACCTTTACAGAACATCTAAATATCGCACTAGAAGAAATAATAATAACGTAAAATATACAAGGATAAGAAGGATTTTAAATCGAAAATAATATATGACTAATTATAAGAAATATAAAATAAAAATAAAATAAAATATAAAAAAGGTTCGAACAAAACTTTTTTGATTTGCAGTTTTACACAAAAAAATCCTGACTAATTATAACTTTATTCTCTTAAAAATTTGACGTAAAATTGTTTTAAAACTTTTTATTAACCGGTGGTGCTATTGTTGAATATATAAAAGAAAACGTTTAAACACTTTTATGTAATCTCACAAATTGTAAAGGTGTCGTTACACTTGGTGAGCTGAGGCTGAAATGTAACGTCGAAGCTCACCGTAAAATTCGAGCTAACAAGAACCCTCAATGTTTACTGCGAGTATCTGTGGTATGCTTTTAACTAGTCGTCGCAAGAACACTATACGAGAATTATATTACAGGCAATACGTAGCGTGGAATTCCACAAAATGAAAGTACATGTTGCCATTTCACTTTGGGCAACGATTCCATTTGACCTTGTAGTTTGTTAATACAACAAACTTCACTTCTCACTAGGTGACAGGAGTTTTTTTCAGTCTAGGAATCTATCTGACTAGGTAACACTTTCTTATCTATTTTGCCGCCAAATAGCAGATATTATAACAGGCTGTGAGGCATTCCGTCTGAGTGCTCAGAAGTGATAACGCAATGCAGAAGTGACAACTCATCAGTAGCCTACCTTAGTACTAAAGTTGTCCGTGGACTTCACTTCAGTTTTATAAAAAAAACTGTACAAATCTCACCTGTAGTCTTAACGTATCATGTTATATTAGATTCTAGCCTCTTTAGTAGGAGCCATTATACGTTTTACTTCTGAGCACAGGTGTTTTCTCACTTCTAAGAGAATTTAACCGGGTCCAAACCTAGCTGGCACCAATGAAGTATTGCGATAGTGCAATTCTTATATTCTATAAAAAACAAATTACACAAACGCGAACACAGTCAATCTGTTGGAAAGTGGATACTGTAGTCTCAAACCTACATCTATCCCTCAATAAAAATTAAAATGTAGATACGGTGTCATCCCTGAGGACTAAGATAAAATTTGTCATTACCAGTAAAAAGTGTCTCCCGTTCTCCACACTCACCATGAAAAACACAATAGCATTAAGCTGCTATTTCGCGCTGGTATTCTGTGATAGCGTGGTCCTTCCCCTGTCGAGCCGACCCATTCGTGCTACAACTATACTATTAATATAGCTGCAGTATGGCTCTACCACGTACAAAATGTCACTTCAACCTTTTGTATTGATACCATATTATAGCTATAGCATGACTGCTTATTCAAAATTTAAGTGGTACACAATTTTAAGTGCTGATTTATCGCAACGAAGAAAAATTACGTGAGAAAACCAGTAAGTAAGAAATATTAAATATTCCGAGAGTATGTGAAGTCTATATGCACTGGAACAGGGTGGTAGATTAATTACTCGAGAAGTTTCTCAGAAATGTGCGGTTGCCTGTACCTAGAACGTGTACAGTCTGTAAGTGTACAGTTTTTATTTTTGTAGCTTTTAACAGAGTAACAAATTTTACGGAAACATTTACAAGAAAGTGATTTTTTATGTGTAATATTTTATTATACGTAAGGCCGAGAGTCTAATGAACGTTTATCATTAAAGTGTTGTTACGGTTTCGGCTATCACTGCCGCATTGCCCCGAGATACGTCTTAAGAGCTTTCGGTCGTTATAATAACGCATCCAGAACATCTAAATAAACGGCAGAGAAAATAACTATTAAGTCATGGGCGTAATTATAATCGTAATGAAAAGTGTATGAATGAATTTAGAAGGGTAGAAAAGTGTATTAAAAACACCTAACATAAAAACTATATAAAATAAGAATTTATGTAAAAGAGCCTGCAGCATTATTCTGCAGTTATATAGTATGGTTGTTGCACAAATGGGTATGATCGACCGGGGAAGGTTCACGCTCTCACATAATGTATGCATCAAATAGCATCTTAATGCAGCTATATGTTTCTTATGATGAGTGTAAAAACCAGAAAACTTCTTTACTGGAAACGAGGGAGTCCATCTTATTCCTCAGGGGTAACAACGCGTCTGCATTTTGGAGTTAATCGAGGATAGTTGTAGATGGGATGTCTATGGGCATACACTTGCTATGAAATGGACAATGTGGCTTGTAATCTTTATTCTATAAAAATACTCATATTGATAACAATACAATGATTGCGACCCCGGAGGTTCACATTACAAATTTGCCCAAGAATACGAATGCCGTTAAATTATTACATATTATAAATAGCACACAACATACACATACACGCACGTGCACATGCAAACACACAACAAAACTAAAATGTCGTCTATTTAGTTAATTTAAAATTTCATCTTCTGTTTCTTCACCCTTAGGGCTGAAATTTTTACGTCCAATTTAAAAGAGACCACCTCAAGATAATCAATGTAATAACTTGTAATATTACGTAACATATTCGAGAAAATATAGTCAAATTGAGTACCTGCATCCCTGTGAAGTCAGAGAAAAATATAATTAAAAGTAAGAATATTAATAATTAATATGTATAAGTATATAACTACATTAGAAAATATATAAAAAATATTTTTTTATAGGATAAGGGTGACAAACGAGCACACAGCCCACCTGATGGTAAGTGGTTGCTGCGGCCAATAGACATCTACAGCTATCCACTATTACAAATCAAAATGTAGATGTATTGTCACCCATGAGGATTAAGATGAAATGCCTTATTTCCAGTAAAAAGGGCCTTCGGCCACCTGTACTCACCAAGCGAAACGCAGAGGTAAACCTCTACTTCACGCTGGTTTTCTCTGAGTCGTGGTACCAGCCCGGTTCGAGCCGGCCCATCCGTGCGACAGCAAAAGCTGCCGCGTGGCTCTACCACTGTTAAAAACTGTTAAAATATGTTGTCTAATGTAATTACTTATGCATATATACATTAAAATAATAAGTTTTTATGTTTTTTTAAATTTAATTAATATTGTTAAAAAGGGGGGATTAAAAAATAGTAATAATTGAATAAAAAAATATGTTTGTAACGATAAAATGGGTAACACGAGATTTTTTTCTTAATAAAAAAAGCAAAATAAAGACGAGAAAAATAAAGGTAATTACTAAAAATAATGAAAATAAAAAGATAATATTCTTTCCAATATAATGTATTTTTTAATTAATTAATTGTTCATTACTTAACGATAATACAGTGGACACAATGAATAAAGTGTATTGTGCTACGACTAGTTGTAGCATTCGTAGCAGATCGTAGCATAGCTACGTTTGGATTTAAAGTGTTTTGTTCAATTACATTAACGTAATTCTTTCAGCGTCTGTTACAACGAAAGTCGAAAGAAATCAAAACTTAAGTATATATGTATATTGAAAATAATTTTTTAGACTAATTAAGTTTTGACTTGGGGCGCTCATAGTCTCAGTACTGATGGCTGTTATGTCAAAAATCATTAATAAGGTTTTTTTTAAATAGAATGTAGTGACAAACGAGCACCCAGTCCATCTGATGGTAAGTGGTTGCTGTGGCCCAAATACATCTTTTTTTTTTTTTATAGGATAAGGGTGACAAACGAGCACACAGTCCACCTGATGGTAAGTGGTTGCTGCGGCCCATAGACATCTACATCTATCCTCAATTACAAGTCAAAATGTAGATGCGTTGTCACCCGTGAGGACTAAGATGGAATGCCTCATTTCCAGTAAAAAGGGCCTCTGGCCACCTGCACTCACCAAGCGAAACGCAGAGGTAAACCTCTACTTCACGCTGGTTTTCTGTGAGGTCGTGGTACCACCCCGGTTCGAGCCGGCCCATCCGTGTGACAGCAAGAGCTGCCGCGTGGCTCTACCACTGTTGAAAAACATCTACATTTAACTTAAATTAAGAATCAAAATGCAGATGCGTTGTCACAACTGAGGACTTCCAGTAAAAAGGGCCTCCAGTTCTCTATACTTACAATACGAAGCACAGCAGCATTAAGCTGCTATTTTACAGCGCGAGTCCGTAGTCCTTTCTCGGTCGAGCCGACCCATTCGTGCTACATATATAGCTTCAGCGTTTTTTTATAGATAAGGGCGACAAAATTTAATTGATGGTAAGTGGATGCTGTGGCCCATAGACATCCACATTTATCCCCGATCAAGAATCAAAATACAGATACTTTGTCACCCCTGAGGGCTAAGATGGAATGCCTCGTTTTCAGTTAAAAGGGTCTCTGAATATCTACATTCACCATACAAAACACAGCAGCATGAAGCCGCTAGTTTATGTTGGTATTCTGTGAGAGCGTGGTCTTACCCCTTTCGAGCCGACCCATTTATAGTGCAATCATAACATAGCTGCAGCATGATTCTAAAAAAGCGTATCTCTACTACGTAAAATGTTTTAATTAAACGCAACATATCGTAAATTATTTTTATTTAATGTGCATTATTTGCGTTAATATGATTTTTTTTAAGTATTCTATACTACAAAGTCAACATAATAATAAATAATGACGTATTATTAATAATTAGTAAGTTATATATTTTATAATTATGGTTTTTCGGTTTAAACGTTTAAACGTTACCCCTACACTAGGATTTTCTCCTGTATCGTGGCGGCAGTTTACAAACACAAATTGCACAAGGACAAACATCCAGATCCAGAACAATTATTTGTAGGCCATACAATTACTTGTTCCGTGCGGAATTCAAACCCGGGGCCCCCAGCGCAGCAACTCATTGTTTAGCCACTGCACCACGGAGCCGTCGATGATGATTTATGAATTCTAATGGACGAAAATGCTATAAAAACACCTAAAGTATGATAATAACAGTAATGTAAAAGAACTTACATGGAATGCCTTATTAGAAAAATGGGGTTGTTACTCACTATACGAAAAATATCATTTTATGCTGCTATTTTACGCTGGTATTCTGTATGAGCGTAGTCCTTTCCTGACCTGACTGACCCTTTCATGCTTCGTCCATAATACGTTGCAGCTGGGCTCTACTACGTATATTCTAACGTTCTTGCTTGAATCCAAAGTCCCCGTTATAAATAGGGCAGAGGCGGAGGCGAGGGCAGCGTAACGCCTCGTTCTATTTCCGGGGACTGTGACGTAGCAAGCGCCGTGACGCAATGTACAGAGCAAGCTTTGCACTTGACGCTGAAATCAGTTTCAATATGTGCAGGTAATAGTAGAGCATAGTGTAATATTGGAATAATATTAACAGTAATAAAATGCAGGTTATTTAATTCTGAAGTTTCAATACGACAAGTGGTGAAATTAATAATTTTGAACAACCGACTTCAATATAAAAAAATATTTTTTGTGAATTTGTTCGGTTCAGGCGTCTTCAAGTAATCGGTGAACATAAATAAAAAAACCGACGATTTTAGAACCTCCTCCTTTTTGAAGTCGGTTAAAACAAATACATTACTATTTTATGGTTTACGCCATGTAGTGGCGGCGTAATAAAGTCCATATCATCTTGTGGATGTTGTAAGAAGTTAAAGGGTAATCTCAAACGAAAGACGGAACATTTTTTTTAAGTTACATGAGTTGTTATCTCCCTGATAACAACTCCTGTAATAAAAAACTTCGGTTGTCTACTAGGCGGGTTACAAGCGTCAAAACTATGGAAAATATCCCCCTTATGCAGAAATCTATGGGGAGGCATATAGAGAACTTTGTAAGTCTGTAATTAATAAATAAATGAATTAACGAAAGTTATGTTTTTTTTATAATGCCCCATATTTTGACGGAGCAGTATCGTTGCGAGTTGCTTAATTTACTCTCTCCTCTTCACCATTAGACAGCCACGGAGAAGGTTTATATTAACCAATATACCTTTTATAGGCTTTAATGAATAAATATTTCCAGTTTCAGGGATAATGATCGAGTGGGTCAGCAAGTCGGTTTCTATTAATAGCATAGATTACAAAATAAATAGATTTCAATTACTAAAAAATTCTATTGCGAACCTGTTAAAATGATCCTAAGTTTATGTAAAATAATGAAATACTACGAACATATGTGCAAAAACGAACCCAGTTGTTTATTGTATACACAATTGTTTTTCAAGTAAGAAAGCTCTATAATGTTTTACTTAACTTAACTTAACTTATCTTCACGCACAATCGCTGACGGGGTAGCCAGAGAGAACAGATCGCCAAGTGTCACGATCCTTACATACCTCTTTCGCTTCTTTCAGATTCATTATCTTCTTCATACATGCACGTCTAGGTATCCGAGTACTCTTGACCCTCCCCTCTTCGAGCAGTTTGCTCACATGATCTTCGAAAGTTAGTCTCGGTCTACCTCGACACCTTTTAATATTAACTTTCGCGCTACATATTTTCTTCACCATTTGGTCTTCACTCATTCGCTCAACGTGCCCAAACCATCGAAGCACGCCCTTATCAATTTTTGTGATAAGGTCATCTTTCAAACCTGCCATATTGCGAATCTCTTCGTTTCGCTTTCGGTCGGCCATGGTAACGCCGCACATTTTACGAAGAGATCGCATCTCCACTGCTATAATGTTAATTAATAATATAAAATAATATAATGTTTTACCATATTGCATAACCAAATTTTTAAATTTGATTCAACCGCATGTAAATTTATTGCAGACCAATTATTTTTAACCATTTTACTCTATTATATTATATATTGAGTAAAATGTTGTGATATATCTTTTAAAGTAAACCGCAACCGCATTTTCTTATTATTTTAAGTTATTATCGGGAGCAGCTGCTACCCATACCCTGTTTCAATTTCCCTGTGACACCTCTGGGATCCTGTGGGTGTCGTACACCCATGGGGCGATATAGGGTAGTGGATATTCTTACATCGCCACTACACGGTGACATGACGCTGAAGATATATGGTATATATGAGCTAGTTTTTTTATAGAATTAGGATGACAAACGAGCACACAGTCCACCTGATGGTAACTGGTTGCTGTGGTCCATAGGCATCTATATCTATCTTCGTTTGCGAATTAAAATGCAGATGCGTTGTCAGCTGTGAGGACTAAGATAGAATGTCTCTTTTCCAGTAAAATAGGTCTCCGATTGTCTACACTCACCATAAGACACACAGTAGCATTAAGCTGATATTTCACGCTGGTATTCTGTGAGAGCCTGGTCTTTCCCCGGTCGAGCCGACCTATTCGTGCTACAACTATACTATTATTATAGCTGCAGCATGATTCCACCACGTAGCACGTTAGTTGTCTACGCATTATTTTTTAGATTTTTCACTGGAAACGAGGCATTCCATCTTAGTCCTCACGGGTGAAAAAAAAATAGTTCTCAGGGGTGACAACGCATCTGCATTTTGATTCTTAATCGAGGATAGATGTAGATGACTATGGGCCGCAGCAACCACTTACCATCAGGTGGACTGTGTGCTCGTTTGTCACCCTTATCCTATAAAAAAAAAAATTTTTAGATGAATTAAGTTTCAGTGTTTAGTTACAGCATACTGCATTCGACAAAGTAAATATTAATCATTGGAGGAGCAGACACTTTCACTTTCAGGCCGGTTAAAGCCGCCGCGCCCGTGACCCGGTGCAATGGCTATTTCCGTAGGAAACGATCTACTCTCACGAATGCAGATACATTTATAAAATGAACTGCCTGTCTCGGCTTCTTTACGAATTATTACTCCGAGGGTCATATTCTGTTTTATTATAACAGATTTATTTTTTGTTTTTATTTTACTTACATAACAATAGGAACAGGTGTGAGATAGAGTATGGCTGTGCAGATTATCCCTAATATTTTCTAAAGTTTAAAGGCTCTATTTATTTTTGTAAGCACTTTTTATTCATATTTTTATGAGACCTGTTTTCTCGGTTTGTTTAATTGTTCTAAAAGGTCATTGTCATGTAATAATGCAACGGTAAATTAAACATAAGGATGACATCCAATAGGTATTATTTGTACAACATGTAACAAAAACCCTGTGGTTCCCGTTAAGTGCGTTATCAGAGTCAGTATTCAAACGTAAAAAATAACTTTTTTCCAAAAACGTGAACATTAGAAAAAAATATTTTAATAAAAAAAAATAATTTGCGATTGTCTGTGGTTTTATTAACTCTGCATTAAGGATGACTCACGCTAGACCGTGCCGGGTCCGAGCCGAGTGTCGGCCGTAGCACGCTCAACTAATATTACATATATTTTGTATGGACACACTCACGCTATACCAAGCGGCAACCGAGTGACGGCCGGGCAACGGACAACGCTCGGAAACAACTCGGCTCGGCCCGGCCATTTCCTTGTAGTAGAAGATTTATCAGATTCTTCATCGTCCAGAGTGATCGCAATAGCCGCTAATTCCAGATCGTCAAAATTCAACATGATTGTAGTCTAGTTACAACAGTATTTTTGCTAGGACGAGTATACTGTATCACAGCGCAACGATAATTGCTCGGTCGAGGCCCGGTCGGTTGCAATAACATGCACGGGATCGGCTCGGTGGCCGTGCTACGGCCGACACTCGGCTCGGACCCGGCACGGTCTAGCGTGAGTCATCCTTTATCCGGAGAGTAAGAGGATTGTGAAAGACCCACCTTCACAGATGCCCGTGTCAGTTAGAGGTATTATATATTAGTACATTACATATACATATGAATATATACGTAATGTATTTTTTTAATTTATTATCTGAAATAGATTTCCATAGTTTACATGCATCCAGTTTTGAGTTTAACGTCAAGTCTTGTTATGCTACTGGAAAATTTAAAACTACTTGGTATGAATTTAACTAAGTACGAGAACAAAAGTATTAAATACGTCAAAAGATGATAACTTGCTACGGTTTATATAGCACTTCGTAGCTCTTAGCAAAGTCGTAGTTCTTTCCTATAAGCAATTTTTTTTCGTTAATTTGTACTTTTCAGGAAACTGTAGATGATATATGATATTAAATAAAAAAATAATTACCAAAAACATCTTCTATTTGGTAATATATGATAAATCAAAGGCTACTTTGTTTGCTTTTGTCATGGACTCATTCGGTTGTGCTTTTGCGAGTGTAATAAGAAATTATCCTTATATTAATTTTTTAACAGCTCCTTTACAATATGTTGATGCATCATAATTTAAAGTAATTGAGGTATTTTGATGGCAGCTTGAGCCTGCAGACAGTGAATACTAGTAGACAAAATAACTTGAAGCTTACACTACCATTGAAGCACTCATTTCATCGTTTTCACTAATAGTTCATATGCGCAGCAGACATTTAATACCGTACGGAGAGGACTACATTTGGCCGTAAAATTATGATGAGAATTTTTTTATAGGTTAAGAGTGACAAACGAGCACACAGTCCACCTGATGGTAAGTGGTTGCTGTAGCTCATAGACATCTACATCTATCCTCGATTGCAAATCAAAATGCAGATCGTCACCCGTGAGGACTCAGATGGAATGCCTCGATTCCATTAAAAAGGGTTGTAGTGTTATGCTACTTACATTTCATTGTACACTATTTCTCCATTCTGTTTTTGATTTTCTGCATTCATGTTTTGCATCACTTTATACTATTTTTCCATTCTGTTTTTGATTTTCTGCATTCATGTTTTGCATCACTTTTATTTCTATAGGATCCTGTAACGTTTTTACACAATAACATATCATTTTACTTCGTATTTTCACACTATTTAGCACTTTTAAAATCGCTGTCAATGGAGTCTTACCTTTTTCGGTCTTTTATTGAATTCTCGGTAACTCTACAATTTCAGGCTTCATGCACGCTGCCGTGCATTAGTTTTTCCTAAATGAATAATATCTCATTTCTTACTAAAATGTAATAGTTTCTTAATAACAGTCCAAAAACCAAAAATTGTTAAATATGACAACTATTATTTATATCGTTGTTATGGTAACTTTTATTCAAATTCGTCTCTGGTATGATGTTCTTTCTACATAAATACTCTTTGGCTGTAGGTCATTTACAATAAATTTCGTTTT
This sequence comes from Parnassius glacialis, assembly GCA_033319125.1. Taxonomy (NCBI): domain Eukaryota; kingdom Metazoa; phylum Arthropoda; class Insecta; order Lepidoptera; family Papilionidae; genus Parnassius; species Parnassius glacialis. The sequence goes on from JAVANC010000016.1 coordinate 3,193,151, forward strand.
AATTTAAATAATTTCTCGTTCTCTCTAAAATTTCGTATATATTCTCCAATTGTTCGGCTTTTATACAAAGCCGAACAATTGGAGAATACAGGACAGTCTCGCTTCAGTTCTCAAAGGAGAAGCATCTACTAAAGGCCTTATCCCGAGGCCGCATTGCCCCGGGATCCTGCAAGCCTCCATCTACATCCGAATTCGTCGGCAGTCTGCTTCAAGCGCGGGGCCACATTACCTTCGGGCACGCTACGACTGCTTGCTCCAGGCGCTGAGTGCACCTACTGCCGCGCTACCTTCGAGTGCGCTACGACTGCTTGCTTCAGGCGCCGAGTGCACCTACTGCCCGCGCTACCTTCAGGCGCACTACGACTGCTTGCTCCAGGCGCCGAGTGCACCTACTGCCCGCGCTACCTCTGGGCGCGGCGACTACTTCTCCAAGTGCTGAGCGCACCTACCCCAGGCGCTACGTGCGCCGGCTCCGGACGCTGTGTGTGCCCAGTCCAGGCGTTGCGTGCCGTCGCCGCTGAGAAACCTCAAGCTCCGCGTGTGCCTATTTCTACAAGAGCAGCGTGTCACTTCAACCTTTTAGGCTCCACTATAATACTAATTCTCCTATTCTCCTATTTTTTTAATCTAATTGTAATCTCACTTCATCCATCATCTTCATATTTCATTTTTTTTGTAAGATTGTAAATACCTTTTAAAAAATTATAATATATTATTTTCTTGGTCTACTTTTGTTGTTTTGCTGTTCTTAGGTTAGGTTCTCTTTATTTAATAATTGTCGCTTCACGACAGGGTCTCCGGTTCTCTACACTCACCCTACGAAACACAGTAGCGTTAAGCTGCTATTTTACGCTGGTATTCTGTGAGAGCGTGGTCCTTTCCCAGTCGAGCCGACCTATTCGTGCTTCAACTATACCACTCATATAGCTACAGCATGACTCTACCACGTCAAAAATAATATGACATGTTACTGTTACATAAATGTTAATATATATATATATATATATATATATATAAATATATATATATATATATATATATATATATATATATATATATATATATATATATGTTAGAGCAGTTGCGGATAAGTTTATTTGTAAAATTGTAATATCACGTAAAGCATCTTACACGTCTTAGAACATGAGTATTCTGAGAGACGATCCGCCGTACTCAAATCACGTTCAAATTGTGTACACGAATGAAGAGTTTGAGTAAATACGAAGGGAACTACTAGGAACTGCAGCTTATTTACTCAAATAAGGAAAAGGTTTTATTTGTAATTGTGAATATTATTATAAAAACATAAATTTTATAATGTGTATTAAATAGATAATGTTGGATGATTTGTGTGTATAAAAAATGATCATTAATTCCGTATGTCTTTAGGGGTGGGTCTACGATCGCACAGAATATTAGTTTGAAATAGTATCACATAATGCGAGTGTGTTTTGTGTGGTAAGTGACACGAACTAGTGATTCTTTCTACTGGTAATAAGGAACTCCATCTTAGTCCTAAGGAGTGACAGCGAGTCTGCATTTCGTTTTAAATAAAAATATTTCTTATAAGAACAACATTGGTTTACTTATAATGAGATACAAGATGTATTATGAATATTTTATATAATAAAAAACGTATGTGTGTGTACTTACATATGTAACTTCTTACGTAGTTATACTTCTTTAGCGTAATAAAACAAAAATAACTAAAATAAAACACGTTTTATAGATTCATATATATTTGAATAACTACCTTGTATATAGTTATCAGTTCTTAAGAAAACTTGACAGTTGAGAGTCAATTACCAACTGAAGTTGTGGCTTTTAGGTGTCGCGCGCATCTTAAAAATTCACTCATCATTTTTTTTCCAACACGCCAAAAAAAGTATAACTTCAATAATCATTAAAATTATATTATAACATCAAGCTTTAGAGTATTGAAAGCGATATAGTCATAAATTATTTATATATAATACCACAGAATAAAGAGACTACACTGTACGTACGTATTTCTAAGTTTACTTTTGAAAAATTTCATGTTAATGCAGTTTTTTATGAACCGCTGTGCACCCTCAAACAATAGAGTTCATTTTCCATAATTAGTTCGTGTAGTCATTAGTTGGAGTATATTTTTAACCATATAGGACAACCATATACGACAATAACACAAAGGAGGAGGTTCTCAATTCGAGTGTATGCTTTTTTGTATGTATTTAAAATATAGAAGAGCTCCCACGGTTAAAAATAAAAATATATTTCAAACTTATGCTAAGAGATACAAAACAATTATTAACTTAACACGCAAAGCACAAAATAATTATTATATTACATCATCCACTAATAAATCTAAAGCGATATGGAATATTATAAAAAATGCAAAATCTAAGGCTACCCCACGATATTGTTTCGAAAATAAATGATAATGGAAATATCTTGACTGATCCCACTAAAATAGCTAACGTCTTTAATAATCATTTTATTGACAGTGTTTCACCACAGAGTAAGGTGACTAAATCTTATAAATTGACATTTAATAATCCTGATTCGATATTCATGAATCCTACTATTCCGCATAACATATTTAAAATTATTATTACGTTAAAAATACTAAATGTGTAGGTATTGACGGCTTTATAACGAATGTGATAAAAGATGTAAGTCACACAATATCTCAACCCATAAGCCACATTATCAACCTGTGTATCACTAGCGGCGTTTTTCCTGATAAATTAAAAACTACAATAGTCAAACCTCTATTTAAAAAAGGTACCGAGAAATTATTAAATACTACCGTCCTATAGCCCTTTTGCCTATTATTTCAAAAATCTTTGAGAAGGTAATATATAATGCTTTATATATGTATTTTGAAATAAATAATATTTTTACAAAAGAACAATACTGGTTTAGAAAAAATAAGACAATTAACATGGCAATATATAATTTTCTTTTTAAACTAATGACAAAAGTATACAATAAATCACCCTGTGTTGCTCTTTTTATGGATTTAACAAAAGCTTTTGACCATGTAAAACACGAAACTCTTTTGGATAAGCTCTACTCATATGGAGTGAGAGGAAACATTTTAAATCTAATAAAATCTTATTTAATTAATAGAAAACAAATTACTGTAATAAAAGGCATAGTCAAAAAAACAAATATGGAAACCCTACATTATTCCGAATCCAGAACTGTGAGTTGTGGTGTTCCCCAGGGAAGTGTTCTTGGTCCGTTATTTTTTCTTGTTTATATTAACGAATTACCTCTAGTCACAAACTTTCCCATGACACTTTTTGTAGATGATTGTACTGTCCTTTTCATGACTACAGATTTGACTGCCTTAAATAATTAAATGAATGAGACATTTAATAATATAAATGATTGGTTGAATCTTAATAATTTTAAAATAAATTTAAATAAGACTAAATATATGACGTGTCAAGGAAGGCGATCCGCTCAGATATTACATCACTCTGATACAAATATTTATAAAACTAATAACATAAATTTCTTAGGTTTGAAAATTGATAACATGTTAACATGGAAGTCCCATGTTGAAATATTGTGTACGAAACTTAATAGGTTTTTTTATGCACTTCGTCAACTTTCTAAATATACCAATATATCTACACGGATTACAGCATATTATAACGGTTACGTAGATACTATACTAAGATATGGTATTTTATTTTGGGGCAACTTCGTTAATAAGGAAAATGTTTTTAAAACATAAAAGAGGTGCATAGGAGCTATGTGCAATCTAAAGCAAACTGAATCATGTAAACCATCTTTTAAAAAGTTAAAAGTATTAACTCTTACTTCATTATATATTTTAGAGGTCAGCATGTTCGTAAAAAGGAACATTCATCTTTATAAACATCATGTTAGTCTGCGACACACAGATAAACTTTGCTGTGTTGCAAGTAGAACAGCGTTGTTTAACAAAAGCGTGTTTTGCAAGGCGCCAAAAATATGTAACAAAATACCAAAAAAAAACAAAGATATAAAAAATGTTAAATCTTAAAAAAAATACGCTTGTTAAGGTTTTCGCACATTATAACAACTCACCGGCGACTCGACTCTATGCTAGACATTGAAATTTAAGCCCTGTATCATATGTTCAAGGTTCAATTTCAAAAAATGATTATAAAGTAGTGTACAACGAGTGGCCTACGCATCGTACACTAGAGGTCAACCCCGACACGTTTGTCACGCAATGACCATACGTCGTCCACGCAACGACCAAACGTTGTCCACGTAACGACTATGCGTTTGCGACTGACGCGTGACGGGCAACCATTTGCCAGCCCACCCGTCCGCCCCGTGCCTTCCCCCCGCCCGCCATCATTCACTATAGAATCGAAGGACGGAGTGCACGTTGGCGGTACACGGTGATAATTTTTCGAAAATCATGCTGAAAGAAAAGTTGATAGAAGAAGTGCGAAAATATCCGCTACTATACGACCTTCGTGATCCGAAATATAGTGACGTACATAAGAAGGAAAAGGCATGGAATGAAATCGCTATTGTATTGTCGCAACCAGGTAAGAATTTTTTTTTTGAGTTATTGATTTTGCCATAATCTACAGAAATTCAGCTATCGAACAAATAAATATGTGTGATTCTAATAGATATTAATAATAATGTTAAAACTTATAAGTCATTTCATTAAAGTACATTGTTGAGAAAATTTAATTCAACCTGTTACATCCAAAAAGTAGGTATGTTATTGTACAGTTAACAGTACCTACGATTTTCTACTTGGACACTCGAAAAATCTTGGTTTATCGTAAAAATTAGTTTTTTCACATACAGTAATATAAAATCCCAGAATTTACTGATATAAAATATTAAATCTACGTCATATATATTTTTTTTTTAGTTTGGGTTTCTGTATGTTATAATAAAGTGCCTTACGTTTATTTAATATAGGTAATCAGTAATAAAATCCCAGCTTAGTATAGAAACTTGTTTAATATTCTTAATAAGCCAATAATATTATAACCAACTTCGTACGATTATTACATATTAATTATACATGATCTATATTAAATGCTGCCACGGAACTCGTCCTTCGGGAGATTGAAAATAAGTTGCAAACATATCACGAGTTTCAAAAGCAGATGCCGAAGATTCACTTATATCTTCTGGAATTGTACTTAGATTACTTAGTAATCTCTGTTCATCATCATTATTGGCCGAACTCTGCCTTGTGTTGACTTCATCATCGGATGTTATATTATAACACCGCATGACATTGTGTAAAATACACGTCGCAAAGACCACAATATCAACATATTTTGGGTGTAAATGCAAATTCTTATTATAAATTCCAAATTTTTGATATAAGATGCCGAACGCGTTTTCAACTACTCTGCGAGCTCGCGATAAGCGATTATTGTATATTCTTTCCTTTTCTGAAATGCCACTTGAACGTGGATATGGTCGCAATAAATTCCTTTTTAAAGGAAACGCTTCGTCGGCTACAAAAACATGTGGCATTATTATTTCAGTACCAGGTAATGGTGTGTCAGTTGGAATATTAAATGTATTCATTTCAATCGCTCTTCCTAATCTTGACGATGCCAAAATTCCGCCATCACTATTCTTGCCATAGGCCCCTATATCGACAGCTATAAATCTGTATTTATCATCGACGACAGCCATGAGGACGATAGAGAAGTGTTTTTTATAATTAAAAAATAGCGAGCTGCTGCTAGGAGGAGCAATTATGTTTACATGTTTGCCGTCGATGGCACCTATACAGTTTGGAAAATTCCATTTTTTATTGAAACCATCTGCGATTCTTTTCCAGTCTTCGGTAGTAGGTGTGGGCATGAACTTCCCCTTCATTGTATTTATAATCGCATTGCACACATCTTTTAATATCGACCGGATGGTACTTTCGCCTAACCGAAAGCTTGAACTCATAGTCCTAAATGAACAGCCACTAATCAAGTACCTGAAACAACCAATTTTTCTTTATATTTATATTATTTTGTTACAGCGTCAGAATGTAAGAAGATATGGCAAAACTTAAGGGAATATCATAGAAGAGCCATTAAAAAGAAAGCAACTAAAAGTGGTCAGAGTGCTAATACTAATAAAAAATGGCAATATGAAACTGAAATGTCTTTTTTATTACCACATTATAAAGAACGGTCTACAGTGACGTCAGTGGACAACACAGATGATAGTGATGATGAAAATAGCTTATCTGCTGCGGAAATTCTTGCCAATGTGACTAATAATGAAGAATCTCAAGACTCGTCAATTATCTCGGAGCGTCCTGAATCTTCGGTGTCTATGTACGATTCATCTAGATCAGTGTTTCCTGACATTCCAAAAACGACAAAACGAAAGAAATTGCAAGAAACAAGTGCATCGGCGGTTTTAATGGAATATTTATTAAAAAAAAAAACGATGAAGATGGAAAGCAGAATGACGAAATGGATAAATTTTTTTTAAGTATTTCTAGCACAGTAAAAAAATTATCTACCTATAATCAAGCACTTTTAAAGTCAAGAATTTATAATTTAGTTTCGGAAGCTGAAATACAAGAACTGCAAAATAATCGAAACTGTTACTATGATGATTTTTTTGCACCAGGAACTTCTGGCTACACAACTCAAAACCTAAATGCAGGTACTACCGGTAGTAGCACCGCTAGCACCCAACAGCAAAATACAACGCCTATGGAAGAATCGAGGGTTGATGGTTCTTCTTAACACAATTAAAGTAAAATTGCTTTGCTTTGATTTATCCTTTAACTTGATATATAAATAAATACATATAAATTATAAAAAAGTTTCTTATTGCTTACCTTAATGTCACTGCCAGCTTTTCTTCCGGTGATACAGCTTCTCTAAATCGCGTGTTTCTTTTGTAGATGTCGTCCTCAATAATATTAAGTATATAATAAAACAAGTATCTCGGCATACGGAAATAGATATAGAATTTTTCTTCGTCATCTAGCAGACGTTTCCGGATATTCCAATATTCCCCTTCTGATTTCCTTTGTCGCAACATATCATGTACCCAATATCTTCTTTTCCTGCTGTTTCGTTCATTTTCATTATCAAATATAATAGCTATAATCGCCAGTTCACTGAATGTAAAGTTCGACATTTCATAAGCAACACGACTTCTTTGGACAAAATTTAACCGAAAACTGAGGTTAGACGAGTTGTCTGTTGAATAACCCACTCGTTGGCACCGCGTTGGCCACTAGTGACCATTGGGTGGATCAACTAGTTGACTACTCATCGAGAGTGTGAGTAGAGTTGCTGCCGCGTTGGCGTGGAGTTGTTATAATGTGCGAAGACCTTTAGTGTCCTAATAGACAAACCCTATTATACATTAAATTATTTCTTTAGTGATGATTTTATTGATACCCAACAGTTAAAATTATAAAAAAAAGTCACAGGTTCAACCATTGGATGAATAATTTGCTTTACATAATTATGTTAACATAAATATAAAAGTAATTACATTATATTTTATACTATTTATTGATTAATTTTAAAATTTCAGTGAATAAAAAACAATGAAATGTCATCATCATCATCATCATCATTACAGTTCTTCACAAGCCCACTGCTGAACATAGGCCTCCCTCAAAGAATGACACAAAGCACGGTCCTGAGCCACCTGCATCCATCGACTTCCTGTATGTCTTACCAGGTCGTCACTCCATCTCGTGGGGGAACGTCCTACACTTCGCCTACCGGTACGAGACTGCCACTCGAGAACTGGAACTGAGACGTGAATGTGTTGCCAATGAAATGTGTCACTATTTATTTCTTTGAAATATTGTTAGGTCATTATTTAAAAATGTACATAATAAAACATAGTTATTATTCAATATATTTATGTCATAATTAGATTTCTAACATACTTAACTCTTTTCTCAAATTTTATATCTACTAATGTTTTGTATACGTTCCGTTCCGTTGTAAACGTTCGTTTTTTTGTTATTTTTATTTACTTTAAATGATTTCCAAAAATTTATTGTACTTCGTATGCCCACAGGGTAGGACATAGTTGAACTTGACTATATAATAATGTTGACGTAAATGATTATATATAAAAATAAGTGATATTCATTCTGTAAATACTAGGAACAGACACAAGCTAGTAGTACCAGTTACTCGACTCCATCGAGTCAGTAATTCATTCTTGGGGCGATGTATACGCTTTTACAACAAAATTCCAGATAATATACAAAATTTTACCTGCTCAAAGTTCAAAAACTTTATTAAACTTAGTTTGTATAAAAAGGGTTATTATAGTATTAAAGAATTTATAGATGATAATAACCCCTGGAAATGAGGTGATCGCTACCAAGCTATTTCTAATTGGTTGTGTTGTTAATTTGTGTAACATACATGATTGTAAGCTGTTATTTAAAAAAAAAGTCCCGCTGGGTTTCTTGCTGGTTCTTCCCAGGACAGAGGTTTTTTTTCGAACCAGTGGTAATTATACAAAAGAGTGACTTTCAATAAGTATTATTTATAATCTATATTGAATAAAAAAGTTTCTGTTCCTGTTTCTGTTTTTGTTTCTATGATTATTTTCACAGAGTGTGAATCGATTTTGATAATTCTTTCTTTATTAAATAGGTTATACTTTAAGGATGGTTCCGTATACATTTGGAGATAAAATTCCACTATTAAGGGTAGCAAATAAATAACTTCTTTTTTAGAAATTTGAAGTCAGTTTTTACATTTTGTTAATACTTATAATTATCATTTCTTGAGTGTTTTTTGATGTAACTTTATGTTCGATTGAATAGAATTAGTGGTAATATTTTTATTAGGGTACAAGTGCAATTAGTGTATAGTAGTGTAAAATATAGCAAGTTAGTTTTTTCATTTAGTACCTACATTAGTTGTAGTCAAAAATGATAGCGAGATAATATTTTGATAATTTTGTTCTAGGTTAGGTTAGTTTTAGTGGCTGATCCCCATATCTCAATTACATGTTCGATATGTGATTTAGCTAAAGAGTTGTGAATAACTGTACGTAATTTTTCGGAAAACAGTTGGCACTATTCGTAATGCTCCTAGTAATGACATCGCTTTTGACATGTTTAATATGCAGTCTCCAAGCGATTTTGATTCTTAACTGAAGATAGATATAGATGTGGACCAATATAGAAAGAGGAAACATAATCAACTTGTTCCATTTAAAATTGCTGTATCATTATCATGAAATCTTCAGCCGACGCTGCATGAGCTCGTTTGTAAAGGCAGAACGAAAAGTCGTTATATTTTTATCGATGTGAATCAATTGGGGCCAATAACGTAATAAAGGAAATTGCATAGTATCTAGCTTTACGCGCACTCTGCTTTATTTCTGTAAAACGCTACAAGATATTTATGGTTTGTGCATTTGACAAAAAGTCTAGCCTTGCCTGCCTGCCTTAACGATTTCTTATATGTAGTCGAATACTACACATTAAATCAAACAATTTTTAAACTTTGAGAGTTAAAGAAAAGTTAAATTAAGCGGTATAAAGTCACTAAAAGTTGTACACATTCTTTTATTATATATATATATATTGTTATGTATATATTGTTATATAAACCAACAGATGTTATTTTGTTTCTTTTAATAAAACATTTTTCATTTTCATTATTCACAAAAAATATTGGAGCCTTCCCATTTCCTTACACTTGTAATTTATTTGTAAGTTCATTCGTTATTATCATTATCATTCCAGCAAATGACAAGCCCACTGCTGAACATAAAAGCTGCTGAACATGAAAGCTACAAAGCACAGTTCTGAACCACCTGCATCGAATTCCTGCATGTCCTACACTTAGCTCACACTGATGGGGAGATGAAAGAGATACGAAGAGAGGTTCAGCATAGCTGTAAAATATATATAAGCTAAATACCATTGACTGACTGGCTGACTCATCAATATTTCTAAAACTATACACCCGAAAATTACAATTCTGAATCATGTTTTTGAAGTAATGAACTTTTTATATTATATTAATATTGTTTCTCACTCTATGTCTAGCGGTAGTGAACGCTATTGCGGGCTATGAGTTCCGGGGTTCGAAACGCGGGTCAGGCCAAAATCAATTGTTGTTTTTTTTATCAAGAAATTGCCCGGACTCAGAAATTTGGCGGTGTTTCACTTCCATGTCACGAAAAGTGCGTAAAGTAAAGTTGTTGATCCTGCACCTGATATCCGTCTTTCATGTCAGATTACCATACTATCGGACTATGCGTGTGAGGGCATTGAGAGTACACCTGTGTTTGCGCATATACTCGGGCACTATAATTCTGTCCTGCGCACATGGAACGGAGACTTCATTGAAACTGGTTGCCGTGACCGGAATTCATCCTAGAGAACATTATTAATATTGTTAATTTATTTACTTAAAAACTTAAATCGTGTAATGTCGGAAGGTGTTGAATGAATAGGAGACGTATTGCTGGTACTGTCTTTTACTATACTGTCTCTCTTATACTACACTAATACAAATATCTAATATGTATTGTCGGGGGTGACGGGTAGGCTACAAGACACTACACCTCTTACCAAAAAAAATAAAAAAGGGAATGATTACATTTTTTTATAAACTTATAAAGAATATTATGTTTAATATATTATTATTAATACGACATTATCTATTTATTCTTATATTTTTTCTTACATTTCAAGATATTTTTATTTAATTTACTTTTATCAATTTTACATATATATTTACTTTATTCTACCTTAACTATTATACATTATTCATTTTACTCCATAGTATTAAATATTCTTATTAATAATATTTACTAAATAATTGCACCTTTTCTTTCACGCACACAGGTCGCCTATACACAATTAAGAAAATGGCCAATGTACTCGTATACAGTCCTTTCCATAATTCTCATTTCACTTAATTAAAATAGTTACGTACTTTATACTTATAAGAATATTTATAGGAATCGAGGCTCACAATTTCATCATATATCATTAATAAACTATTTAAATACCTTAAATACATTCCTAAAACAATAATTCCAAAACATTATAAATCTTATAATTTGCAGAGTTCATTCAATTTAACCAAAAATTTAATTATTTCATATCATATTTAGATAAACAGAACAAAGTAGTCCATGTTATCTGACTGTTGATCTGACTGTGGTTATGATAATGAATCATTTTCATTTTCTCTGACGTAATAATGAATACACTTAAAACGTATCTGAAAATTATAGTATTAAATACTTTAATTTACGTAGTTAAGATTGCATTATGTCATAATTCATTTACATACTCATACATTATCAAGTATTTATTATAAATGTTATTTATCATTAATAGTCGAAAACGAATAATTACTTTTTTTAAGATTACATGACTGCTAAGAAATATGTTTATTTTAATTGAAACATAAATTTATAAAAAAAAACGGGCTATTACACAAATATAAGTTTGTATGGCAAAATATATGTTCTATTTGTTGTTATAAGTATTTTTGACTGCCTCGTTGGTCTAGTAGTTGTAGTAGTGCGACTGCTGATCATGAGGTCCCGGGTTGGATTCCCGGGTCGGGCCAAAAAATCAGTTATTGAGTTTTTCCATCAAGAAATTCTCAGTAGCTGCCCGGAGTCAGGAAGTTGGCGGTGTTTCAGTCCCGTGCCTCGGAAAGCACGTAAAGCCGTTGGTTCTGCGCCTGATCTCTCTCCGGTCGTGTCGGTTTACCGTCCCATCGGGCTATGAGAGTGAGGGAATAGAAAGTACACCTGTGCTTGCGCATACACTTGGGCACTTTAATCCTGTCCTGCGCCGATGGCTAATCTCTGTTGAGACTGGCCGCAGTGGCCGAAATTCGGTCTGGAGGATATTATTATTATTATAAGTATTTTAAGTATATAATAACATAATTTTTGGCTTCATTATCTGTAATAAAAAAAAACTATTACATTATGAAACTTATAATAATAGCGAATCGATACTGTTTCGACTTTTTTTTTATAGGATAAGAGTGACAAACGAGCACACAGTCCACCTGATGGTAAGTGGTTGCTGCGGCCCATAGACATCTAAATCTATCCTCGTTTGCGAATCAAAATGCAGATGCGTTGTCACCCGTGAGGACTAAGATGGAATGCCTCATTTCCAGTAAAAAGGGCCTCCGGCCACCTGCACTCACCAAGCGAAACGCAGAGGTAAACCTCTACTTCACGCTGGTATTCTGTGAGGTCGTGGTACCACCCCGGTTCGAGCCGGCCCATCCGTGCGACAGCAAAAGCTGCCGCGTGGCTCTACCACTGTTAAAACTTGATTTTGATAAGCAATATATAAGCCAAATTTAGTTTAAAATTGTACAAATTTTACATAACCAAAAGAAAACAACATAAAAGAGAAATTTAAGGTTAAGAGTTATTGTAAATATGGAACAATATTGTAAATTCATATAAAATATACACGAATATGTTTTTTATCATATTTAATTACATTTTTTGTGTATATGTGGGTGTGTGTTTATAATTACTACATGTTTAACTTTTAAGTATCATTTTGTTTAGCACCCCAATGCAGAAATGCAAAATAACTACATATCTCAGTTTTTAGATTTGGTCGGGGATCGCCTTATTCCCTCATTTTAATTGTTCTTATGCACTTGCATGTTAACTATTTTCATATTAACACCACTCCTATTTTCTTTGTTTTCGATAGTCAAGCCTTTTTTGCCGAATTCTTGTACGTACTTTATTTCTTTCTTGATATTTTTGACCTTAGCTAGCTTTATTAATTAGATATCGGGAATCGTAGTTTTAATTCACCTCATTTATATTTTACTTGATGTATATTTATCACGCGGGTACTTTATACGTATGGGCTCCCCCATTTACTTGGGTATTATATTACATTTTCATTACATTAATTTCATTTTATTGGTACATAAACTTTTTTAATCATACTATATCAAGGTCAAAGAGTACCTTGGATTGTGCGAACCTTGAGGTCTACGTTTAAGTCATTTTAAAAGGACTTCAGCAATTGTCACGGAGGAAACTAAGTTCACACTATGATCCAACGATGGATGTGACCTCAATGTACCATTATTAGGAGTAACAAATTTAAGACTTCTCTGGTCCCCAACAGTACTAATATGAGTAAAATCGTTCACATCACTTGTACTGAAGGTTTTGTTTCCTAGTACCCGTTACTTCCGATTTGAAACATACCCTGCTTGAGGACTATATGCTATACCAATGATGGACGTTCCCATATATCTCCATTATTTACTTATCAAGGTCATTCTTTCTTTTATTTTTTAGTCTCTTCGTAAATCTTTATTTACTTCTTTATATTTATAGTACCTACCTGTTGTTATATACTTGACTGTATCGGTAACTTTTATATACTTTCATGTTCCTTTTCCATATGCTAACTTGAATAATACTCATAATGGTTTCAATACTAGGAGTTTAAGCATCATTAAATATTTGGTTGATCAGTCCAATACGTATTTATTATTATTTATTTTCGTATTGACGAAACTTAGCAATTCAATCATTCGTATTCACACTTTCAAATATTCCGTCTCTCATTCCTCATACCTTTTAAATATATAACTTTTAGTATTGTAAAAATGAGGTAATATATTTGTCAGTCATTTTTTTATGCCCGTGTTTAACTTTGTTAAGAAACATTATTACTAAACCGCTTCATAATTATTATATTTCTTACTTTACTGTTATTTATTATTTTCATCCATAAGTTTATCAATATCATTTATTTTTTGATATTTATTATACTAATTTTTATTATCATGCTGTTATGGTTTATTTTTATGTACCTTTTCATGTATTATTTTTATGTACATTTTCTATTGTTTTAAGATAAGCTCATTGTATATCATATTTTTAGATACGTATCATTCACGAGAAAAAGGTGAGCAGATCTTTTATATTCCCTGGAAGTACAGGAAATAGACCTGGTTGAGCCCCGACGGTTCGATAAAAAATGAGATTGACTTCATTATGACGACCAGACGACAACTGTTCTGTGATGTCTCCGTGATCGCGAGGGTGAAAACTGGTAGCGATCACCGAATGGTCACAGGTACACTGAACCTAAACGTTAAGTTGGAGAGGTCTCGTCTAATGAAGTCAACGCTCCGTCCCCGTCGTGCTAGAAAGGTTTCGGGACTCTGGAACAGAGGTTTCAGAGTACCGAAACCTTTCAGCTCGAGTTACAAAACCGTTTTTAGTGCCTAGAAGACTGCAATGAAGTGGACGATATGAATGACAAGCTCGTGGAAACTGGCCATGGGGTCGGAGCTAAGTTCTGCAAGACCCGCCGCAGAAGAACACAAAAATTCTCCGATCACACTCTCAATCTCATGGCTGTTAGACGGAAGATGAAGCTACATTCTTCAACAGATATGACAGCATACAGGCAATTGAACTGACAGATATCCAAATGCATGCAGTGGGACTTACGCAACTTCAATACAACTTGTATTGAAGAAGCCATCGAACGGAAGGCTCCAAAGTCTTTGCCAGAGATCTGTCCGCCAGAAAGAGCCAAATGTCAAAGCTGAAGCTCGAGTGTGGCAGCATCTTTTCCGGGGCACCTGAGATTTTGAGTGAGATGAGAGGTTCTATGGGCAGCTGTACATGTCATCGTTGGAGCCACACGCAAGTGTGAGTAACGATCCAGGAGCGAGTCTTATCCGACACTATTCCGAAGATATCCCGGACGTCAGTTTGAGCGAGATTAGAATGGCTCTCCAGCGGTTCCCCGACATAACAGCCCCGGACAGAATAGCCCCGACAAAACAGCCCCGACAAAACAGCTCACCGACAAAACAGCCCCCGTCAAAACAGCCCCCGACAAAACAGCCCCCGACAAAACAGACAAACAACAAATTTCCTATTCATGTATGGAATGTTCATGATAGAGTGCACCAGGGCCTTCCGCGTACAAACAACTCTGTAGAAGGATGGCATCATGCTTTCCAACACACCGTTGACTGTCACCATCCATGTATTTTCAAATTAATAGACCACTTCAGGAAGGAACAAGACCGGGTAGAAATAGAGTTGGAACGTTTTCGAGCCGGCTTCAGAAATCCCGAAGCTTCCAAAAAGAAGTATGTGCAACTTAATCGTCGATTGGAAACTCTTATGGGAAATTATAACAACGACGACCTTTTACCGTATCTCCGTGGAATTTCCAACAATCTGACATTATAAATTGATATATTATTATATAACTTCATTTATTTTTATTTTATAATAATTATTAATAATTGTAACCTTTGTAATTAATAACCTTTGACGAATATAGTTTGTAGAATTTTGTTTGTAAATATACATTATAATATATTGCATACCTTAAGCGAAAGCGCAAGGTAATGTTCTACTATCGCCTAAAAATTAAAATTCCAACATTTTATCGAATAAAATCGTATCTAGCAATCATATTATACATATAAATGATATAAAAAGCACATTGTTAGAAAGATAAATGATTGTTGAACTTATTAATAATTTTTTTAAATCGATTAATTGCTATTTTTAAATAATAAAAAGGGTTTTAGTAGCTTATGGTGTGGATTTATCATGTCCCTGTGGCTTGTAAACACTATAACTTTTGAAAATATCAATTGTTTAACTCAATCTATTTTTTAATCTCTTCATCTATCATGTGGGAAGCCACTGAATGTAAATGGCAGTGTAATTTTGTTTTGTTTAGCTATAATTAATTTTTTTCGGCTCCAAAATGGCGAAATTTTCGTTGATTTGGTTGCCTAGTATATAAATTGTTTCTGTAAATGGGGATCTACAGCCACAGAGTAGGTTAGTTCACAGAGTACCTTTGTATTAAGTTTAGTTCGGCTCAGTTCGGCTCACGTTTCTATGTAGTTTGTGGTTCGGCTTCAGTCGCCGTCGTGAGTGGACATTGTTTCGGTTGTTTTCAGCGGCTCAAAAAGATCGCTGTACAAATACACAATATTCGAATAACCAAATTTCTTAAATACTTGATTATAATAATAATAAGAGATTTTTTTATTAAAATATTTACAAGCACAGAATAAATAATAGTAGTACGTACTAAAAGTAAGTAGTATAATTTTTTTTGTCATGGGTGACATTTTCATGCTTTTCGAGGGTGTCGAAACCGATAGGGTTGTCGAAATGTAAATCCAAGATGGCGGCCGCAATAGGTATCAATTTTTTCATCATGGGTGTCATTTTCATGGTTTTCGAGGGTGCTGAAGCCGATAGTGCTGTCGAAATGTAAATCCAAGGTGGAGGCTGCAATAGGTATAAAATTTTTCATCATAGGTGTCATTTTCATGGTTTTCGAGGGTGTTGAAGCTGATAGTGCTGTCGAAATGTAAATCCAAGATGGCGGCTGAATTAGGTACCAATTTATTCATCATGGGTGTCATTTTCATGGTTTTCGAGGGTGTTGAAGCTGATAGTGCTGTCAAAATGTAAATCCAAGATGGCGGCTGCAAAATATATCAAATTTTTCATCTTGGGTGTCATTTTCATGGTTTTCGAGGGTGTTGAAACCGATAGTGCTGTCGAAATGTAAATCCAAGATGGCGGCTGCAATAGGTATCAATTTTTTCATCATGGGTGTCATTTTCATGGTTTTCGTGAGAGTTGAAGCCGATAGGGTTGTCGAAATATAAATCCAAGGTGGCGGCTGCAATAGGTATCAATTTTTTCATCATGGGTGTCATTTTCATGGGTTTCGAGGGTGTTGAAGCCGATAGTGCTGTCGAAATGTAAATCCAAGATGGCGGCTGAAGTAGGTACCAATTTTTTCATCATGGGTGTCATTTTCATGGTTTTCGAGGGTGGTGAAGCCGATAGTGCTATCGAAATGTAAATCCAAGATGGCGGCTGCAATAGATATAAATTTTTTCATCATTGGTGTCATTTTCATGGTTTTCGGGGGTGCTGATGCCGATAGTGCTGTCGAAATGTAAATCCAAGGTGGCGGTTGCAATAGATATCAAGTTTGTCATCTTGGGTGTCATTTTCATGGTTTTCGAGGGTGTTGAATCCGATAGTGCTGTCGAAATGTAAATCCAAGATGGCGGCTGAAGTTGGTACCAATTTTTTCATCTCGGGTGTCATTATTATGGTTTTCAAAAGTGTTGAAGCCGATTGTGCTGTCGAAATGTAAATCCAAGATGGCGGCTGCAATAGGTATCAATTTTTTCATCATGGGTGTCATTTTCATGGTTTTCGAGAGTGTTGAAGCCGATAGTGCTGTCGAAATGTATTTAAACTACTGTAATAATTCCGTATAATCATGTTATACGTAATTTTTTTAATGCGCTTAAGGTATGCCCAATTGGATTTACCAATATATTTTATACCTACATTTATTTTTGTTTTTATTTCGTGTGTAGACGATGCAATAGTTTTGTTGAAAACAAAAAATACATAAAATGAACCAAAAAAGTCACGTAAAGTATTAACATTCGTTTTACACCACTTACAATTTTTAATTTGATATCATTTGTAGAAAACATTATTCAGGTACATTTGCAATAGTTGGAATGAACAAATTGTAAAGTATAACTTTTTATAAGGAATAATTTCTTGCTAAAACTCACAATAGAAAAGTTTCCCATATATCGCCAACTGAAGTAGATACACGGTATAAGTATAGTTATAAATTCTATAGATATGTATGGTATTTATTTTGACTTGGGCTGTTTTGTCGGGGGCTGTTTTGACGGTGGCTGTTTTGTCGGTGGGCTATTTTGTCGGGGGCTGTTTTGTCGGGGCTGTTTTGACGGGGCACCCTCTCCAGCACCTTAAAAACGGCAAGGCCCCAGGCGAGGATGGAATTACAGCGTAGCTTCTGAAAGCGGGTGGAAGACCGGTAATTGATGTCCTTCAGAAGCTCTTCAATTCCATCCTCTATGGTGGCATTACACCGGAGGCGTGGAGCAGAAGTGCGGTGGTTCTTTAAGAAAGTTGACAACGCTCTCTTGAAGAACTACAGACCAGAGGCTTTAGCACCATAGATCACATACATACCCTTCGGCAAGTTGTACAGAAGTACGAGGAGTACAATTTGCCACTATGTCTGGCGTATGTGGACTATGAGAAAGCCTTTGATTCCGTCGAAATTTGGGCGGTGCTGCAGTTCATTCAGCGGTGCCAAATTGACTGTCGGTATATCGAAGTGCTGAAGTGCTTGTATTGTAGAGCTACGATGGCTATTCGAGTACAGAACCAGAGTACGAAACCTATCCAATTGCAGAGAGGTGTAAGACAGGGTGACGTTATATCCCCGAAACTCTTCACCGCTGCATTGGAAGACGTTTTCAAGCTTCTGGACTGGAAAGGATACGGTGTTAACATCAATGGCGAGTACATCACTCTACTTCGATTTGCCGACGATATAGTCCTTATGGCAGAATCGCTGGAGGACCTAATTACCATGCTCAATGACCTCAATAGTGTCTCCCAACAAATAGGTCTTAAGATGAACATGGACAAAACAAAGATCATGTTTAATGTCCATGTCACACCTATGCCGGTAGTTGTTGGGAGCACTAAGCTCGATATTTCTGACTGATCAATTAGTCAGCCAGCCCGATGTCAAACGTTTACCCACTATATTGCTCTCGGCAGCACTGTGCTATGCTTGGTAGCACTAGTGTGTTTACCTGCTACAAATAGTCCGACTAGGTAAGTCCAACTTCGACCGAGAGGTCAATCGACGGATTCAACTAGCGTTCGGGAAACTACAACATATCTTCTCGTCAAACATATCTCAAAATCTTAAAATGAAAACGCAACCAGTGCGTGTTGCCAGTGATGACTTACGGATCTGAGACGTGGTCCTTCATTGCTGGCCGAATGAGGAAGCTCAAGGCCACTCAGGGAGCTATGGAGAGGACTATGCCCGGGGTTCCTCTGCGTGATAAACTTAGAAATGAGTATATCTGCAGTAGAACCAGAGTAACCGATATAGCTCAACGGAGTAGTAAGCTGAAGTGGCAGTGGCCGGCCATATAGCTCGAATAACAGACAACCGATGGGAAAGAAAGGTTCTTGTGTGGCAGCTTTGTACCGGTAGGCGAAGTGTAGGGCAAACCCCCATGAGATCAAGTGACGACCTGGTGAGACATGCGGGAAGTCGATGGATGCAGGTGGCTCAGGACCGTGCTTTGTGGCATTCCTTGGGGGAGGCCTATGTTCAGCAGTGGACTTATGAAACGCTGTAATGATGAATGATGAATGAAAATATATTGTGGGGGTTCCGTCGTCATAGGGGGGGGGGGGGGGGAATGACATGTTTGAAATTGGGACTTCAACCATCTCAATCCGTGACCGTGAGCGTGCTGTAAAGCTCCGTCGGGAATTAAAAATATGGTAATGACACATAATAAAATCCGTATAAATAGTTTTATTCAACCTTTTTACTCTGTTTACCGGGTTTTGATGCATAAAAAATCTTCTTTACTATTAAATTAGAGAATAAAAATTATTGAATAAATTTTATATTGTGAATAAGCTCTTGATTGCAGTCGTGTACGTCGAGTGGTCGAGTATCTTAACTAAGATTTTGATCCATTACCGCTCTAGCCGCGCAGCTTTTAAAGTTCTGAGAGAAACCTAGTTCAGGCTATTTCAATTAGTTTTTTCTCTAAGCAACTAGGGGGTAGTTGCTGTGTGTTTTACGAATTTTATCGCGTTAACTATTATCATTACCGCTAATATCCGTAAAATTAATCTAGTTCAATGTCAATGTATTCTTGTAAATATAAGAAATGAAGTAACATTATGTAATGCAAATTAGATATTGCTAAAATAGTTAAATTATATTACAAAAATCAATCATGAATTAAATGCATCCTGTTTTGAGTTTAACGCCAAGTTTTGTTATGCTACTTACAATTTAAAATTATTACATATAAATTCAACTGAGTACACACAAAAAGAACGGTATTAAATATATCAAGAGATGATAACTTGCTACGGTTTATGTAGTGCTTCGTAGCTCGTAGTAGAGTCGTAACACTGCTTAAAATCTGAAATAAATATTTTTTTTACAAATCATAATATTATATAATTAGAAACTTATACTTGAAATATGAAACTAATTAAAAGAACCTCTTTTGGTAGTTTATAAAATAACAAAGACTAATTTTTTACATAAAACTTATGAAAAAGTTTTGAATATTAACTGAAAATTTTGGTATATTCTTATAACAACGATTTTCAGTATTTTCAGACGTTTTTATAAAATATACCTATACTTTTATTTTCTTGAAACCTAATAATAATTGAGTGGTACCTAAAGTTTCAGCATACTTTTTTGGTCCCCAATTGTCACTAAAAATAAAGAGATCTACAATATTAATATGCCCATTGTTAATTAAAATTTACTGATTTGATGTTGTTTGTAAACTTTATAATCTTTGTCAGTGGTTAACGTAATGTAATTTAATTCACCCCAATAGTTGGAGTAACAACCCTTTAAGAGATGCAGGAGGCTTTAGGATTGTGCTTTGTGGCATTTCTCGGGGGAGGCCTACGTTTAGTAGTAAAGTTATGATGCACTATAATGATGATGATGATGACAAATGTATTTAATACTAAAGATTAAGTTAGGTTTTTATGCATAAATTATAAAATATTCGCGTAATTTTAAATTAATACTATGCAGAAGGAAAATTATATTTTAAACAAGGTCTCGAATGCAGTCATGTGCAACGGGTGATCGAGTAGCTTAACTAAGGTTTTGATCCATTACCGCTCTAGCAACGTAGTTTTTATAGTTCTGAGAAAAATCTATTTCAGGCTAATTCAATTAGTACTTTCTGTAATCACTAGTTGCTGTGTGCTGGCAAGGTAAGTGTATCAATTGTAATGATTTCTTATATTTATACAAACAGTACATAATGACATTAAAAATTCGTATGGTCAATGTGGAGAATTGGAGACCTTTTAACTGAAAACAATGCATTCAATTTTAGTCCTCAGCAACGCATCTGTATTTTGATTCTAAGACGAGGATAGATGTATCTGTCTATGGGCCATATCATTTATTTATCATAATGTGGACTATTTGCTTGTTTAACATACTATAAATTTCTCATACTTTAAAATACTTATTAGCGTTGAGAGCAAGATTGTAATATCGATATAGTACTATTTGAGGATACCGAATTAATATTAAATTATTAATTTTATAGGTCATAAAATGCCTTTATGTCTAAGAGTCAATCTGGTTAGGTTACGTATTTCTACCAAATAGCAGAGCTGTTTTCTAGTCTGCAGCGTATAGAGTCAGAATAATTACAAATTCTGAAACATTCCATCTTAGCTTTGAGAAGTGACAACGTATCTATAGGCTTTTTGTTTGAAGCTAATTGTTAGTTTCTACGAGCCTTAGCCATTTTCGATCAGTTAGATTGTTAGTTCATTTGTCACTTTAGTTTTATAAAAAAATTATAACCGTAACAGCTAGATTAAAATACTAATAAAGTACTATATTTTAGATTGTTTTAGCGGTGAAAATAACACTTTACGCTTTTAATAAATAATTCATAATTATAAATGTACATAATGATTTAATATATTTAAGTGAACACTACACATTGAATAAAACTACTTCTGCGGATTCTATCGCGTTTAATTTACTTATTTTTATTAAATTCCGGATGTTTAGGGTGCTTTACAGCACCCATGGTCATAATGGACTAAGGTCTTTGACGTCCCGATGCCAGAGTTAACCCGGGGTACCTTCAGATTTTTAATTATTAGTTTTGGTCCGATCTACGCAGAATGAACTTACTGTGTCTTGAAGTCTTGCAGTGGTATGCTTGGGTTTAGTTTTAATTTTATTAATTACAGGGTCTCAAGCAGGTGGTAGTACCCAGTCTCCCTCTCTATTGAGATTAGGATGTTTTTTTTTAATTTCAATAGCCCCGCGTATCATCTTTGGCAGGAATCGATTTTCTTTCGCGAGAATTTGTGGTTTATCAAATCTAATGTAAGGGCGGGGGCCATCTAGGATATGATCACTAACTGCAGACTTCCTGGAACTTTGGTGTTTCACGTTTGCTATGTGTTCTTACACGCGGATTTTGATAGTTCGCCCTATATATGAGAGACCGCATTCACAATCAAGCTTGTACACTCCTGCATCTTGGAGAGGGATTTTATTCAATATAAATGTACATATTTACAGAAGTATGAATTTCTTTTAAAAATAAAAAACTGCGGTTGCCAACCCACTTGCCAACCGTGGCAACTATGGCAAATATCTCTCCTATAAGGCAATCTATGGGGGAGGCCTGAGTTTAGCAGTGGACTTTAGTAGACTGTAATGGTAATAGTAATTTTTTTAATCATCATTTGCTTGTCTATGTCCACTGGCTGGACATGGAGCTCTTTCGTTGTAGGCAGGATTTTTGTAATCGCTTCTATGAGAAGCGATTATAAAAAGCATACATTCGGTCTTCGACTATGCTGCTAGCCGCTGTATTTGACATCGAGCTTGAATAACACGGTTATCTATAGCGCATACCATCTAACGAAAGCCATGAAATCTTTATAATCGATATCAAAAAGGAGGATACTCCATTCGATTGTGTTTTTTAATGTGTGTTACCTCAAAACCATTTTATAGGTAAACCGATTTTGATGATTCTTTTTTATTTGAAAGCTAGTGTCGGTCCAATATAAATTTGATCAAGGTCTGACCAGTAGTTTTTGAGTCATCCTTAATAATTTATATTGAAGTCAGTTGTACAAAATTTTTAATTTTACCACAGGTATGCTTTTTTGATATTTTCCCTAGTCGCCGATCGACATGGACCTCTTTCGTTGTAGGCAGGGTTTTTCGTAATCGCTGTTCGTAGCATACAGTTGGATTTACTCTTCGACTCTGATATATTTTCTATTATTTATACGTCACATTGGTATACCACGATGACAACCATGCTATTTTTTCGGTGTATTTTCCATACTCGCCTTTTACAACACCCACGGAACAAATTAGATAGATTTTCTTACGTCGGCATCATCCACTTATCGATTTATATTCCATCCCTTTAATATGAATGAACTTTAGGGTAAAAACTGTGATAAGTGAAGTGATTGTACATCGTTAGGGAGTTTCGCTCCACGATAGCTTGCCTAAGGCATTAATTTTAACGGGCCTAGAGGCATGGATTTAAAATCTTCGATATCCGATAGAACGAACAAATAATATTTGAGTATAAATCTATCAATGATTTTTAATTTTTATTTCTATTTCTGAGATCATACTGGTTATATTTTATAATTTCAAGTAATATTAAGTGTAAATGCCAAAAAAAATTAAAACTTTATTTCGCGATAGAGCCAGCCATGCAGCAGCTATAATAACTGTATAGCTTTTGAAGCTATATAGAGATGTCTATGGGTCACAGCATCCACTCACCATCAGGTGGACTGTGTGTTAGCGCTCTTTGCCACCCTTATTCTATTAAAAAATATTATGTTTGTAGCTCGAATGGGTCGGCTTAACCGGAGAAGGACAACGCTCTCGCAGAATACCAGCGTCAAATTGCAAATTAATGCTGCTGTGTTTCGTATAGTGAATGTAGAGAACATGGGAGATTCTTTTTATTCGAAACGGGCATTCTATCTTAGCTTTTAATCGGGAATAGATGTAGATGTCTATGGATCACAACGTAGTACTTATGGATCTACTTAAACATTCTCTATCTAATGAACGTTTTTTAAAATAATCTGTTGGGAAACATGGACAGGGTATTATGAAACCGATTTTGTTTATTTCTTTGTAAATTAGTTTATCTACTTTGCAGATTATGTGTTATTTTTTTAAAATAGAAAAATTTCATCAACTTTCTCGACATATTCAACAAAATCATCTGGTGGTACAAATAGTAAGCTTCGGTTAGTATCTTTGCTGTATTCTCTGTATCTTAAGTAGTTACTTTCCGGACTAAATTTATGGGCGGCTTGATTTGGTTTGATGTATGATTTCAGAATTTGACAATTGCTGTGACGTTTGCCGCATCTTTTCAGAAGACATTTTGCATTGTAAGATATTTTGTATATTTTCTGAGATTTTGCTGTAAAAACTTATTATATACCGCCCCAAGATTAAATTACTGACTCTGTGGAATCGAGTAACTGGTACTATTAGCTTGTGTCTGTTTGTAGTGTTTATAGAGTAATTACTATTTTTTTTTAAAACTACTTATATTTTTGTAAACATAAATTACATTTTGGTAAATATATTGAGAGACCAAAGTTAATATATTAATTTCCTTATTTCTTGTGAGTAATTAACAATTAGTCAAATGAGTTAATAAAATAAAGCGATGATGGAATATAATAAGTTTTTTTTATAGAATATAGGTGACGAACGAGTACACAGTCTACCTGGTGGTAAGTGGATGATGTGGTCTCTAGACATCTTCATTTATCCTAAGAAACAAAATGCAGATGCGTGTCACCCCTGAGGATTAAGATGGAATGCCTTGTTTCCAGCAAAAAAAGGTCTCCGGTTCTCTACACTTACATATGAAATACAGCAGCATTAAGTTGATATTTTACACTGGTATTCTGTGAGAGCATAGTCCTTCCCGGTCGAGTTGAACCATTCGTGCTACAACCGTAATGTAGCTGCAGCGTGGCTCTGCCACATATATAAAATTATATTTAAATTTAGCTTGTGTTTCTTGCGAGCACATCTTCACTATTAACCTCTAACTAATTGCTAGAAAACCCTGTAGTGACTTAACAAAGTGGCACAAAAATAGAACTTTCACTTTCCCCCCAATATTAAAGCCGTTGCCCGTGACCCGAACTGTTTGCTATTTCCGTCCGGAATCATAGCTCTTCTGTACGACTATTATATATAAAGCTAATGGGATGCATCAAGTTTAGTAAATTATTAATTTCAACAATAAATGACCTCTGTATTGGCCGCGGCGTTTATTTTAGCACAGAACAAGTATTTGCATGGCGTGCACATAATTGGACGTGGTTATGCAAAAAGGATCCAACCCGAGTTTGTGTCAAAAAATGTTGAATTGAAAAATAATGTTTGTGGTCTATACTATTATGTGATTTAACAATTTTAGCAAACGTAACACAAATAAGAAGAAAAATTACAAACATACAGAAACCATACCGATAATTTGAGTTTATGATATTTGAAGTATGGATATTTCAAATATCATAAACTCAGATTAACTTATTGCGGGTTGGATTATTTCTGCATAACTACGTCCAATTATCATAGATCTGGATTGTTGTCCTTGTGCAATTTAAGTATGTATGGGTTATTGACTTTATTTTTACAGAAATATACTAGTAATGTTATTAAACATTACTAATATTCCCGTTAACTACTTCTGGTAAGCTTAAAATGCTTGGGTTAGAAGTGGTTCACGACAGTAGTCGAATGGTGGCGAACCCACGACCTTTCGAGTTCGCGGTCCGCGCCCTGCCATTAGGCTACTGAACCTTCTGTTTTATTTCTTTCTATCTTAAAAAATGTTACCCCCATACTAGGATTTTGTCTTGTAACGTGGATGTAGTTTACATACATAAGTTTCACAAGGAAAAATATCCTGATTCGGAACAATTAATTGCAGGCCATACAAATACTTGATCCATGAGCGATTTGAACCTGCGACTCTCGGCGACGCAACTCATTGCTAAGCCAAAGCCGTCAAATATATTATAGATTTTGTATATTTAAATAGTGTAGTAAATCTCTTTGTTCATACTTCAGTCATAATATTATGTCCTTATCACTTAAAAATAGCTCTTAAAATTTATTTATAGGTAAAAATACCATTGTTATTATTTTTATATATAAGCTAATAAGGGTTCATTTTTCTAAGATACAGGCAAAGGCAACTTTTAATTAATGCCTCACATTTATTTTCAACTAGGTCTTGCCGGGCCGCGCCCGCCAAGTGATATATCTGAACTAAGAGTTTGATTCATTACTGCTTTTATTGGAATTGAGTCTCGGATTGAGTTGTTGCAGCGATTCACCTGTTTATCTTTTTAATGCGAAATAATATTTCTAGTTTAAATTGAGTATT
This sequence comes from Parnassius glacialis, assembly GCA_033319125.1. Taxonomy (NCBI): domain Eukaryota; kingdom Metazoa; phylum Arthropoda; class Insecta; order Lepidoptera; family Papilionidae; genus Parnassius; species Parnassius glacialis. The sequence goes on from JAVANC010000016.1 coordinate 3,219,241, forward strand.
AATAAGTGCTTGGACTTATGAGTAAGCTTAAAGTAAGGTATGGAGGAGGTTAAGCTCGGAAATTCCCTCTGTGGTAGAAACCGTAATGTAGATAGATTTGTACATCCAGAATAACTGATTACTGTAGCTGACTTAACTGACTATACTTGTAGCGAACTAATAAACTAAAATGGCAACTTGCTAGCCATAAAGCCTGAAGAACTGCCAACCGATGGTAACGTTTTGAATTCTGGTTATAATGCGGGTGGCATCCACTAGACGTAGACAAAACCTGGTAATAATGTCCTCAAGGTCAAATTTTGTGTTGCGGCGGCCATCTTAATTGAGACTAGCCATCTGCGTAGGACAGCGTTATATTTGTCATTGTCCAATGGAACGTCAATCTGATACTACCGGAGAGAGATAAGGCACAGCACCAATGAATTTACGCGCTTTCCCCGGCACGGGGGTCAAAAATCGCATACTTTCTGACTTCTGAATGTTAAGGAGAATTTCTTGAGAGAAAAACTCAATAACTGATATTTTTGCCCAACTTGGTATTCGAACCCGCGATCGCATGATTAGCAGTCACGTTTACGACTACTAGATCAACGCGGCTGCCAAACCCAACCTTGTAAGATATATAGCGGCTCACGACCGCGTTTTCACAAACGCTTATCTATTGCGCTGTCAAGCTGCCAATTGGTAACAAGGTATTGTTCGTGTATTGATTAGTCCTCATGGGAATGGAGAACAAAATAATTGTTCAGAAGTGTATAGTATGGTTATACACGTGTGTGGGTTTAAATTTAATTTTTTTAATGGGTAGTATTCAGGTAATTATAACAAATAATTACAAGAGTATATATATATTTGTGTTTGTATAGTATAGATATATTATAAGTACTCGTATATTGTTAAGGTTGTCAAAGCTTTATAGCCTCCGTATTTGTCTTGGATCATATCCAGTATCAGATATAAGAATGTAGTATTAAGCGAAAGATCTCATCTGACGCCAATGAGTTATAAAAGTTGTATTAACACAAAGAACAACAAATTGATAGGAAAGCAGTTCGACAATGTATACAAAAATACTACAAATTATAATACAAGTAAAATGTAAAAATGTATTATTTTTAGGCACAAATGTCATCAATTTCTGTGTAATTATTATTCTATTCCATTTTTTTAGTATTATAAAGAAATTTTTTTCGCAAAATATATAAAAAACGTAATTACATATTAAAAGAGCGTATGTAATAAAAAAAGTACACTTGCTTGTCGCCCTTATCATATGAAAAAACTTGTGTGTGTACTTATGTACACACGTAGGAAGTTATACTAATTTAGCGTAACAAAACAAAAAAGCTTGAGAGACAAGTTGTCGCTTTTAGGTGTCAGTGTGCGCGCGCATCGTAATAACTTCATGGTGTCGTTTTTAGCTGTCGGTGCGCGCGCGCATCGTAAAAAAATCACTCTTATTATTTTTCCCAAATGAAATGGAAGAAGTGTAACTTCAAAAAACGTTTTATTTTGTGGCATAATTTTCAAAAGAACACACAATTCTATTTGTATGTCTAAAGCAAAACATAGCTCACTAATAATTGTAACCTTTGCGAGACCTTAAATGTTTAAACCTACCTATGTTTGCCAAATACACTGTTCTGATTCTGATTCTAAAGATTTTAACGTTGATGTTGGCGTTTTGTGATTAAAATGTGTACTATATAGGCATATATCACATATAATAACTGCACACGCCCCAGCTTCGTATGGGTTATTTCTGGATCTCAACAATAGCGCCACCTACCGGGTATAAATGTAAACTTAAACCATCTAGGGAGTGTGTTGCTAACTGGTAGCATTCATTGCTATGCGGACGATAGCACTGATGATGCCCTATATACCGGCCGTGCCAACATTTCTTGGGAAAACGTCGCTGAGTACCGGGACAAACTTGTGTCTGAAGTCGACTCTTTGCTTAACAAAGTCTCGGATTGGGGGCGACTAAATCTAGACCAGTTCAATCCTCAGAAGGCACAAGTTTGCGTGTTTACTGCTAAAAAGAACCCCTTTGTCGTATCTCCTCAGTTTCAAGGCACTCCCCTTGCTGCCGCAGTTAGTATCGGAATACTAGGCGTCGACGTATCGAATAGTGTGCAGTTTCGTGGTCACTTGGAAGGGAAGGCCAAATTGGCCTCTAAAAAGCTTGGCGTGCTCAGCAGAGCGAGACAGTATTTCATGCCGGCACATCGCTTGCAACTTTACAAAGCGCAAGTTCGGCCCCACATGGAATATTGTTCTCATCTCTGGGCCGGGGCACCCCAGTGCCAGCTCCTTCCACTTGACCGCATCCAGCGCAGAACGGTTCGAATCGTTGATGACCGAGTTCTTTCTGACCGGCTCGATACACTGGCACTGCGTAGAGATGTTGCATCTCTTTGCGTATTTTATCGCATCTATCACGGAGAGTGCTCTGAGAAATTGTTCGGACTAATTCCAGTCGCTCAATTTCACCATCGCACATCGCGACAAATCTTGCGTTACCATCCATACCATCTGGATGATTGGCGGTCCACCACTGTGCGATTTAGAAGATGTTTTCGCCCTCGCACAGCTTCCTTGTGGAATCAATTACCACCAGCGAATTTTCTGGACCGATATGACTTAGGAACCTTCAAGAAAAGAGCTTACACCTTTCTAAAAGGCCGGCAATGCATCTGCAATTCCCCTGGTGTTGCGGTTGTTCATGGGCGGCGGTAGTCACTTACCATCAGGTGAGCCGCATGCTCGTTTGCCCCCTCTGCTAAAAAAAAAATCAAATTCACACAAAAGATTTCATTAAAATCAGTCGCGCCGGTTTTGGGTTTTAGTAAGACTGACGGACAGTAATTGATATTTATTTAAAGAGATTTATAATCCATATATGAGTGGCAATGGCATTTTTATTTGCAGTAACAATTTACACTTTAAGCAATAAGGCAGTCAGAGCAAACAATTAAACAAAATTTTAATTTTAAATTCAAATTCAAAGTGTTGGTACACTTAGAAAGAACGTAATATTACGCAACGATTACGTAAAAACAAATATAAAAATTAAAAAAAATACATTCCATAACTTTCCTTTTTTTAATAGCATTTACTGTTTGTGGCCGGTATGCACCATAATTACAACAGGAGAAATTAAACCTTCTCTTTGCTTTCCTTTAAATTTGTCCATGTTATATCATTTGACATTTATAAATGTGTATAGTTCTAATTAATGTGTTTCTCCACAGTACAACACATGGAAGAAAATTTCACAAATTTATTAGTTAACAAAATTACAAAAAGATGCTTAGAATATATTTTGTATACACATAAACCTATTTTTTCAAAGCCTCTAAGCTACAAGACCATAAATTTAGATAAACACATTCTCTTTTTAATAGCCAATAAAGACTTTCACTTCGGCAATTGAATCTGGAAACAGCAGTGAAGTGTAATAAACGCGGAATGAGTACAACCGAAATTTGCGAAAGGGGAAATAGCCACTGAGGCTGCGGTGCGACCGCGGTGTTGTTCACCAACTTTTATTTTACGACTGGCCACTTTCGCCACGATAATTAGTTTTTTTTTTGGATTTTCATTTTCGTGATTTCTCTTTGTGTGTTAATACTATTTATTGTGTGTTTTATACGTGGTAGAGCCATTATGGCTGCCTTTGATTATGGTTAGGTGATCGTTGATCTATAATTGGCTCGACCGGGGCAGGACCACGCTTTCTCAGAATACCAGCATAAAATAGCAACTTAATGCTGCTGTTTTGCCTGGTGAGTGTAAATTTTGATTCTTAACCAAAGATAAATATAGATGTCTATGGGGCACAGCATTCACTTACCATCAGGTGGACTGTCTTTTCGTTTTTCACGCTTATTCTATAAAAAAAAAAACACTGGGAATAACTGCACTTACTATCGGGTGGATTGTGTGCTTTTGGCACAAAGATACATATCGTCATCCCTGCGAACTGACATGGAATGTTTCGTAAAAAGTAAAAAAAAATCTTAGATTACCATTCACCACAGCATCATTATGATGCTATTTTATGCAGGTATACTATGCAAGTGTAATTCTTTTCTGCTCGAGCCGATACCAAATATGAAGCAATTGTAAAAAAAAAATATTCAGACATATGCACTCGCAGACGGCGTGGCAGCCCGGAGTGTGGGTTTTACTGAATATCAGTGCATACTGCTTACTGTATGCACTGATATTCAGTATAGCTGTAGCATGGCTCTATCATGTACAGTGTTTTGTACGTGGTAGAGCCATGCTGAAATTATTACAGAATACCAGCGTAAAAATAGCAGCTCAATATTGTTGTGTTTCGTATGGTGAGTATAGAGAACCGGAAACCCTTTTTACTTGAAAGGAGGCCTTCCATCTTAGTCCTCAGGGTGATAACGCATCTGCATTTTGATTCGCAAATGAGGATAGATGAAGATGTCTATGCGCCATAGCAACCATAAATGGTTGCTGTGGCGCATAGACACAGACACACAGACACAGACTTCGATGGTAAACCATCAGGTGGACTGTGTGCTCGTTTGTCACCCTATCCTTTAAAAAAAAAGGTCGGTTTATTTTAGTGGTCGTATGCTGCAGCACAATTTATTTATATGTTTTTCAAACACCTGTCTCCCTCTCTCTGTTGTGAGCTGTGAGGTTAGTTTAATAATCGCAAAGTCGATTTTTCTTGATAATTTCTTGCAAATCACGTATCGAACTACATCGTTGATAGTTTGTTTGCGTGTATTTACTAGTATAGTGATTTATTTTAATCGTCATGCTTGCCTGATGGATTAACAGTTCGCAGTACCAGACGCATCTTTGATGCTACTTTTGGAAACTGATCATCGCAAAGTTAATTTTCTCTGATGATGCCCCACTTAAAGGCAAAACATGTATCGAACTATCAACGGTGGTATTTCCAAGTCTAGTGATATATTAACAGTGGTAGAGCCACGCGGCAGCTTTTGCTGTCGCATGGATGGGCCGGCTCGAACCGGGGTGGTACCACAAACTCACAGAATACCAGCGTGAAGTAGAGGTTTACCTCTGCGTTTCGCTTGGCGAATGCAGGTGGCCGGAGGCCCTTTTTACTGGAAATGAGGCATTCCATCTTAGTCCTCACGGGTGACAACGCATCTGCATTTTGATTTGTAATAGAGGATAGATGTAGATGTTTATGGGCCGCAGCAACCACTTACCATCAGGTGGACTGAGTGCTCGTTTGTCACCCTTATCCTATAAAAAAATATATACTAATCGTCATATTTACCTGATGGATTAACAGTTCGCAGTATTAGACGCATTTTTGATGCTACTTTTGGAGATTCATCATCGCAAAGTCAATTTCTTCTGATAATGCCCCGCTTAAAGGCGAAACACGTATTGGACTAACAACGGTGGTGTGTGTTTCATGGTCTAGAGATTTATCTTATATCTCACGTTATGCTTGGCATGCCTTTGACGCTGCTTTTTACATCTGGCCTTAACACGATAGGATTAGGAGGACGACTGACTGATCATAGAGAGTATTTTGAGTGACAAGAACAGGCGGTGAATATGATAAACTTTTAAATGTACATTTAATCAACAGCATATCAAGCGGTTTATTTACAGCATCGATGGCGACCGAATTAAAGACCAACTTTAAAGCCTTAATCCGTCAGATAAGTATTTTCGTGCACGGGTATTTGTATTAAGGGTATTTCAATTATTTTTATTAAGGGCGGGTTTTTTAAGCTTCTGATAAAAGTTATTTATTGGATACAACATCAATAAAGCTACCGTTACAGCCTATTAGATGTCCTCTCCTGAACTTAGGCCTCCCCCATTGATTGCCTCATAGGTGACATATTTTTTTATAGAAAAAGGGTGACAAGCTAGCATACAACCTCTTTGATGATAAATGGATGCTGTGGCCCATAGACACCTACATCTATCCTCGATTACGAATCAGAATGCAAATGCACACGTGGTATAGCCATGATGCAGCTATAATAATAGTATAGTTGTAGCACGAATGGGTCGGCTCGACCGAGGAAGGACCACTCTCTCACAGAATACCAGCGTATAATAGCAGCTTAACCTTGCTGTGTTTCGTATGGTGAGTGTAGAGAACCGGAGGCCCTTTTTACTGGAAAAGAGAATTCTATCTTAGCCTTAACGGATGACAACGCATCTTCATTTTAATTCGCAAACGAAGGTAGATGTAGATGTCTATGGGCTACAACAACCACTAACCATCAGGTGGACTGTGTGCTCGTTTGTCACCCTTATTCTATAAAAAAACTCACCACTGATAATTAAAATAGAATGTCTCGTATCCAGTAGAAAGGGTTTCTAGTTCTGTACATTCATCATATAAAACACAGCAGCATTGAGTTACTATTTTACTTTAGTACTCTGTGAAAGCGTTGTCCTTCCCCAGTCAAGCCGACTCATTCTTGGTACCACCATAATTTAGCTCGCTCTCAGGGACGACAACGGACCTGTAGCCTTCTTCATATGAAATTGGCTGGAGATGCCCAGAGACTGCAGAAGCCACTTCCCATCAGATGGACTGTATGCTCGTTTATCACCCTTATTCTATTTAAAAGAACTTATAATTAATTTATACAATAGCATTACTTAGGAGGAGCCACTGATCTTCTCTTAATTGAGATTTCCATATTCTTTGAGGTTGAAAACTCATTGTTGTATATATCGATAATATTTTTTTAAAAATCACACTGTAGCTATAACTTAATTACTACATCGGTTCAGATCTTGGTCCTGTTGGGCACATCTAGGTCCTTTACAATCTCGTCTTTCCAGCGATATTTGGGCCTTCCCACTGGGCGACGACCAGAAGTTCACCCTAGATACGCTCTCTTTACTTTTCTGTTTTCTCCAATTCGCTCGATATGTAAGGACTACCTCATGGGTCTACCCATACCCATTATCCTAAGGAATTATCCTAGATACTTCGATTCGATTAAAAAGCATCAAAATCCGTTGGTGGTAGAGGCGGGTTCGTACTACCCAGAGAGGGATGCTGCTCCCCCCCCAGGAGACATTCTCCCCAGAATAGGTTGATGCCTCCTACCTCCTCCCCCCCACAGGAAAGGGAATCCGATTCACGGACACTTACACATATTCAGATACAGTACTAGTACAGAACACTAGGGCACACCGCGTTCGCCGGCAAATGCGAGGTCTCAGACACACCGTGCACGAGGATCAATATCCGTGATACGGGGTGTTTTTAGTTTTTAACCCGTTTACCTCATTCCGACATTAGTTCAAGCCGAGGTTCGTACCTCCCCTTGAATCACATTGTGCCCCCCACCCCCAAGCTCGAGGAGCCTCACTATAAAATCAGGGGCGGGTGTGCCTTGGGTCTGCTGCCGGCAGAATCGTTGCACCTAATTGTGCGCAAGCTCTCATTTACGGGTCTATTTCGATGAAGTTGTAAAAGCAGCAGGGCCAACAGAATACACTTTCAATCAGTTAAATATGTACTCCAGGCTCGAATTCCAGGTCGGGCTAAAATCAATTATTAGATTATTCTGTCAGAAAATCCTCATTAGCAGTTAGTTGGGGACAGGAAGTTGGCAATGTTTTACTCCCGTGCCTCAGAACGCATGTAAAATAGTTAGCCTTGCCGTGCCACAGGACTATGAGAGTGAGGGAATAGAGTGCCTGTACCCAAGGGTAGTCTTCTTTGACCAGTGATCCGAAATGATTGAAAATTTGGCCTGGAGGACATTGTAAACTATGGTAAATTAAAATAAATTATTGTCTCCATTGTAAAAATCTATTCTTTGACACTTTGTATGTATTCGACTCCTCAATCAGTTCCCTGTCATTTTGATGTGTTACATAGCATCGGCAAGTCATGGAGAGAAAGTGTTTACTTTTATATGTATGTAATTTTTGATGGATGATTGTAAACATTCGTAAACTTTTTTAAATGCAAGATAAAAAAATATATTCATCGCAAAAAGCCGATAATTTAAAACTTCTTGTAAGTCTTCAATCAAAGTTTTTTTTGCGGGATCGTGTATGCCATTTATCGGGAGTTCTCGCTTAGAAGTTTTCAAACCGCCAAGACCCAGTTCGGAAAACTTTGAAAATATAACAAGCTCAGCTTCCCAGCTCATATACTACGCTGTAAATATAGAACGGGGCTATTTTTTAACTATAATAGGCAAGTGTTCGTCTGCTATCTCACATGATAGTAAGTGGTAATGCAGTCGAAAATGGCGAAGCACACTGACTTAGCTCAATAAGGGACTATTCACTCTTCCTTGAAGTCATCCAGATTGTAAACCAGATGAAATGATAGATGTTAGTAGAGTAAAGTACTACACTAGTTTGCTGTACGGATTGCATTACAAACGACAAAACATACCGTACGGTTCAAAAGCGTGGTATGTCAATAAGAAAGGGTTGGGGACCAGTCTATACATACACATACAGTTGTCTAATGATAGAACGGAGAAGGAGGAGTTAAGCCTATAGCCTAAGCCACTTTAAAATATTGTTTAGCAACATAATAATTAACAACCATTTTAGGTGGAGTGATTAACACATTTTGATTCTTAGGAAAAATGTAGATGTCTATAGGCCACAGTAACCACTTACCATCAGGTGAACTGTGTGCTCGTTTGTCACCATTATTCTATAAAAAAAATTAAACAAAAAGCTAAACGATGGAGGCAAAGAACCTCCTTACAGAATATGGGTGACAAACGAGCACACAGTCCACCCGATGGTAAGTGGTTGCTGTGGCCCATAGACGTCTACATCTATCCTCGATTATGAAACAAAATTCAGATGCGTTGTCATACGTGAGGACTAAGATGGAATGCCTCGTTTCCAGTAAAAAGGGTCTCCGGTTCTCTACACTCACCACACGAAACACAGTAGCGTAAAGCCGCTTTGTATAAAGTTGTCTGTAGATGATGCCTATGGACTACAATAGCTGCTTACCATCAGGTGGACTGTTACCTCGTTTAGTGCCTCTGGCCGTTATCATAGTCACCTTTTTACGTCAGGAATAAGTTTTGCAAATTTAGGGATAATTTTTAAATGCATGCGTTATGAGTTGAATTAATATAAAAAGTATACTTATTTTGTTTCCCTTTTAATACCGTGTATTGTCGGTGTAAGAATATGTAGTGGATATTCTTCCAGGAGTTCCCGAAGTTTGCGCCCTGGTGCGTCGTAGACAGTAAAGAGGGGGGCCGTGAGGCACTCCTGACAAGGTGACGTTATATCCCCGAAACTCTTTACACGCTGCATTGGAAGACTTTTTAAGCTTTTATACTGGAAACAATATTTGCCAACGATATAGTTCTTATAGCCTATGTCTTTATGGACCTAAGCACTATGATCAATAACCTCAGTAGAGTCTCGTAACGGATAGGTCTTAAAATGAACATAGACAACTCTCCCTGGACATTCACAAGTCGAATGGGCCTGACGGAATCCCCCCAATTGTCTTTTCCGGTACTCCTACTTCCTCGGCGTAGTCCCGAAATCATGGAAGACAGCTTTTGTCCATCCGATCCCTAAAAAAGGCGACCGCTCAGATCCGTCTAACTACAGGCCTATCGTCATCACCCCCTTGTTCTCCAAAATAATGGCATCCGTTATAAACTGCCACCTCATGCGGTACCTTGAGGATCACCAGCTGATTAGTGACCGCCAATACGGTTTTCGTCGGGGTCGATCAACTGGTGATCTTCTGGTCTACTTGACTCATAGATGGGCGGAGGCAGAACAGTCCAAGGGGGAAGCATTGGCCGTTAGTATGGACATTGCCAAAGCCTTCGATCAGGTTTGGCACAAAGCGCTTCTTTTGAAGTTCCCTTCCTATGGGCTTTCAGAGAAATTGTGCAATTGGATCGACAGCTTTCTTGCAGATCGGTCAAGCATCAAGGTCGTTGTAGAGGGTGCATGCTCCAACTACAAGCCTATTAACGCTGGTGTTCCACAAGGCTGCGTGGTATCACCAACGCTGTTTTTTCTGCGTATCAATGATATGTTTCAAACCGGTAGCATTCATTGATATGCGGATGTCAGCACTGGTGATGCTCTATACACCGGCCGTGCCAATATTTCTCAGGAAAACGTCGCCGAGTACCGGAACAAACTTGTGTCTGAAGTCGAGTCTTTGCTGGACAATGTCTCGGATTAACAGCGACTAAATCTAGTCCAGTTTATTCCTCAGACGACACAAGTTTGCATAGTCTCCTCAGTTTCAAGTCACTCCCCTTGTTGCCTCAGCCAGTATCGGAATCCTCGGCGTCGAAATATCGAGTGACGTGCAGTTTCGTGATCATTTGGAAGAGAAGGCCAAAAGCTTGGCGTGCTCAACAGAGCGGGACAGTATTTCATGCCGGCACAACGTCTGCAACTTTACAAAGCGCATCTGTGGCGCTCCCAGTATTAGCCAGCGTCCTGCCGGCCGATCTGGAGGTAACTTGTGTTGGTAGGATTGACGAGGCGCGCAGAAACGTAAAGAATGGGGAGTTGAGCAGGCGTAAGCGCGAAATTTGGGTTGAAGTTGTAGATATATGGCAGGAACGATGGACGGACGAGACGAAGGCTAGAGAGTTATTCTGCTTTTTCCCGGACGTGGCGGCGCGACTCAATGCAAATTGGGTCGTGCCGGACTATCAATTCTCTCAGACCCTCAGTGGGCATGGATGTTTCAGGAAGAGATTGTTTGATATGAAATTGGCTGAATCGAGTATGTGTGAGTGTGGAGCGGCCTACGAGGATAGGCACCACGTTCTGTGGGAGTGTGTGCTTTATGACGACCTGCGCTGTAAGACGATGGATGGAATGGTACGCGAAAAGATTGGCCCGGTTTACTACCCGGATCTTGTGGACGGTCGGGAGAGCTTTGGCCGGCTGCGTGAGTTTGCGCACGGTTGGCATGCAAGGAGAACTGCTATGGATAGATGCGCCTTCACAAATGAAGGCCAGCCCGGAACCGAAGTCGTGCTGTATTTGTCCAGCCCTGAAAGAGAGAGTGACACAACGGGACAAGGAGTAGAATAAATAACTTGTAGAGAGTCAAGAAAGTGCACGCGGGAAAGAGCCCTGAGCAAGTACCGCGTGCATCTTTCGAGATTCGGCCCGTATAACCGTAAGGTTGGTGGGGCCATGGGAGGTGGAGGGTTGTTCCCATCTCTGGGCTGGGGCTCCCCAGTGCCAGCTCCTTCCACTTGACCGCATCCAGCGCAGAGCGGCTCAAATCGTCGACGATCGAGTCCTTTCCGATCGGCTCGATTCATTGGCGCTGAGAAGAGATGTTGGCATCTCTTTGCATTTTCTTTCGCATTTACCACGGGGAGTGCTCTGAGGAATTGTTCGGATTAATCCCAGCCGCCAAATTTCACGAACGCACATTGCGGCAAAACTCCCGAAACCATCCGCACCATCTGGATGATTGATGGTCCACCACTGTGCGATTTAGAAGATGCTTTCTTCCTCGCACAACTTCCTTGTGGAATAGTTTACCACGATACGACTTAGGGAACTTCAAGAAAAAGCCTACTCCTTTTTAAAAGGCCGCCAACGCATCAGCAATTCTCCTGGTGTTGCGGTTGTTCATGGGCGGCGGTAGTCACTTACCATCAGGTGAGCCGCATGCTCGTTTGCCCCCTTTCCTATAAAAAAAAGACAAAACACAGGTCTTGTGTAATACCAATGCAGATAGTTGTTGGTAACACTAAGCGCGAAGTTGTTCACAAATAGTTTTTCCTGGGGCTATTGGATAGACTGAGTAAGTCCAACTTCGACCGAAAGGTCAATCGACAGATTCAGCACAGCTGGACAGCTTTCGGGAGATTACGACATATCCTCTCGTCAGGTATACCTCAAAACCTGAAAACAAGATTGTACAAGCAGTGCGTGTTGCGAGTGATGACTTATGGATCTGAGACATGGTCCTACCCTGGTGGCTGTATGAGGAAGCTCAAGGTCACTTAGCGAGTTATAGAGGGGCCATTCTCGGGGTTTGTCTGTGTGATAGACTTAAAATGATAATTAAATTATTGCGGATATCCGCAGTAGAACCAGAGTAACCGACAAGTACCGTTCGGCGAAATGTAGGGCGGCCTCCCATTAGATAGAACCGACCTGGTAAAACATGCAGGAAGTCGACGGATTCAGGTAGCTCGGGATCGTGCCTTGTGGCATTTCTTGGGGGAGGCTTATGTTCTGCAGTGGACTTGTGTGTGATAGCTGGGACAGCTATCACACACAAGTCCACTGCATGTGCAGTCCACTGCAGGGACAGCGTGTGGATAGCTGTAATGATGATGATTAATTTTGTTTTGATATCTTTTTTTAAACGATGATTACCGCATCTACTAGATAGCTAAAATCGAACGTTGTAATCTCCAAATTACTCAAATTAATATTTACGATGTTGGTGTTATAAACTTTTACGGTGGAATGTTAAAATTAAAGTTTCAACCACCTCGAGCTGGAGCCATTTCGACTTCGCACGGAAATAACAAATGTATCAGGTCACGGGCGTAGCGACAGCTTTAATCGTACGTGAGAGTGAAAGTATTGTGATATATTTAGAGGAAAAGCCGATACGTTGCCTTTAACCATCAGTCAAAGAGATAGAAAGGTTTATAGGACGGCCATTGGGAACATTGTCATACAACAACTAAGATCTTGTATGTCAATAATATGTGATGCAGGTGATGTGATGGTGATGGTGAAGTGATGCAGGTGGCTCAGGAGTGTGCTTTGTGGCATTCCTTGTGGGATTTGATGTTCAGCAGTGGACTTGTGAAGGGCTGTAATAATGATGATGGTGATGATAAGCGATTTGTACATAAAGGTAAGAAGTCGCTAGATAAGTCATAAGATAAGCCGCAAGACTATGTGACTTGTACCTATAGGTAACAAGTCTAAGACGTCCATTGATCACTAATAAAAAACTAGATACACAATCAGTGACAAAAATGTCCTTACCGAATAAACGCCCACTCGGGGTGCGCTTTTAATTTGTACGTAGCTTTGTGAATACAACTTTAGGCAATGCATTTAAGATTGAATTTACTTTTATGTATATTTATTTCTACTAGAATTACGTCAAAACAATTGGCGACAGTTTTTAGAGAACTTTTGCATGGGGTTGTGCATCTATTTTTTTATTAGTGATCGATGAAGAAGTCGCTTAGTTTTGCTTTTATTTCTTAGTTGTTACAAAGAAACACTGTTTCTCATCTCCTGGTTTGTTTCTCTCTGTCGCCACAATATCGTATCAACGACACCCACGGGGCTGCTTTTGTAAACCTTCATGAATACCTCTAATGACTGAATGTTCTTTCCCGGCCTACGGAAACGCTTTCGTATACTTAAATTGGCCGAATCACCAAAAGTTTCTTAACTTGATTATAAAATAATTTAGTTTGCAAAGATCCAACATTCAAATTTTATAAGTAAATAATATCGGACCACAAGCGAAACACTGCGGTAATAAAATAATAATTAATAAACAATTACGGGATCGTTAGTTGGCAACAATTTGGAATCGAATAAATCAAAAGTGCGTCGAATTGTTAATAATTGATTTGGGTACAAGCATCCGCGGTCTGAGCATCGATGCAGGCACGCGGGCATGATTTTGTGTTTTTAATGGATATCAATGTTGAAGTCTACACAAATAATAGTAATAATTATTCTTAAAGTAAAGTAAAAGTAATAGTAATCTTTATACATTGGCGCATGTCCACTGCTTTCTCGTTTTTAGCTCAAGTGTGCCCGCCAGCTGCCCTAATGCGTGTTGGTGGACATCAAATCATCATCAGCATTACAGCCTATAATAAGGCCACTGCTGAACGTAGGTCTCCCCCAAGGAATTCCACAAAGCAAGATCCTGGGACACTTGTAAGAAATTCAGGAAGTCAATTCATCTAGTGGAGGGCCGGCTTCGCTTACTCAGTTTTCGGAAATTGCTACGCATGCGAGAGAAGGATGCGCTATGTCAGACTTGCACCAATTGAACCTCATGGTGTTCCACCTTTGCCGCAAATTGATAGGGTCTCGAGAACGATTTCACACAAATCCGGGGCCCTACCAGCGCCAACCGCCTCATAGTAGCCCCTCCTCTGGACAGCACAACTTCTACCTTTTCTCATTTTCAAGTAAGACGTAGAAAACATAAGGCGAGCTTTCCTTCGTTGCCTCGGCGACGGGTTCGTCAAGCTATATGACTGGCCCATTGTCACTTTAACTTAGTGATCTGTTGAGCTATGCCATTTACTTCTGGTCTTACTGTGAATATTCTCATTAAAAAGTCTATCACACAGAAAAAGTTCTAGCATAGTCTCCCATAGCTCGCTGAGCGATCTTGAGCTTCCTTCCATCTTTTTTCAGATGAAAGTAACGTTCAGCGAATGAAATATATTGAAATTGAAGGTTTAATTTTCAAAATATGAAATTAAAATATTTGTTTGTCAAAGCTCAACACGTTTTTTAATCTACTATCGTTTCAAAATGAGTTTCCTCTGCCCGAAGGAGAAACCACAAAAGGAGTTCTCTTTTCAATAATTTTTCTCTTTTCTTTTCTAAAGGTTTTTGATATCATATTGTTTCGTAAAACAACACTGTCCTGGAAAAAACCAGCAAGAAGCCAAGCGATGTTTTATAAATATTAATTTACAATATATATAAATTGGATATTTTGAAGATTACCAGTATGCACTACACTGAAGAAGCGCGGAGCGTATTTAGAAGTGAGAGCAAGAATGTGCCTAGCAGTAGGACGTATATAGGGTGCAACTTTAACTTTTACTTTTAAAAGGTGTTTACGTCCTGCAGTAGTCACTTTTTGATTTATCTGTTTTTGACGGACGATTTTGGTAAGATTGTTTGTCACTCAAACAGTATAATAATACTTATTGAATATGAAAAGGTGAGATACTTAACGAGCTACATGGAATGTCTACACGTGATAAGTTGAAACAAAACTCCTCAATCTTATTCTTCAAGTTCCCAGCTGTCTGATAACAGCTTTCCCATAACTGCGAAAATAACTTGACCTTCCACTGTGTAAAGAACGGGGGTTGTAGGTCCATCATTGTTCGAAAGTTTCTCTCAAGCGTCCAGTTTAATATGATCTTTATTCCTATCTTGCTATTATTGTCTCTGTATGGATAGGTCTTAACTACCTTACTTAACTGTGGGTGGAGGGGTGGTTACATTGATTTCAGCAACGAACCTTCCCCTTTCCTCCAACCTCTCCAAGCTCCATGTTTCTTTCAAGTGTAAGATAATGAATTGAGTGCGAGTTAATAATCATAACTTTTGCTTGTTACCTAGTTGTCTTAGAAACGTTAAGGTGCGTATAAATTTTTAATTGTTTATTTTTAAGTTCCCAGGCGGATGATAAAATCGACAGAATTTCAATACCTCCAAGTTTCCACGTTAATAGAAGCCAATTGTACTGGACAGAATGTCTACCAGAGTGTGATAATATAAAAGGTAAATTGAGCGGACTTATTACTATTAGGAATTCTTTGCTTGTCAACCTTGTGAGACAGCGATAAATGTTGGGAGGTGTAAATGAGGGCTAATAATTTTCCACTCACCAGATGTCGCTAGGTGTGACTGAGGTAAAGTTTATTTTACACAGTGTCAGTTAATTGAGAAATTAGTTTTAAATAATAGTTAATCATTTTCTAGAATATTATATTAATACACAACATAATGCGTCAGTGGTTTGATTTTTAATTTTTTGCACATTATATCTCTTTTTTAAAACAAGTCGTCTTTTAGTTATATTTATAGTTTGGTTAATTCATTTCCAATGTAATTAATATAAAATATAACTAATAATACAGAAAGAAACCTTAAATATTACATTTTCCTAAGAAATTATTGTCCCCGCTATGAAATCTGTCAAATATTTTATCTCACTCTAAAGTGGCGCCGCCCTGGTGGCAGAAAAAGTCATGGATATTGGCGGTAAAAATTAAAATTTATAGTTTTTTTTACAGAATAAGTGACAAATAAGCACACAGTCTACCTGATGGTAAGTAGATGCTGAGGTTCATAGATATCTACATCTACTCTCAATAAATAATCAATATGCAGACGAGTTGTCACTCGTGAGGACGAAGATGGAATGCCTCGTTTCCAAGAAAAGAGATTTTCGGTTTTCTACACCCACCATGCAAAATTTTTGAAACACAGCAGCATTAAGCTGTTATTTTACGCTATTGTTCGTTGAGGGCGTGGTCATACCTCGGTCGAATCGATCCATTCGTGATTTAACTATAGTATACATTCAGCATGCCTTTACCCCGTAAAAAGCATTTAACTTATAAACAAATGCACTATATGTATGTAGTATAATAATAATATAATGCATATTAATATTAAATAGAAAATACATTTGCCGTACGGTGGCAGCCTAAGAGTATCCACTACCCCATATTACTTCAGGGTGTCGTAAGGAGTGACGGAGAAAAATTTAAACAGGTGATGGAAGATCTTCCTAATAACAACGCAATAACAAAAAGAAAACTGTGGTTGTCAACCCCCCTGTCAGTAGTGGGAACTATTGTAAATGGTTCATTGGAAGGTGAGGGAAGTCTAAGTTTACCTGTGAATTTTTTAAAGGGATGCAAACTTGTATATTCTATATATTATTTAAACAGTGGTAGAGCCACGCGGCAGCTTTTGCTGTCGCACGGATGGGTCGGCTCGAACCGGGGTGGTACCACGACCTCACAGAAAACCAGCGTGAAGTAGAGGTTCACCTCTGCGTTTCGCTTGGTGAGTGCAGGTGGCCGGAGGCTCTTTTTACTGGAAATGAGGCATTCCATCTTAGTCCTCACGGGTGACAACGCATCTACATTTTGATTTGTAATAGAGGATAGATGTAGATGTCTATGGGCCGCAGCAACCACTTACCATCAGGTGGACTGTGTGCTCGTTTGTCACCCTTATCCTATAAAAAAAATATATAATTACAAATATATTCAAAAGGACAGTTATTTTTTGTCTTCAGGTAATGTTGTTATTGTAAATTTGGAAGATATTTATTTTATCAAAATGATACTTAACTCATCGGGGAGAGCAGACCACTGGAGAACAGCAAGCACTGATAAGAATAATCAGGTCTAGTATTCTGTTGTGTGATACTAATCCTAAAACGGTTTGACTTTGTTTAAATTTGATCATAAAACGAATAAAGAAAATAAAAGTTATCCTTAAGTTGCAGTCATAGCTAGCGCGCACTATATGTTCATCGCTGTACAGTGATGCCTTGTTACCTTTAAATTAACACATGTTTCTGTATAAACGTAAATAGGAAACAACGTATATAGTCATGTGATTTTTGAAATTTTAAAAACAGACAGAAGGATAGTTTGTTATGATTGAGAAAATAATGAGTACGATTAAAGCGAAAGTAAAAGTGGTAAAGTTAAGACCTTACAGACTCGTATGCATATATGTCCCACTCCATAGAGTGTTTGAGGATAAAGTTTTGATTGTCCATAGATTTAAATTGTGCACTCAATTAAAAGATTAAGCTGTCATTTAAGACAATATTTGTTATTTTCTAAAACTGAGGTGTCACACGAACTTAAAGTTTACTTGATGGTAAGTTACTACTGCATTAAGTTACTAGTGATCTCTACGCTGTAGCGCACTGCCAATGACAAGACAAAGCTTTCACCTGATGGTAAGTGGTTGCTGTAGCTCATAGACATCTATATCTATCCTTGATTACGTATCACAATGCAGTTACGTTGTCAACTATGAGGACTAACATGCCTCGTTTCCAGTAAAAAGGGTCTCCGGTTTTCTACACTCACCATATAAAACACAGGAACATTAAGGTGCTATTTTACGCTGGTATTCGGTGAGAGCTTGGTCCTTCCCCGGTCGAGCTGATCTATTCGTGCCACAACTATATCAATAATATAGCTGCAGCTAAACCAGGTAAAGCTAAAAATTAGTAAGAGTTAATACCAGTTGCAGTTTTAATGTTAATGTATTTTGGGCAGCAAAAACTAGTCGAGTATTTAATACGAATCAAAGTCAATGTGAAATGCTATTTTTGGTAAAGAAGTAGAAGATGATGTCTAAATAAGAACATGGTGTTTTAATTATAGGAATACTTTAAAGGTATCTATTCAGACGGACGAATCTTACCACCCAGTAAATATGCACATTATAATAGAATGTGAGTTGAAATAGAGAAATCTTATTGAGATAACAGACCTGGATAAATATAACATTTTTACATAAAATAAATTAGAATCTTCTAAACTAGTTCTATATCGATTCAAATTGAAAATATGTATCATTTGCAAAATTAATCACGAGTAGCATTGACATTCAAAACTGATATTTTAACTTATGCATTAAAATACTTCTTAAAAAAAAACAACGTGGGCACAATAGCAAAAGTAATAAGAGCGCAATGAGTAAAATCCAAATTGGCGAAAAAGATGGCCGTTGCGCCTGTGCCGAGATCACGGCGTTGCTTATAAACTTTTATTTTACGACTTAGCCACTTTTGCCGCTATGACGGGTTTTTTCGACTACAATTTTAATAACTTCGGCCGAATTTGCTCTCGTGGTAATATTACACAAATTGGAAGAAATGAGACACTACGTTGGGAATGAAACAAGGACAAAACGTTCACGTAACGGTGGAATTTATTTCTTATTTTAAATACGGCACAATTTTTTCAAGTAGGGAAATAAAATGTTGCTGTATTTACATGAAGATAAGGCCGTTTCTAGATTAAACAGTACAATTGTACTTAAGATACGATAGATATAATGAGCTGGTATTGAGCGACTGCTGTTTATATTTTTTTAACATAAAATGGATGTGACAATCGAACTTACAGTCAACTTGGAGATAATTGTATTTACAGACACCTGGAACTAACTTTAATCAAATGAGGCTACAGATGCATTATCACTTCCGAAGACTAAGAAAGACTAAGATGGAATACTTCACAGTCTATGATTATACTGGATTTCTAAGCCCCAGCAATGCGGGGTGGCAGTGTTCCGGTTCGAAAGGAAATAACTAATAAACCACCCATATGGAGGGCGAAGCAGAAATCTGTAAGAGGGTGGTGTTTGTTGGTATAAGTAGTTGGTACTTACCCAGATGAAACCTTTGGCATAAAAGATGTTTACCATAATAATTTCTCATAGTTATCTATGAAAAATTATTACGCTATGGAACTCGGTCGTCGACGACCGAGTTCTTTCTGATCGGCTCGATACACTGGCACTGTGTAGGGATGTTGCATCCCTTTGCATTTTCTATCGAATGTACCATGGGGAATGCTCTGAGGAATTGTTTGGATTAATTCCTGCCGCCGAATTTCACGAACGCACATCGCGTCAAAATCCTCGATACCATCCTCACCATCTAGATGCTTGGCGGTCCACGACTGTGCGTTTTACTAGGAGTTTTCTTCCTTGTACAACTTCTCTGTGAACTGGTTTACTACCGGCGATTTTTGCGGACCGATAAGACTTAGGGACCTTTAAGAGAAGAGCTTACACCTTTCTAAAAGGCCGGCAACGTTAAATTTATTTAATTTTGTGGATTTTATCGCGTTTAATTTTAACTCTTTTTTGAATCCTGACGTTTTTAGTGCTTTAGAACACTGGAAACCCAGTTTTATTTAAAGAGTTCTACTCCCTAGAAAAGAGAAAAGAAACAAGAAAACATACATGTTTTAAACGTTTTGCATAACAGACGAAGACATTCAACATTTAAACCTATGTTTTCATACGCAGTAGAACCATGATGGAGCTATAATATGACTGCAACACGAATGGATTTGGTTGACTGGGGAAGGAACACGCTCTCACAGAATCATCATCATCATCATCATTTCAGCCCTTTACAAGTCCACTGCTGTACATAGGCCTTCCCCAAGGAATGTCACAAAGCACGGTCCTGATCCACCTGCACCCATCGACTTCCTGCTTTTTTACCATCGGTTTTCGGTTCTTCGAGCTATATGGCCGGCCCATTGCCACTTACTTCAACTTAGTAATCCGTTGGACTATGTCTAGTTCTACTGCGGATATCCTTATTTCTAAGTTTATCACGTAGAGAATCTCCAAGCATAGCATAAAGCTATGAAGAGGGCATAGCTTTCACAGGATACCAGCGTAAAATAGTATCTTAATCCTCCTACTTTTCGTATAGTGAGTGTAGGGATCCGCTCTTTTTACTGTAAATAAGGTGAAATGCCTTGTTTACAGTGAAAAGAACGGTCTTAGTTGTCAGGGGTGGCTACACATCTATCTGAAATTTTGATTTTTAATCGAGGATAGAAATAGATGTATATAGGATACAGCATCCAATTACTTTCAAATGAACTACGTGCTCGTTTGTTACCCATAAGGGTAAGCAATTTATATAGATTCATATTTTTTTAAAGAATAATCTATTAAAAAAATATGAATCAATATAAATTGCTTGCCGTCTGAAATATCGGCAGTGTGCCAGAGCTTACTCGTACATCAATAACAGCGCGAATTAATATTTTTTTTTATAAGAAATGTTAGTGCTGAAGTAAATGTAATATTGTTTTTAACAGTGTAGCGACGAAGTACTGCGATATAAAATTTTAATTTAATCTAAATTAACTTTAATTATCCATATAACATTATATCACATTGTCCTCCAGACCGAATTTCGGTTTGTGATCTGCGCAGATCAGGATTATTGTGCCCATATGAGTGTATGCGCACAGGTGCACTCTCTATTTTCTTATTCTCATATTCCGATGGGATGGTAACCCGACACGACCGGAGAGTGATCAGGCGCAGGACCAACGGCTTTATGTGCTTTCCGAGGCACGGGGGTGAGACACCGCCAACTTCCTTACTCCGGGACGCATGATACATCCGGGAGAATTTCTTGTCAGAAAACTTAATAACTAATTTTTTTCTGACTCGGGATTAGAACCCGGGACCTCCAGATCATCAGTAGCGTTAACGACTACTAGACCAAAGAGACAGTCAACATAATAATATAAATGTTTATTAATATCATAAAAATACTAAATTATCATACTATCTTGCTCCCCGCAATATAGTGTCAAGAACGCTAACTGCAATTCCTTACTAAATGGCCATAGTTAGAATTTTAATAAGAGAAGAGCTAAGCCTCATGATACCATATTATATACGTGATAGCGCCATGCTGCAGCTATATTAATAGTATAGTTGTAGCACGAATGGGTCGGCTAGACCGGGGAAGGATCACACTCTCACAAAATACCAGCGTAAAATAGCAGCTTAACACTGCTGTGTTTCGTATGGTGGGTGTAGAGAACCGGAGACCCTTTTTACTGGAAGAGAGGCATTCTATCTTAGTACTCACGGCTGACAACGCATCTGCATTTTAATTCGAAAACGAAGATACATGTGGATGTCTATGGGCCACAGCAACCACTTACCATCAGGTGGACTGTGTGCTCGTTTGTCATCCTTATTCTATAAAAAAAACCATTGGCGAAGACAAGTTACGGATACAGTTCCTATAGTAATTTCACCGCACGTGCACCCGACGGACCGATATAGCAAATGGCTCAAATATGAAGTCACATCGCACAGATTTTTAACAGTGGTAGAGCCACGCGGCAGCTTTTGCTGTCGCACGGATAGGCCGGCTCGAACCGGTGTGGTACCACGACCTCACAGAATACCAGCGTGAAGTAGAGGTTTACTTCTGCGTTTTGCTTGGTGAGTGCAGGTGGCCGGAGGCCCTTTTTACTGGAAATGAGGCATTCCATCTTCACGGGTGGCAGCGCATCTGCATTTTGATTCGCAAACGAGGATAGATGTAGATGTCTATGGGCTACAGCAACTACAGCACTTACCATCAGGTGGACTGTGTGCTCGTTTGTCACCCTTATCCTTTATAAAAAAAAGACTCATACCTACGCCACTTCGATCATAATCATGATCAAAATTATAAATAACGCTTAATTAAATTCATTCTAGCCTATCAAATGTGTATTAAGTTGAATAAAGGCCTCTCCCATAGATGATAAATAGGGGATTGTGGTGTCTTTTCCATAGAGGCTAACTATCCAGGAGGACTATGTTCAGCCGTGGACTTCTCATAGGATGTAATGATGATGCCGATGACGGTTATGTGTATCATCCTTCCTCGTGGTTTCACAGTGACTACAATAATTTTTGAAAGCATTAGTAAACCATACTTTGTGTAGTATGAATGCTATTTTAGCTCTACTTTTCTCAAGAGGGTACAATTTTGCACGAAAAATTTATTCAATTTCAACATCTGTTATACGATTTCGGTCCCATCGCTGCCTTATACGCAGTGGGTATTGTTTCGTCTTGTGCTCGAAAAGTTTTACTTGTGAATTGTCTTTTACTACGTGAAGTTGCGTAGCATGCGCCATATATTATATCATTCATATTTTCTTATATTTACGCGTTACACATTAAATGAAACTCTTTTACGTATTCCATTGCATTTAATTTAACTTTTTAATTTCCGACATTTCGGGTGCTTTACAGCGCCCATGGTCACGGGGGGGAGGGGTACTGAGGTGTTTGACGTCCCGATGTCATAGTTAACCCGGCTAACTTTACTTTCATTCATTCATCATTAATAAGATATTATATTACATAGCTAAAGTATTATGGTAGAACTATGTTACAGCTATATTATGGTCGTAGCAAGAAAGGTCGACTCGACCGGGTAAGTACCATGCCCTCACGGAAAACCGGCGTAAAATAGCAGCTTCATGCTGCTGTTTTGCGTTTGGTTAGTGTAAAGAATCGACTTTTTTACTGACTACTAAGCATTACATCTTAGTCCTGAGGGGTGACAACACATCTGCATTTTGATTCCTAATCGAGGATAAATGTATATAATACCTTTGAGCTAAGATATCCATTTACAATCAAGAGGACTGTGTGCACGTTTGTCCCCTTATTTACCATAAAAAGAAAATCCAAAGAACCATGGAAAAGAAAGGTCCTCGAGGTCAGCCTCGTATTGGTAAAAAATGTCAGAGAGTGGCTGAACACTAGATAGAGTGATGACGTGATAAGGCATACAGGAAGTCGATGGATGCAGGTGGCTCAGGACCGTGGTTTAGGTTTACAATCACTAAAACAACGAGACAGTCTAATATCTATGTGCCATTCATCAGAAACATGTTTTATTTGAACTGGATTCACTATAACAACAGCAAAACTTTGGGATATATTGTTTACGAGCTGACTGGCAGATATCGCGGTAACAATTTCAACTTTGTCACTTGAAAAAAAATAATTTACTTTCTTTTTTTAAGGCTATGGTCGTAATCAATTTTTTTACAGCAAAAGTTTAACTCAAGCGTTATTACCAGGGAGATTGACGGATGTCGAATGTATTATTTTGGTTGATGATATACCCGTGTAGTGGCGGTGTAAGAATATCCACTAACCCATATCGCCCAGAGGGAGTCGTAAGAGGCCACAGTGGGAAAATTAAACAGGTGATGGGCAGTACTATCTTCCTGATAATGACTTAAAATAATAAAAAACTGCACTTGTCAATCCGCTTGCCAAACGTGGCAACTATGACAACATCCCTCCTTGAGGCAATCTGCGAGGGATGCCTTAGTTTCTGCAGTGGACTTTTATAGGCTGTAATGGATGGATGGATATACTCCTAGCAGTGTGCTGGCGAGGCAAGAGAAACCATCGCCTCTTTTAGTTCCCTGGCCAGGGAACGACAGTGGGAAACTACACTATTGGAAATACTAGAAGATCATTTGCCTCCCATAGATGACATGTTTACCATCTAGGGTAAACCTATCAATCTATAATAAAAACATTAATCCCATATTATCATTGTTGCTGGGAATTTATCGGATATGCATGTCTTTATTTTTGTATAAATTAACTTTGGGACGTCAATCTAAACACAGCTTCCCAACTAGCACAGACTGCAGGGTGTCTTTTTTAATGATAGTACGTACTTATTAAGTGGCGAAGCTTGCGAAGTCACTTATTGATTTCACGATGTCTGTCCGTCTGTCCGTCTGTCCGTCCGTCTGTCCGTCTGTCCCACGATTATCTCAAGAACGGTTTCGAATTTTCAAATTCTGTTTTCGTCAATCGATTACTGATCACCCAGGCATCTGAACCTCCTATTTTGAAACTGATTGCTCAACGGCAACCGTTAGAAACCGCTACAAAGCTGATTGCTTCGCCACTTTGCTATGCTGTTAGCTTGCTAGGTTTATTTTTTTATAGGATAGGGTGACAAGCGAGCACACAGTCCACCTGATGGTAAGGGGTTGCTGTGACCAATAGACATCTACATTTATCTATACAAATAAATAAAATTGAAGTGTGTGTTGGTAATGTTACAATAACAGCTTTTCACTAAATGCATATGAAGGTATATACGATACTTATAACAAAAACATAATTTTTAAATCTTTTGTCTGTCTGTCTCTTTGTTCCGGCTAATCCCCAAAACAGCTGGACCGATTTTGACGGGACTTTCACTGTTAGATAGCTCATGTTACAAAGAGTAACTTAGGCTACTTATATTTGAGAAAAAGAATTAGGGTTCCGCGCAACATAACTAAAACCCTAAAATTACATGCGGGCGAAGTCGCGAGGAACAGCTAGTCCTCAATAAATAATCAAAATGCAGATGAGTTGTCACCCGTGAGGCCTAAGATGGAATGCCTCTTTTCCAGTAAAAAGGGTCTCCGGTTCTATACATTCACCATACGAAACATAGCAGTGTAAATCTGCTATATTACACTGGTATTCTGTGAGAGCTTGGTCTTTCCCCGTTCGAGCCGACCCATTCGTGCTACAACTATACTATTAATGTAGCTGCAGCATGGCTCTACCACGTGTGAATTATTATTTTGTTATATTAACCTCACGGTGTTGACCTGACCCACCGAGCATGTGGTAAATCAGCACTTTGAAATTAATAATTTCATTGATGCCGGCGGGGATCAAACTCGGTGTAGGCGTCCTGGGAAATTCTATTATGGACGGTTATATCTTGAGCTACCACGACGAAATAATAACAATGCATTCTAACTTATTCATTCATTGCAGCCTATCCACGTCCACTGCTGATGATAGGCCCCCACAGAATGCATAATAAGGGTTGGAAATGGCAGTTTTTTTTCTTGGTCTTAAAGAAGAAGACGCTGGTTACCCATCTCTAGGTTTGTTACCCTCTATCGCCTCTTATGGTACTTATGGGACGATATGGGATATGATTACGCCGCCACTACACGCTTAACTTAGTTCTAAGTCAAATAAGTTATATCGTAGCCTTCGGAAAAATTAATCTGTAACTTAAGCAGTGTTTCTTTGTCGCTTCGTAATTAAGTTGCAGTTTTTAGCGAATTAAATCAGCATGTGATTTGGGATATAAAGTTATATACTTTGCCTTCTTCAATTCGGTTAAATAGGACGAAAATGGAAAACATTCCAAACTAACTCCCGACGTTACAACTTGCAGCACCCACGGGGACTGAGTTGTTTGATCCTTGGCTACCTTCAGCAGCTGCTGACTGTCTCGTTGGTTGGGTTGTAGTAGTGCGACTACTGATCATGAGGTCGCGGGTTTGGACCTGGGTCGGGTGAAAAATCAGTTATTGAGTTTTTCCATCCAAAAAATCTCAGTGGCTGCCCGGAGTCAGGAAGTTGGCGGTATCTCACCCCCGTGCCTTGGAAATGCTCTTAAAGCCGTTAGTCCTGCGCCTGATCTCCCTTCGGTTATGTTAGTGTACCGTTCCATCCGACTATGAGAGTGAGGGAATAGAGAGTGCACCTGTGCTTGCGAATACATTTGGCACCATAATCCAGTCCTGCGCCGATGGTTAGTCTCCGTTGAGGTTGGCCGCCGTGACTGAAATTCGGTCTGGAAGACATTATTATGTCTTCAGATTTAAAAATTAATTTTTGTCCGATCTACACAGGAAGAGCTCATTATATCTTAAACTAAGTGCCAGAAAGCCCATGTCATAGATTCAAAAACCCATCGATTTTTAAAAGTACATTACCGACAACTTTTTCAGAGTTGAAAAAGTTGCCGCCTCTTTAATATGCAAAAGACGGAAAGTAAATTTTTGTAATCTCTCTTAAAAGCAGGGAAGTTGGGCAACGGTATGAAAATATTACGAAACTCAATTCTGTGAAGGATTTGGGAGCAGTTTTCTAATTAATGCAGAAGAGAGATGGTTTAAGAAATGTTTTAAATTGTATTTATTTTTATAGAATAAGGGTAACAAATGAGCACACAATTCACCTGATGATAAGTTTGCGTGGTAGAGCCATGCAGCAGCTATATTAGTAGTATAGTTGTAGCACGAATGGGTCGGTTCGACCGGGGAAGGACCACGCTCTCACAGAATACCAGCGTAAAATAGCAGTTTAATGCTGCTGTGTTTCGTATGGTGAGTGTAAAGAACCGGAGACCCTTTTTACTGGCAATAAGGCATTCCATCTTAGTCCTCACAGGCGACAACTCATCTGCATTTTGATTTGTAGATATCTACGGGCCGTACCTTACATCAGGTGAACTGTGTGCCCGTTTGCCACCCGACCTTATAAAAAAAGTGTCTGTCTTGACCTATAGATATCTCCATATTCGATTAAGAATCAAAATGCAGAAGCGTTGTCACTCCTGAGGACTAAGATACGAGAGAGTGCTTCGTTTTTAGTAAAAAGGGTCTCCGGATCTCTACACTCGCCATACGAAACACAGCAGCATTAAACAGCTATTTTAGGCTGGTATTCTGTGAGGACGTGGTCCTACCCCGGTCGAGCCGACCCATTTAGGCTACAACCATTATATAGCTGTAGCATGGTTCTACCGCTTTTTAAACTAACGTAAAATTTTAATTATTGTAGTACCTTTTTAGGTGATAGGGTTATTTTTTGGACGGAGTCTGTCTAGGTAGGTACCACGCTCTGTCCTATTTGTGGCGCCAAGCAAACCAAACCACGTGATATAATATGTATTTTTAACAGACTTCAATAAAAGGAGGAGGAACTCATTTCGACTGTATATTTTTTGTTTGTTATCCCATAACTTTTTTCTAGGCGAACCGATTTCGATGTTTCTTTTTTTAAAGCTGGTGCTTCTCATGTGCTCCCATATAAATTTGATCAAGATCTGACCAGTAGTTTTTGAATTATGTAGATGTCTATGGGTCACAGCAACCATTTACCATAGGGTGGACTGTGTGCTCGTTTGTCACCCTATTCTATAAAAAAAGGCCTATGTTCATCACTCGACTTTATGGTCTGTAATAGATGGATGTATTCATTAATGTATATTATAATAACAATAAAGTAAGAAGTTGGCAGTAAACGAAATTTGATTACAAATGATTGAAATATCTTGCAAAATTATTTGAGGAAACGACAAAATTGTTTTTCAGGCACGCAAATTGAATCAAATTTTTATATTAAATTGTTCCAAAGATGGAGAAAAGGGTGGCTTGAGTTGTGTATGTTGCTATATACGAAATTCTCATATTTGACTGTCCCGTTGGTATAGTAATCGATAGCGTGACTGATCTTGTGGTCTCGAGTTTGAATCCCATGTCAGAACAAAATCGGTTTTAAGTTTTTTCTATCTAGGAATGCTGAGTAGCATCCCTAAGTCAGGAAGTTGGCAGAATTTCACTCCATGCCACGGAAAGCACGTAAAGCCGTTGGCCCTGCGTTTGATCTCTTACCGGTCGTCTCTTCAGATCATGAGAGTGAGGGATTAGAGAGTGCATCAGTATTTGCGCACACACTCGTGCACTATAATCTTGTTCTGCTTAGATGGCTAGTATCCGTTGAGATTGGCTGCCATGATCGAAATTGGAGGGTACTATTATAATTATGTATGACAATTATAATTATATTGAAATTCAATTAATGTTATTATTCACAAACAAATGCTGCGTATTATTAACGGATAAAAGTTTTATTATTGACCGTGTAGTGATGGCGGAAGAGAATCCTCTACCTTATATTATCCTGTAAAAGCTAAAGGTGCAGCCTATATACGGTCTACTGCTGGATACAGGCCTGGTCTTTTTTCTAAGAGGGTTTTAGGGCAAGGCAGTGTCCGCTGCGACGCCCCAATGAGTGTTGGCGAAATATTTTTTTTCTTATTTCTCAGATATGCAGGTTTCCTTAGGATATTTTCCTTCACCGCCGAGCACTTGGTAAATCAGCGCTTAAAATTGCCATGAACAACTCCAATGGTGCCGGCGGTGATCGAACACGGGTTGCTCGCGTACTGTGTCATTTTAACAGCGAGCGCTAATCATCTGAGCTACCACGGCTATTATCCCGTTAGTGTCGTAAAAGTGACAGGAAATGGACAGCAGCATCTTCCTGATAAAAACTCCCGCCTGCCAAACGAGGCAAATATGGCGAATGTCCCCCTATGAGATTCATCATCATCATCATTACAGCCTATCACAAGTCCACTACCGAACATAGGCCTCCCCCAAGTAATGCCACAAAGCACGGTCCTGAGCCACCTGCATCCATCGACATCCTGCATCCTTCCTGCACGACCTGGTCGTCACTCCATCTAGTGGGAGGGACGTCCTACACTTCGTCTGCCGGTACGACGCCGCCACTCGAGAACCTTTATTCCCCATCGGTTGTCGGTTCTATATGGCCGGCCCATTGCCACTTCAGCTTACTAATCCGTTGGGCTATGTCGGTCACTCTGGTTCTACTGCGGATATCCTCATTTCTAAGTTTATCACGCAGAGAAACCCCGAGCATAGCCCTCTCCATTGCTGAGCGACCTTGAGCTTCCTATGAGGTTATCTATGGAGAATGCCTAAATGGACTTATGATAGGCACCGATGACTGAATGCAGTAAGACTTAATGAGTGATGGTGGCGTAAAAAGTTATACGTGGTAGAGCTACGCTGCGGCTATAGCATGAATGGGTCGGCTCGACCGGAGTCAGACCACGCTTTCACAGAATATCAGCGTAAAATAGCAGCTTAATGCTACTGTGTTCCTTATGGTGAGTGTAGAGAACCGGAAATCTTTTTTTACTGGAATTGAGGCATTCCATCTAAGTCCACAATAGCGACAACGTATGTGCATTTTGATTCTTAATTGAGTATAAATGTAGATATATATAGGCCACAGTATCCACTTACTATCAGGTGAACTATGTGCTCGTTTACACCTTATTCTATAAAAAATAATACGTCATTTCAATCTCACAAGTGTCTTAAGAGACGTAGGAAGTTTTTAAAGTCATCTTCAAAATAATGGTGAGATGAAATTGAATTCGAAACACTTTCGGGTGTAAGTTTGCAAGGCGTGTAACGATAGTTACTCGAATGAATGTTGCCGTTTTGAATATAGCAAGTTTAATGTCTTTACTTATCATCTCTAAACGAATACAAGATCGATGCAAGAACTTGATATTATGTAAGAAGTAAGAGAAGAATTTAATTGTCTCTACCTCTCGCCTTTTTATTTCTACTTTTAGGACAATCGGTACTTTGATTTATTCATTTACTAGCTGTGCCCGCGGCGCAGCTCGCGTATTTGGTTTTACTTAAATAATTTGATGTTAGAGAATATTAAACGATTTATATCATTACTGTATGAATAAGTGGTAACAAAATAAATCGATATGCTCAAAGTTCTAAGTCGTTTATGATAGATCTTCTGTGTAAACGACGTTAGAAGTAGACTTAGCCGGGGCGTACAGAAAACGGTTACGGAGACTACTAACGCGGGAAAAAAGCAACATAGAGTTGGCCATGTGTAAAACAATCAGTACTGACGTCCACTCCTGCAACGCGTAAAGTTTAACCTTGAGCTTTATTTACAATCATCGCATAACACACTCTGAGTGGGGTGGGATGTTCGATGATCATCGATGTTAAAAATTAAAACATCGATGTTTTAACATCGATGTTGACACATGTCAAACATCGATGTCAATGAACCCATAAATGATAATTGGGAACTTGCAAACAATGCGAACCGGCGAAATCAATATCAAATAAATCTTGCATCTGCTCTGAAGATTAAAAATTTTGAATAATTCTGAATTCCTGAACGCATCGTTAACCTAAAAAAATGTCATTATGGCGTGTCAAACTTAATTGTCACCTGTAATGTCACAATGGTCACTGCTTTCGTTTTATTTTGTAGCGTAGTTGTCGGTTGTCGCATAATAACTATTCTACGTAAATTGTATGGAGTGTAGAGAAAGTTATCTGGTATTAGAGGGATTCTGGGTATAAAACAATATCAAGACATTTTATTGCAATTTTGCTACTTTTAGTCGAGTTTTGTTGCATAACTTGGGCGTACGTATTTTTTTCTGGTTTTCACAAATGTCACAAATTAATATACTATACAATGTTCAGAAATAGACACATGTTGTCACCATTTTTATTATATGTATAGATTTAAAGAGCGATGGCGCTGATAACATCAATTCTAAAAATAAGAGATTAATTGAGGCGATTGATACAATAAAACATAAAAGGACTTATAAATCAGTGCCTGTAGAGTAAGCAAAAAAGAAAGTTTGATCCTCGCCGAAAAACGAAATAGTTAATAGCTTTTTTTAAATTTAATTTACCACATAGAGTACTCGGTGGTAAAAAATGAATGAGATTGTCAACACGCAGTAGGGCAGCGGTAATATAAAGATTAGAAGCAAATATTATTTAAAATAATATTTGCTTTAAAATAAATTATTAAAACAGTGGCAGAGCCACGCGGCAGCTTTTGCTGTCGCACGGATGGGCCGGCTCGGACCGGGGTGGTACCACGACCTCACAGAAAACCAGCGTGAAGTAGAGGTTCACCTCTGCGTTTCGCTTGGTGAGGCATTCCATCTTAGTCCTCACGGGTGACAACGAATCTACATTTTGAATTGTAATAGAGGATAGATGTAGGTGTCTATGGACCGCAGCAACCACTTACCAACAGGTGGACTGTGTGCTCGTTTGTCACCCATATCCTATATAAAAAAAATATGAAATTCATCTACAGGAAAAAACCTTAACCTGCCTTTTTGTGTCACATTTGTGCAACAACACCATCTATCGATGAAATTGGGTAACTATTGTATTTTAGACTTAGCTAATAAGGTTAATATATTTTTGTATATATTTATTACGTTCTTTATGTAATACTTTTGTTTACTGCGTTTTAGATATAATTATATCATTATAGAACCTTATTTTACATTATTAAATTATGATTTATGTGATATTAATTTAAAATGTACTTGATGACTCATCCAACGCCACTATTAAACAAATTCGTACCTATGCTTTGTAACCATACTTCAGAATATTTGTCATAACTTTTGATGGAACGAACTGATATGAATGAAATAAAGACTAAATGTAACCCGAAGATATACTTAATAATTTACTTAACGATCCTTATGATATAAATTAGTACTTTATATGTGATACGTTAACAAACAAACAGACAGACAGACAGAAAATTCTAAAAATGGTAGAAATCTATTTAATTACTTATTTTTAGTACCCCCCAATCACTTTTATTACAAAAATATAAAATGTACAGACATCTGCTATTTACATTTTTATTATATGTATAGATAATCTATTTATAAAAACTAACATTACAAAAAGAGATAAAATCCTTACATTTTCCTAACAAATTAACTTCACTGTTATGTAATGTGTCAAATATTTCATCTCCTTCCTAAGTGGCGCTGCGCCACCCTGGTAGCAAAATAAGTCGTAGATGTCTTCTGTAACCGGGCATCAGAGCATATAATTCAGATTGAAACATGCGTTGTAAAGATTATAAAACTTGAATGAAATATTTAATCTTTATTTTCTAGGTGGCAGAACTCAATTTTAGTGTAGGAGTCTCTTTGCTTTGGCACCATTCTCTTACCCATTTCTAAGGCCAAGTAACCCGTACGTTTCTTTATAGTATAAGGGTGACAAACGAGCACACAGTCTACCTGATGGTAAGTAGATGCTGTGGCCCATATATTTATTCTCGATTAAGAATCAAAATCCAGATGCAGGTGTAAACGAGCATGCGGCTGACCTGATGGTAAGTGACTATCGCCGCCCATGAACACCTGCAACACTAGGGGAATTGCAGATGCGTTGCTGGCTTTCTAAAAAAGAGTAGGCTCCTTTCTTGAAGGTCTATAAGTCGTATCGGTTCGGAAAAATTGCTAGCGTCGATTTCTCAAGGACGTTGTGGGAGGAAGAAAACTTCTTGTAAAGCGCACAGTGGTCGACCGCCAATCATTTGGATCGTATGAATTGTATCGCGAGTATTGCCGTGATGTGTGATGGTGAAATTTAGCGTCTGGAATAAGTGCGAACAATTCCTCTGAGCACTCCCGTGGTAGATGCGCTAGATTACACAAAGGTATGGCAGCATCTCTTTGCAGCGCCAGTTAGTCAATCCGATCAGAAAGAACTCCCAACTCTTTAATCTGGAAATTTAGTACCTTGTGACAATATGGGCAACAAAAATAAAAAAGTGATAAATTAAAAGAAATGGCGCGCGTAAATCACGTATACATGCTCCTGAAAGATAACGATACGGAGTTACAACGACGACATATTGTCACGATCGTCAATTTTTAGTCCACTTAAAAAAAGAGGTTAACTATTCAAATGTATGTTTTTGTACATATGTTATATCCGTGTATTTTAAACCGATTTCGATACTTCTTTTTTATTAAATTTACATGGTTTTTAACGATTTTTTAAAACGTTACCCTGACACTAAGATTATCTCCAGTATCGTGGAGGCAAATCGCACATGAACAACCATACAGACGCGGCGCAATTATTTGTAGGACATAAAAATACTTGTTCCGAGGAGCATTCGAAGCCGCGACCTTCAGCGCCGTAACTCATTGCTAAGTCACTGCGCCACAGAGCCGTCAAAAGTTTTCACCAAAAGTGTGGAAAAATATGGTATGAAATTTTAAAATGGTACTATTTAGAAGATATTGGGCTTGTAATATTGCTTAGTGTACTTAAAAGGTTAAAAAATAAAAAAAAAACATGCGTCAGTGTCGTAGAGCATTCGGTTGGAACGAAGTTCCTTATTATTGATAAACGTATTATATAATTGATTAACAAATACAAATAAATGTATTATTAGTGTCTATTAAAATGAAGCGTCATTTAAAATAAAATGCACTATGACACAAGGGGTAGTGACGAAAAAATCTTACACTTTTTGTCGCCTAGCTCCCATCCGTCAAACCCGTACTGTTCGATAAGGAACTTCGTACCAATAACTTTTATTAAACGTAAAAGCCGACTTCAAGCAACAATATATGTGTTATAATTATAATATGATTATAATATGATTATTGTAGTGTAAGAAACAGATACAAGGATTGCTTAATATAGTTGAGAAAACAATTAGAACGAAAAAGGCGAGTTAGAAACAAATAACTTTTGCAAGGGAAAACAAATGTTTAGATATATCTGAAATATAAATACCGTGTAGTAACGATGTAAGAATATCCACTGCCCCATATAGTAGCCGTGTCGTAAGAGGCGACAGAGGGAAACAAATCAGGCGATGGGCAGCAGCGTCTTCCTAATAACGACTAAAATAAAAAAGGAAGTTTGCCAACCCGCTTGCCAAGCGTGGCAACTGTGGCAAATATCCCCCCTATGAGACAATCTAAGGGGAAGCCTATTTTCAACAGTGGACTTTAATAGGCAGTAATGGTAACGGAAATATCAAAGCTACAATATAAACAATTTCGTATTGTTTGATTTTGCTTATGATAAAAAAATCGTTAGAATTTTTTTCTGAGATTGGCATTGTGGGCCACGCGATAAACTCTTACCATTACTTGTAAGACATAATATAATATAGATTGTTATTTTGATTTTGTTAATAATGTCCTCCAGATTGAATTTCGGTCACGGCGGCCAGTCTCTACGGAGAATAACCATCTACGAAGGACGAGATTATATTGTTCGAGTGTATGCCGCAAGCTTAGGAGCACTCATTATTCCCTCACTCTCATAGACCGATGGGTCGGCAACCCGACACGGCCAGAGAGAGATCAGACTCAGGACCAACGGCTAAACGTTTTTTAAAATTTGTTTTAAGTAAATAAGTCGCTTATGTAATTAAGTGAGTCGTGGTAGCTCATATGGTTAGCGCTCGCTATAAGCTTCACAGTACTCCAGCAACCCGGGTTCGATCTACACCGGCACCAATGAAATTGTTAATTGCAATTTTAAGTGCTGATTTACCACGTGCTCGGCGGTGAAGGAAATCATCGTGAGGAAACTTGCATGTGGTAGTAACAGTGGTAGAGCCACGCGGCAGCTTTTGCTGTCGCACGGATGGGCCGGCTCGAACCGGGGTGGTACCACGACCTCACAGAATACCAGCGTGAAGTAAAGGTTTACCTCTGCGTTTCGCTTGGTGAGTGCAGGTGGCCGGAGGCCCTTTTTACTGGAAATGAGGCATTCCATCTTAGTCCTCACGGGTGACAACGCATCTGCATTTTGATTCGCAAACGAGGATAGATGTAGATGTCTATGGGCCGCAGCAACCACTTACCATCAGGTGGACTGTGTGCTCGTTTGTCACCCTTATCCTTAAAAAAAAATGTCTGAGAAATAAGAAAAAATATTTAGAAGACATGTGAAGTTCGCCAACACGCATTGGGCCAGCGCGGTGGACAATTCCTTGACCTAAAACCCCCTCAGGAATGATAAGAGGCCTCTGCCCAGCAGTGGGAAGTAAATAGGCTGCAACTTTTTTACTTTTTTTTTTAATAAGTCACTTACTAAATACGCCCTAAGACTGGGCACATGTCTTTCATTTTTTAGAAAGTTATAGAGTAATTTGTCCCCCGCGCTACTCCAGAGTGTTTAACAGACTTTACGTCTTCGAAATTTTATTTTAATTTCTCAGACGTCAGACGCCGAGCACGTGGTAAGTCAGCTCCAAATTTGCAATTCACTAAAAAATAATTATAATATCAAAGCACTAATTTTTTACGTGGTAGAGCCATGTTGCAAAAACAGAAACAGAAACTTTTTTATTCAATATGTATTATAAATAATACTTATTGAAAGTCACTCTCTGGTTTACTTACCACTGATTCGAAAAATACCTCTGTCCTGGGAAGAACCAGCAAGAAACCCAGCGGGACTTTCTTTTTTAAATAACAGCTTGCAATCATGTATGTTACACAATTAACAACACAAAACAAATTAGAAATAACTTGCTAATGATCACCTTATGTATGCAGTTATATTAAATGATTGTAGCACGAATAGGTCGGCTCGACTTGGCTGACAACGCATTTGCATTTTGATTCCTAGGCGAGGATAGATGTAAATGTCTATGGGCTGCAGAATGTATTTATCATCAGTTGGACTACGTACTCGTTTGTCACCCTGTTCTATAAAAAAAACATAATTGCATGGATCCGGCGGGGTTAGACCCCGAGATGTTCGCATAGTGTGGTATTACGGCAAGCGCTTAGGTTTTCAGTTACCACGGTGTTTGCAATCTATCTTAATGAGGGCATCCACGACTTTTTTGCCACCAGGGCGGCGCCACTAGAAAGTGAGGTATAATATTTGACAGATTTTATAGCGGGGAAGTTAATTTGTTCTGAAAATGTAAAGGTTATTGTCTCTTTCTGTACTATTAGCTATATTTTATATAAATAACATTAAAAATAAATAAACCAAACCACAGATATTCATAAAAGTAGAAAAATAAAAAAAGTTAAACATGTGCTTAAAAATTAAAGAGTAAACCACTGACGCATTGTTTTGTGTATTAATATAATACTCTAGAAACTGATAAACTTTTATTAAAAACCAACGTCCCAATTAAATTATATTGTGTAACAAAAAACTTTACCTCAGTGTCAACTAGCGACATCTGGTGAGCAGAAAATTATTAGCTCATTGTAGCCCGTTGCTTCTGAAGATGGTTGTAGTGTCCGCGAGCGGTATTCGTAAGTATTTTTTTTTATTAAAACTGAAGTGACTAACTTACAGTTCACTTGATGGTAAGTGTCTACTGCATGCAACTTTGAACGATGAACTACAGATATGTTGTCACCTCTGTGGACTAAGATGGAATGCTGTACAACTTATAATTACACTGGATTTTTGCATCACTGAAGATTAATATACAGTGTTATATATAGTATAACACTGAAGTATCAGCTTTCAAATAAAAAAAGAATACTCGAAATCGGTTTACCCAGTCAAAAGTTATCAGATAACACATAAAAAAAAACACAATCGAATTGAGTACCGTCTCCTTTTTGAAGTCCGTAGAAAACAAAACAAAACAATATTGACGGCTCCGTGACGCAGTAGCTTCGCAATGAGTTGAGCGTTGAGGGTCGCGGGTTTGAATCTCACACGTAACAAGTATTTGTTACATTACTACAACAAATGATTGATCCGGGTCTGGATGTTTGATCTTGTAAAATTAATGTATGGTATGGCCTTTACGATACAGGAGAAAATCCTAGTGTAATTTTAAAAGTAGTGTTTTTAAAAAAAAGAAAAAACACAACACTCACAGTAGTACATATGTCACTTTTTATCATGAATATTTGCTCGTTTGGAACGCTATTATTATAAAAATGTCTCTATTAGGACTTTTAAAGCTTAGTCGGAATTATATTTTTAATTTACTGATGGAGGAAGCTTGTTTACTATTATAACTGCAAACCTAAAAAAATTGTGACACCTTAAAATGCTTTTATTTTTGGCTATTGCTCTTTGATGGTTAGTATTTTCATTTAATATTTATGCCATAATTATTTTATAAAACAATATACAATGTTTGAGAGCATTGTCGTGAGAGCCGTTGTCGTTCAGGGGTTAAAGCACTCGTCCTAAATGTCATAGTACGTCAGCAACCCGGGTTCGAAACTCGTCATAAGCGATGAAGTTGTTAATTGCAGTTTTAAGTTCGGTGGTGAAGGAGAACATCTAGAAGAATGATGATAAATGAAAAATTAAGAAAAAAATTGAAAGACATGTATAGTTTATCGACACGCGTTGGGGTAGCGCGGTGAACATTACCTAGCTATCAAACTTTGATCGTAGAAGGAAAGTGGGAGATTTCCGGCCAGGCAAGGTCCGGGGAGCGGCCAAAGCTCCGAATGGTAGATTTTTGTGCCCAAAGCAAGGCTACCCTTCGGAAGCGGAGGAGGGAGGTGGTGAATGCTGATAGCATAACACGCAGCCGGCTGCGTGGTTATGTGGGACTCACTAAGAAGTGCCTACCCACTAAAACCACCTGTGGGACTGGCATTGGCCTGTACGGCCTTTCTGCCGAATCGGAAGCGGCCCCCTTTAGGGAAAAGGGGGCGCAGAGCACCCAAATGGTAGTTCAGAGCTATTCTATATATACTGCTTTATTTCAGAACTCCGATAGCGCGATTGAGTCTTCGATGAGTTTTGCTTGTGGCGCGACGACAGCGCCTCCACTTCACCCACCTGCTCAGACCTCCGGTGGGTGAAGTGTGTGAAGTGAAGGTGAAGTGTGTGTGAAGTGAGTGGTGGATCTGAGAATGCATGCTGTGTGCGTAAGGGCAAGTGACGCCGGTGTGAACGGTTAGCCGGTGCGTAATGCATGCCGTACTACGCACTTGCAAGTGATGCCGGTGAGAACGATGAACCCTTTCAGAAATGACATAATCCCTGTTCTCAGAAGTAGTACGTGTAACGTTTTGCTGTAACTTTACTGTGGTATATTAATTTACTAATTACTAATACTGTTTGTTTGTACAATAATTAATTACTTTGTAGAAATACATTATGTTAAAATGATGAACAGCTAAGCACACCAAAGATGTGTTTTGTCATTAATAATATAGTAAAATAGGTGGTGAAACATTCTATTTGATTTTACTTTGTATACAAAGTATTATTAATACGTATTAGTAAACTTAATTGAAATATACTTAACAAACAAAAGAAATTAAATTAATATTATATTATTATTTTCTAGCTAAGAGTATTCTTGTGTAATATTTACTTTTTAGTTCATCAGTTTCCAATACAAATGTTGTCGTTTTGCAATTTAGAAACACAATATTAGAAGTATTACTGTAGCAACTCATAAAAATTTATTAGTAAATTGAGATATACCTAGTAAAGTAAATAAATAAAAATTATGTTATTATTGTATATATTGCTGTATCTAAGAATATTAACTTAATTAGTGTCTAAAATATATGTTATTCTCTTGAGATTTAAAAACAGAATATTATAAGTACTACTATAGCAAATTTAAAGTATGACCGTATCAAGTAAATAAAGACACAAAGAAAATAAATGTACATATATATGTACATACCTTATTATCTTGTATTTCCTTCCATCCATCAATTACAATTCTTAGGCAAAGTTTAAAGTCATGTCCAGGTATCTAATTCTATGAATGTTAAATTGCAGTGTTATCTTAATTATATACGAAATTTTTCAAACTATTTTTTAAATGATTAATTTCTGATATATAGGTCAATAATTGAATAGACTCCTCTAATCGGATTCCCTCGATTTTTGGGAGACGTAAGTATGCTTAAGTACGGATTTTTGCAGATCGAATTCCAAGCAGGCCGAGCTTTCCGGGTTGCTGCAAGATACAGCTGCGCAGGCGCTCAGCGTTGAGCCGGATATGGAGAGATGAGATTGTTTACTCCCATGTCTCCATACCCGC
This sequence comes from Parnassius glacialis, assembly GCA_033319125.1. Taxonomy (NCBI): domain Eukaryota; kingdom Metazoa; phylum Arthropoda; class Insecta; order Lepidoptera; family Papilionidae; genus Parnassius; species Parnassius glacialis. Next base: position 3,258,046 of record JAVANC010000016.1, read on the forward strand.
TTGAATGCTTCTGCGTTGTCATCAACGGGAGATATTCGAGACGGAGTACATATCGTATTTTTAGGGTTCCGTACCTCAAAAGGAAAAAACGGAACCCTTATAGGATCCCTTTGTTGTCCGTCTGTCTGTCTGTCAAGACCCTTTTTCTCAGGAATGCGTGGAGGTATCAAGCTGAAATTCATATCAAATACTCAAGTCTACTGTCCCTTACAGCTGTGAAAAAATCAAACTTCTAACCCAACGCAATCAAAAGATACAGCCGTTTATGCCGCAAATTTTGGACATTCGCAAGGGAATCAAAACCTACAGGGTACTTTCCGTGAACTCAGAATCTTAGAATTTGGTACGAAGCAAAGTATTATAGCACAGATAAAGGGAAAATTGCGAAAAGCATCAATTTCTAGTTACATCATTTAATAAAAATATTTTTAATAATTTTAAACTTATATACCTACGGTATATAAGTATGGCAAATACCCCCCAATGACGAGAGTAACAAAGAGACGGCCCCCAGTCCCCGGCGGCCCCGCTATTCTTGGCTACGGTGGCGACCATGGTAACGGAGGGGCAGGGGGTGCTAAGAATCTCCGGTGGAGGTTCGGTTGCCACCTACGACGACTCGACCTAGCAACGTACAACGCACGCACCCTGAGGACTGACGAGAAGATCGTGGAGCTGGAAGAAGAGATAGACAAGTTGCGCTGGCATATTATAGGATTATCCGAAGTCCGAAGAGAGGGGGAGGACACGGTAATCCTCGAATCCGGCAACTTGCTCTGTCACCGGGAGGGCGACCATCTGTCCCAAGGAGGTGTCGGATTTATCGGCCACAAGTCTCTCGTTAACAACGTTGTAAAGATCGGTAGTGTGTCGACGAGGGTTGCGTACCTTATACTCAGAATCACCAGACGGTATTCGCTGAAGGTCATACAGGTTTACGCACCAACCTCGGCACACCCCGATGAGGAGGTGGAGGAAATGTATGAGGATATCTCTAGAGCCATGCATTCCTCCAAAACCCAATATACGGTGTTAATGGGAGACTTCAATGCAAAACTGGGCACAAGAGAGAGCGGTGAGCTGAAAGTAGGGAAATTTGGAATAGGGCAACGGAACCCAAGGGGCCAGCAGCTGGCCGACTTCATGGAGAAAAAGAGACTCTTTATGATGAACTCTTTCTTCAAGAAGCGGCCCCACAGGAAGTGGACCTGGTCGAGCCCCGACGGTTCGACAAAAAATGAGATTGACTTCATTATGACGACCAGACGACAACTGTTCAGTGATGTCTCAGTGATCGCGAGGGTGAAAACCGGCAGCGATCACCGAATGATTAGAGGCACACTGAGCCTAAATGTTAAGTTGGAGAGGTCTCGTCTGATGAAGTCAACGCTCCGTCCCCCTCGTGCTCTAATACAAAGTCCCGAAACCTTTCAGCTCGAATTACAAAACCGTTTTCAGTGCCTAGAAGACTGCTGTTAGACGGGAGATAAGGTTACATTCTTCTACAGATTTGACAGCATACAGGCAACTCAACAGACAGATCTCCAAATGCATGCGGCGGGACTTACGCAACTTCAATACAGCTCGTATTGAAGAAGCGATCGAGCGGAACCAAGGCTCCAAAGTCTTTGCCAGAGATCTGTCTGCCAGAAAGAGCCAACTGTCAAAGCTGAAGACCGAATGTGGCAGCATCGTTTCTGGGGCACCTGAGATTTTGAGTGAGATTGAGAGGTTCTATGGGCAGCTGTACACGTCATCGTTGGAGCCACACGCAAGTGTGAGTAACGATCCAAGAGCGAGTCTTATCCGACACTATTCCGAAGATATCCCGGACGTCAGTCTGAGCGAGATTAGAATGGCTCTCCAGCACCTTAAAAACGGCAAGGCCCCAGGCGAGGATGAAATTACAGCGGAGCTTCTGAAAGCGGGTGGAAGACCTGTACTTGAAGTCCTTCAGAAGCTCTTTAATTCCGTCCTCCATGGTGGCATTACACCGGAGGCGTGGAGCAGAAGTGCGGTGGTCTTGTTCTTCAAGAAAGGCGACAACGCTCTCTTGAAGAACTACAGACTGATTTCCCTTCTGAGCCGCGTCTACGTGCTGTTTTCGAGAGTCATTACAGATCGTCTCGCGCGCAGACTTGACAACTTCCAGCCTCCCGAACAAGCCGGTGTCCGAAAGGGTTTTAGCACCATAGGCCACGTACATACCTTACGGAAAATTGTACAGAAGTCCGAAGAGTACAATTTGCCACTATGACTGGCGTATGTGGACTATGAGAAAGCCTTTTGATTCCGTCGAAATTTGGGCGGTGCTGCAGTCCCTTCAGCGGTGCCAAGTTGACTGTCGGTATATCGAAGTGTTGAAGTGTTTGTACAGTAGAGCTACGATGGCTATCCGAGTACAAAACCAGAATACGAAACCTATCCAATTGCAGAGAGGTGTAAGACAGGGTGATGTTATATCCCCGAAACTCTTCACCGCTGCATTGGAAGACGTTTTCAAGCTTCTGGACTGAAAAGGATACGGTATTAACATCAATGGCGAGTACATCACTCACCTTCGATTTGCCGACGATATAGTCATTATGGCAGAATCGCTGGAGGACCTAAGCACTATGCTCAATGACCTCAATAGTGCTTCCCAACGGATAGGTCTTAAGATGAACATGGACAAAACAAAGATTATGTTTAATGTCCATGTCACACCTATGCCAGTAGTTGTTGGGAGCACTAAGCTCGAAGTTGTTGACGAGTATGTTTACCTGGGACAAATAGTCCGACTGGGTAAGTCCAACTTCGACCGAGAGGTCAATCGACGGATTCAACTCAGCTGGGCAGCGTTCGGGAAGCTACGACACATCTTCTCGTCAGACATACCTCAAAACCTTAAAACGAAATTGTACAACCAGTGCGTGTTGCCAGTGATGACTTACGGAACTGAGACGTGGTCCTTCACTGCTGGCCGGATGAGGAAGCTCAAGGTCGCTCAGCGAGCTATGGAGAGGGCTATGCTCGGCGTTTCTCTGCGTGATAAACTTAGGAATAAGGATATCCGCAGTAGAACCAGAGTAACCGACATAGCCCAACGGATTAGAAAGCTGAAGTGGCAGTGGGCCGGCCATATAGCTCGAAGAACCGACAACCGATGGGAAGAAAGGTTCTCGAGTGGCAGCCTCGTACCGGTAGGCGAAGTGTAGGGCGTCCCCCCACGAGATGGAGTGACGACCTGGTAAGACATGCAGGAAGTCGACGGATGCAGGTGGCTCAGGACCGTGCTTTGTGGCATTCTTTGGGGGAGGCCTATGTTCAGCAGTGGACTTGTGAAGGGCTGTAATGATGATGATGATGATGATACCTACGGATTTGTTCGGAACCCTCGGTGTGCGAGTCCGACTCGCACTTGGCCGGTTTTTTTATTATGCAAACATCGTTTAGTACGGATTATTATACTACTAAAGTGTACATTATTGATAATAACCACTGGTTATGAGGTGATCGCAACCACGCTGTTTCTAACTTTTTAACTAATTGTATAAAATAATATTTTGTAAATACATTTTATTACAAAAAATCTCGCTGCGTTTCTAGCTGATTCTTCCCAGGACAGAGGTTTTTTGCGATATATGTTAAAGTTTAAATTAATTTGAATAATTATTTGTGAAATCTGTATTGAATAAAACTAATTTTATTCTAATCTATTCTACTCTATAAGAGTTTAATTCTTAAAAACGATTTTCATGTAGCCCGTGGTACACAAATAAGATGGGGGGAGAAATTAGGGTTGCCACCTTCTTTTGAATAAATATAGTATTTTTGTCAAAAAAGGCGCATAAATATAGTCCTTTTGGGAAATTCAGGAAATAAAGTACACATTTATTTTTAACTTTTAAGCATTTTTCCCATATAAATTTGTTATTGCTCTTCGCTTTGGCCAATCTTAAAATAATTATAGGAATCTGAGCAATGACAAACGAGCACACAATTCACCTGATGGTAAGTGAATGCTGTGACCCATAGACATTGGTCTTCGGTTAAGAATCGAAACGCAGATGCGTTATCACCGCTGAGAACTAAAATGAAATACCGCGTTTTCAATAAAAACGGTCTTTGTTTCTCTACACTTATAATAGAAGACATATTAGTATTAAGCTGCTATTTTACTAGAATTCCTCCTCGGTCGAGCCAACCCATCCGTGTTACAACAGCTATAGCTACCGCGCAGCTCTACAACATACTAAATGGCTGTACAACGTATATAACAAACAGTCTTATAATGCGTTGTGCATATAATATAAAGAATCATACGGTAGAATTAAAAGTTACTTGTTAAATTATACAGGCATAAGACATAGCCCATAAGTAAAAGTGGATCTCTTTAGAAGTAGAAAACCACGTACGTAACCAACTGTGGTTAAAGTCTTACTTGGTATGAAAGTTGTTACAAGTTAAGCCGTGGTATATTCCCAAAAGCAGTTTGTTTGATTCTTCTATTTTTTTTAAAATTCCCGACGTTTCGGGTGTTTTGCAGCATCCATAGTCACGGGGGACTGAGATGATTGACGTACCGATGTGTAAGTTAATCCGGAGTACCTTAAGATTTTAAATTATTACTTTATTCTGATCTTCATAGAATGAACTTACTTTGTCCTGATGTTTTGCAGTGGTATGCTCGGGTTTAGTCTTAATTTTATTAATTACAGGATCCCAAACAGGTGGTAGTACCTAGCCTCCTTCTCTATTGAAATTCGGATGTTTTTTTAATTTCAATAGCCTAACATTTCATCTTAGGTAGGTGTCGATGTTCTTTCACAACGATTTGCGGTCTATAGTGTAACGGCCAGAGCCATATAGGATATGTTCATAAACTGCAGACTTCCCGGAGTGTTGGTGTTTCACACACAATTTAAATTATTAAGAATAACTCAAAAACTATTGGTCAGATCTTGATCAAATTTATATGGGACCACATGTGAAGCACCAGTTTTTAAATAAAAAAAGAATCATTGAAATCGATTCACCCATTAAAAGGTTATGAGGAACACACAAAAATAACATACAGTCCAATTGAGTACCGGCTCCTTTTTTAAGTCGGTAGAAAAAGAAAGAGGTTCCCAATTCGAGTCTATGTTTTTTAAATATATGTTACGCAATGTTTTCGTCAAATGTGACCCATTTTTGATGAGAACTGGTTTTGACTGATGATGATGAATGATTTTGGAGAAAAAATCCATCTCTAAGGGGGTTAATTAGGGGATGAAGTTTTAATGAAACTATTTACATGACATTAACATTGCGATATTCCTTAGTCCACTCAAAAGGGTAAGAAAAATTGACTGCAGTCAAGTCTGGCAACTTTAATAATGAACCTTAACTTTGCCATCAGGGGTGTACTGGTACAAAATTACGATTAACACGGAAAACGTAACGTTTTTCGAGACATCTCATGTGATATCCTTTCTGACTTTTTAGACAAATACTATTTTTAGGGCAAATTGTCCCGTCGGTCGGTGCAGATTATTCATAAAAACGTTAAAAGCGTAGTTTAAATTGGGCGCCAAACATGAGATTGTTTCAATTGGTCCTTACTCAGAATTCATCTTGACTGCAAGTAATAACTTCTATGTGAGCTATTTTGCACTGGCTGTGAGCTTTGACACGTGATGCAGTTTGTTATGTTAGTTAGTTATGTCTTTCCATGTTAACTTCGATGTAATAACGACATATTTATATCCATTTTTATTTATTATTATATTTATATTCTTTTTCTTATTATATACATATATAATTAAATTAATAGCAATATATATATATATATATAAATATTGTTTTACTTTAATGAATTCGCGAATAAATTTTTGTTGATAATTTGGGTCGTTTAGGTTAATTTTTTGTCACAATGCTAATTTAACTATTATAAATTTACCTATTTGTAACTATCTCGTAAATTTAATTATAAATAAAACTTAAATAATCTAAGAAATAAAAATAGTAGAACATACGTTGCGCTTTCGCTTAAGGCATGCAAAATAAAATATTTATTTGGAATACATTTAGAAGTCTAATTTTTTAATTCTGCACTATTTTCTTGAAGGTCCCTAAGTTGTAACGGTCTGGGAAATCGGTGGTGGTAGTCGATTCCACAAGGAGGTTGTGCGAGGAAGAAAACTTCTAGTAAATCGCACAGTGGTAGCCGCCAATCATTCAAATGGAATGGATGGTATCGCGATGTGCAATAGTGAAATTTAGTGGCTGGAACAATTCCTCTGATCACTCCCCGTGGTAGATGCGATAGAATAATTGCAAAGGCACATCATCTCTTCGCAGTACCTGTGAGTCAAGCTGATCAGAGAGGAGAGGGAGGAAATGGTAGAGAACAGTAGTCGACGATTCGAGCCGCTCTGAGCTAGATGTGATCAAGTGAAAGGAGATGCCACAGCAGTGCACCTGCCCAGATACGAGAACAGTATTCCATGTTGAACTTGCACCTAGTAAAGTAGCAATCAGCTCTACAAAGTACACCAAGCTTTTTAGAGGTCAATTTGACCTTTCCTTTCAAGTTACTGCGGAATTGACGTCATTCGATATTTTGAAGCCGAGGGTCCGATGTCAGCTGAGCCAACGAAGGCAGTGCCCCCAAATTGAAAAGATAAGACAAAGAGGTTCCTCTTAACTGTAAACGCGCAAGCTTGCGTCTTCTGGGGACTGATGGAAGTGGATAACATTTAGCCGCTCCCAATTCGAGAATTCGCAACAAACACTCGACTTCAAAGAGAAGTTTACTCCGGCACTCTACTACGTGTTAATATTTCTCAGAAAGAGGCATCACCAGAGCTTTTTTTTATAGGATAGGGGGAAACGAGCATACGATTCACCTGATGGTAAGTGACTACCGCCGCCCATGAACAACTGCAACACCAGGGGAATTGCAGACGCATTGCTGGCCGTTTAAAAAGGTGTAGGCTCTTTTCTTGAAGGTCCCTAATTTGTATCGGTCCGGAAAATTTGCTCGTGGTAATCGATTCCACAAGGAAGTTGTGCGAGGGAGAAAGTTTCTTCTAAATCACACAGTGGTGGACCGCCAATCATTCAGATGGTATATGATATCGCGAGTTTTGTCACGATTTGCGATAGTGAAATTGAGCGGCTGGAAATAGTCCGAACAATTCCTCAGAGCACTCCCTGTGATAGATGCGATAAAATACGCAAAGAGGTGCAACATCTCTACGCAGTGCCAGTGAGTCAAGCTGATCGGAAAGAACTCGGTCGTCGACGATTCGAACCGCTCTGCGCTGGATGCGGTCAAGTGGAAGGAGTTGGCACTGGGGAGCCCCTGCCCAGAGATGGGAACAGTATTCCATCTGAGGCCGAACCTGCGCCTTGTAAAGTTGCAAGCGGTGTGCCGGCATGAAATACTGTCCCGCTCTGCTGAGCACACCAAGCTTTTTAGAGGCCAATTTCACTACGAAACTGCACGTCACTCGATATGTCGACTCCAAGGATTCCGATACTGGCTGAGGCAAGAAAGGGAGTGCCTTGAAACTGAGAAGATACGACAAAGGGATTCCTTTTAGCGGTAAACGCGCAAGCTTGTGTTTTTTGAGGATTAAACTGGACTAGATTTAGTCGCCCCCAATCCGAGACTTTGTTCAACAAAAACTCGACTTCAGACACACGTTTGTTCCGGTACTCGGCGACGTTTTTCCGAGAATTATTGGCACGGCCGGTGTATAAAGCATCACTGCTGTCTGCCTGTGCTGTCGTCTGCATAGCAATGAATGTTACTGGTTTTGCAACATATCATTGATATGCAGAAAAAACAGTGTTGGTGATAGAACGCAGCCTTGTGAAACACCAGCGTTAATGGGCTTGTAATCGGAGCATGCACCGTCTACTACGATCTTGATGCTCCGATCTGCAAAAGAACTGGTGATCCAATTGCACAATTTCTCAGGAAGTCCAAGGCAGCTTCGAAAGAAGCGCTTTGTGCCAAACCCGATCGAAAACAGATCGAGAGCTGTCATCTGCATAACAATGAATGTTATTGGTTTGTAACATTACGTTGATATGCAGGTGGAACAGGGTAGGCGATAGTAAGTAGCCTTGTGGAACATTCGTTTTTTTGAAATACTGAATGTAGGTATATACATCTTTGTAGTAACGTAATATTAACGGTTATCAAATGTAATACATCGTTTTTAACACGTTGACCTTAACATTTATCTATAAAACTAACTTGGCATTCTAGTGATGCCACGATGCGACGGTTACTTTGCCATGTTTTGCTACAACCAAGGGTCATCACTTTCAACCTATATTTTTCACTGATTACGATTATTTAAAGAAAATGTTTTCTACTTGACATTTTATGTATATGTATGTACGTTTATTTCGATGTTTTTATATAGAATATGGGTGACAAAACATCGTCCACCTGATGGTAAGTGAATGATGTGACACATTTATCCTCGATTAAGAATCAATATGCAGATACTTTGTCAGCCCTGAGGACTCCAGTGCCGGTTCTCTACACTCACCATACGAAACAGCAGTATTAAGCTGTTTTTACGCTGGTATTCTGTGACAACGCGGTCATATCCCAGACCTATTCGTGCTACAACCAAAATATAACTGCAACGTGGCTCTACCACGTTTCCATGTTTTACCGTAGCAGCAAATTAGGCCGATTTTACCAAATCGTCATCGAATCGTCAACCAATTCATCTTTATCAAAAGTGAAGGAAAAGAAAAGAGAAATCTATATTATTTTTACTGCGTTGTCGGGCATTAATAATATTATTACTACTTAGTATTTTTCATAATTTCAACTTAGTGTATTGAGAGATTAATTTGCACCCAAAAACATTGTAATTTTTAACGATTATGAATGTTTTGCTATTGTGTATTGTGGGAAAACAATATTTAGATTGAAACATAAACATAAACACTCACGCCTGTCACCTAGAGGGGTAGGCAGAGACTACGGACTTCCATTTGGCGCGATCCTGACACACCTCTCTCGCTTCCTTTACATCCATATATCTACGCATACACGCTCCTCGGTTAAAGGTACTCCTAATCTGGCCCATTTTTAATGTATCGTCGATTTGGTCGATAAAACTTCGTCTAGGGCACCCCTTCCCGACCCTGCCGTTCACTTCTGCTACATAAATTTGCTTTGTCACTCTTTCCTCGTTCATTCTTTCTACATGACCAAACCACCGAAGCATTCCTTTCTTAATCCTTGTCAAAACGTCATCTTGCAAACCACACTTTTCTCTTATTACACTATTTCTCACCCTGTCATTCAGATTCAGCCCTAGCATACTCCTTAAGGACCGCATTTCTACAGCATTTATTCTACTCTCATGCTCCTTCTGCCAGACCCAACTTTCACTACCATACATTAAAGTAGGGACTAACACAGCATTATGAATCGCCATACGTGCCTTATTTGACACATTCTGACTCCTTATAATAGATCCTATTATTTAGATTGATTACAATAATTATTTTTTTACCTGACACTATTTTATTACGGGTGATGATGATGATTAATAAAAAAACGAATACATGTTAAAAATGATTGTGACAAGCTTTTTCTATGTATACTATAGTTAATTTAAGCTCATTATTGCACAGATTAGTTTATAAATTTTGTACGAGAGTATTTTTGTTTGATATATTTTAGATTTTTGCTTAAGAAATTATTGTGACAAGATTTAAATAAAAAAATTAAGTAAAGCACGTAATCAAGGATTTCTGACAAACCTGACATATTTTCAAATTTGTTAGAAAAATTGAAAAATGGGAGGGCAACATTGCCACAAGCGTTAATTGTTCTATTTGCAACACGATTAAAGGAACAAGTCATAACTCTGAGTGGTAAGGTAAACTTACCTTCAACATTTTCATTATATATCCTGTTGGCAAATTTGCCACAAAGTGAGGTTAACTTTGCCTTTTTCTATTTTTGAGTATTTTGTCTATTTAATGTTAGTATTTGTTTAAATCACTAATAAATATCAAATCTATGAAGAATATAATGTCACATTAAACATTGACGCCCAGTCCGACAGTACATGTTTTGTTGGAAAATTGGTCCTAAAAAAATAGCAAAGTTGCCAGGTTTCACGGTAATAAAAAAGTAAATGTTGAATTCAACTAAATTCTTCTATACACTAATGTTTTAGCACCGGCTTCAGAATGTAATATTATTTTATTCTTCTTAGTAATTTGAAGTCGAATAATAATTTTTTGTTTAAAGTTAACTTTTAGTTGTTGATTTTATTAAAGTCAAGAACTAGCGCGACGAATTCTCCGGATATACAAGAAGTTGAGAAGCATCTGCACAGGCGCAGGGCTTTCAATCGGATATGGAGAGATGAGATTGCTCATTCCCATGTCTCCATATCCTACGAAATGCTCTAGTAGTGATATCACCGGGATGTCCGTAAGCAGATACTCGAGCAAGATAAATTCATCAAGACCTGAATAAATTCTTTGACTATTGTATAATACTTACGTAAATGTTTCGGATCGAATTGTAACCACGACTTATTTACTTATTTACAAAACAATCACAGCAGCTCAATGCTGCTGCGTTTCATCTGGTGGGTTTATGATGATATCAGAGTGTGTCATTTATGCATTATGGAATATGTCGCATAATGTCACCTTTATCCTATAAAAAAATCTTTGATTAAGGATCAAAATGCAGATGCGATGTCACCCTTGATGACTAAGATTAAATGACGCGGCATTTTCAGTAAAAAGGGTCTCCGGTTCTCTACACTCACCATACGAAACACAGCAGTAATTTTACGCTGGTATTCTGTGAGAACGCGGTCTTTCCCAAGTCGAGCTGATCCATTCGTTTTGCAGCGAATTGAAAAACCTCCGACATTTATTATTATTAAATGTTATAAGACCTAAAAATACGATTTGTTTGCAGTCAACTATTTATTCATCCGTACTGCTGAACATGGCCTCGAAGGACTACTTTGTCTCATATGTGCCATAGCTGTCATTAATATAAATGCAATGGCAATATTTCAAATGGTTGATAATTATGGAGAAGTGCCATATGTTTGACTGTATTTTTATTCACATGATTATTAACAGAACGACAAACTTTTGATTTATTCCATTCCAAATTGTTGCCAAGTAACGTTCCAGTAATTGTACATTAATTATTATTTTATTAGCGCCGGGTGCTTCACTTGGCTCGATATTGTTTGTATTGTGATTAATTACGAGAAGTTATTATTTGTGACTGTGAGCGTTCGGATTCTTTCCAATTTGGCATTGGGCCGTTGTTAGTGCACCTTTCTGTAAACTATATGTTTGTTTTATTGAATCTTGCTGCTTTTCACGACACCAAAAATTAAAACAATAACTTAAATTAAAAAGTTTCAGTGCACGAACTTCTGTATTCATCATCCCTAATTTTGTTTTGGTAGGTGTCAGAAAAGCCTCCCGAACCCCGAACGTAATCACAGCTTGTCAAGGTGGGGGGTTTAAGTTTTGGCTTGGCTTTACTCTTGGAATCCACGAGGCTGGCTCGAGGTAAATATAAATTTACACTTTTAATTCAATAAAAGTAAAAACATAATGCAGCCAAATGTAGAACCTACACTTTTTTGAAGCCACAGCTACTGAATGATTACAATATATCCGAATATCCATTATCTTAATTGTTCAGTTGGGTACGTAAGAGCAATTCCGCGTTTTAGCTCAAGGGAAACATAGCTAGAGAGCCTTCATACGAGATGGGCACTTCAACTTTGCGGACCAATGTTTTCCCCTTTCTATCATGAAAAACGCATCAGATAGGCGGCAACTATACTGGTGGCTAGAGGATCAATTTAAATTAATCCTTATTGCAAAGGTATGAAAACTTTGCGTAGGGAGTTCGTGTGTCTAATTTATATTGTGTATATATATTGGACGTTTAGTAAAACTATAAAGTCAGATAATTAAAAAAATATTGGAGCCATTTGTTCTGAAGATTCACCCTACCATAACGCACGTCAATTCTTTGTAAAAATATTAGGTGTAAAAGAATTAAAAGAACAGTAAAAAAATTATGTGATAAAAGATTTTCGTCCTTGAAAAAAACGTTCTTTAAAAAAAGGTGTGCAACGCAGTGGCTAAGCTTTGAATTGCAATGCGGTAATGCCACGAGTTCTAACACCGAAGGAAACGAGTGTTTATATGACAAACAAAATAATTTTCATGTGCAATTTATGTGTGTAATTTTTTTTTCTTTAAAGAAGAGGAAGTAATTATAAGATTACGAACAAGTTACTCAGAAGTACGTTACGAAGTAGAACGAGAGCTAATGATAAAAACTGGAAAAGTGCAAGTTCCTACTCCATATAGATAGTTCACCCATCACGAGAAGTATAGATAAGGTAAGCATCAAATATTGCTCTAACGAAAAATTAAGTCGGATTGAAAGACAAATATAGATTTACGTTGGAAAAAAATGTTCTCTAATACATTGCTCTATAGCAAGGTCGACGCTTCAACTGCAAATCTAAGTTTGTAATCGTGACAAATATTTTATATGTAATATAATTACAAAATAATGATTTTCGCATTTTCCCTTTTAACTTATGTTTTGAAACCTTGCTTCTTACCAAATATTATATTTCTACGTCAACGGAAAGTATGAGTGAGATTGCGAGTATCGAAATATGTGACTTTAATAAATTAATATTTCAAATTAATTTCAACTTTATTCTTTTAGCTGTTTCTGAGAAAAAGAGTCTTGTCAGACGGGAAACAACGTGCACCAATGAAAGTCCCGTTTTATGCTTTCGAGGTGCGGAACCCTAAAACAAAGAACCGACCCGCAAATAATCTCGCTAATATAAGATAATATGAAACTCGTATCATGATATAGCAATAATATAAGTTGTGAATGTTATTTTTAAGTGAGATAACTATACACGATAAATTTTCTATAATGTTTTTCTTTAGGTAGCAATTTTTTGACTGTCCATGTCCGCCATATTTTATTTTATTTTTGACATCAGCAAAAAGCTGATGTCAAATAATCTATGTTAGTCCAGTTATTGGCCAAACAACATAGATTATATTGTGCTAATAACATAAACTATCAAGTTATCTTGTCTGAATGAGGGCTAATAACCTTCCACTCACTAGATGTCGCTAGCTGTGACTGAGGTAAAGTTTTCTGATACACAATGTCAGTTAATTGAGAAATTAGTTTTAAATAATAGTTTATCAGTTTCTAGAGTGTTATATTAATACACAACAAAATGCGTCAGTGATTTGATCTTTAAGTTTTTATACTTTATAGCTCTATTAATTTTTTAATTTTAGTTATATTTATGGTTTGGTTTATTTGTTTTTAATCTAATAAATATAAAATAAAACTAATAATAGAGAAAGAAACATTAACATTAACATTTTTCTAAGAAATTATCTTCCCCGCCATGAAATCTGTCAAATGGTTTACCTCCTTGTAAAGGGGCGCTGCCCTGGTGGCAGAAAAAGTCGTGGATACCCTCATTCGACGACTACTTGAACAGTTAAGGACTGATGGAGAAAAACCTTAACCTTAAAAAAGCCCTATGGGTCATAGTAGTACTAAGAAAGGAAAAACAATTTGTTTGATACACACATTTTACACACGTTTAAAAAATATACAAACTCAAGGGGCAAAATATTCATGCACCATTCTAAGACTGCCTACGCATTAAAAATTAAATACCAGTACATGCACATCATTAATTAATAATAAAATAATATTGGAACGAAGTTCCTTATCGCACGTACGAATTTGGTGGATGGGGGCTAGGCGAGAAAAAGTGTAAGATTTTTCCGTCATGACCCCTTTTGATGTAGTGTAGACGGCCTCGACGGATTATATTACTGATAAGTATATACAATTTTTTTTGCGCTCTCTATTTTAATAACTGCTGCACCGCCTCTTGTTTGTATATCTCTGTTTAGCCTAATGGTTGACTGGGAGAGAATGCCCTATGGCATTAAGTCCGCCATATGTACAACTTTGTTCATGAAAGATTAAATAAATAAAAAATAAATAATTTGCCGTGTAGTGGCGGTCAAGAATATCCACTACCCCATATCCTCCCGTGGGTGTCGTAAATGGCGACAAAGGGAAACAGGCGGGAGATGGGCAGCAGCATCTTCCTGATAATAGCCAAAATTACAATAAAAAAACTGCGGTTGCCAACCCGCTCGCCAAGCGTGGCAACTATGGCAAATACCCCCCAATGATCAAAACAACACACAGACGGCCCCCAGTCCCCGGCGGCCCCACTATTCCTGGCTACGGTGGCGACTATGATAACGGCGGGGCAGGGGGTGCTAAGAATCTCCGGTGGAGGTTCGGTTGCCACCTACGACGACTCGACCTGGCAACATATAACGCACGCACCCTGAGGACTGACGAGAAGATCGTGGAGCGGGAAGAAGAGATAGACAAGTTGCGCTGGCATATTATAGGATAATCCGAAGTCCGAAGAGAGGGGGAGGACACGGTAATCCTCGAATCCGGCAACTTGCTCTATCACCGGGAGGGCGACCATCTGTCCCAAGGAGGTGTCGGATTTATCGTTCACAAGTCTCTCGTTAACAACGTTGTAAAGATCGGGAGTGTGTCGACGAGGGTTGCGTACCTTATACTCAGAATCACCAAACGGTATTCGCTGAAGGTCATACAGGTTTACGCACCAACCTCGGCACACCCCGATGAGGAGGTGGAGGAAATGTATGAGGATATCTCTAGAGCCATGCATTCCTCCAAAACCCAATATACGGTGTTAATGGGAGACTTCAATGCAAAACTAGCCACAAGAGAGAACGGTGAGCTGAAAGTGGGAAAATTTGGAATAGGGCAACGGAACCCAAGGGGCCAGCAGCTGGCCGACTTCATGGAGAAAGAGGGACTCTTTATGATGAACTCTTTCTTCAAGAAGCGGGCCCACAGGAAGTGGACCTGGTCGAGCCCCGACGGTTCGACAAAAAATGAGATTGACTTCATTATGACGACCAGACGACAACTGTTCAGTGATGTCTCAGTGATCGCGAGGGTGAAAACCGGCAGCGACCACCGAATGGTTAGAGGCACACTGAACCTAAATGTTAAGTTGGAGAGGTCTCGTCTGATGAAGTCAACGCTCCGTCCCCCTCGTGCTCTAATCCAAAGTCCCGAAACCTTTCAGCTCGAGTTACAAAACCGTTTTCAGTGCCTAGAAAACTGCAATGAAGTGGACGATATGAATGACAAGCTCGTGGAAACTGTCCATGCGGTCGGAGCTAAGTTCTGCGAGATCTGCCGCAGGAGAACACAAAAATTCTCTGATCACACTCTCAATCTCATGGCTGTTAGACGGGAGATGAAGCTTTATTCTTCAACAGATTTGACAGCATACAGGCAACTGAACAGACAGATCTCCAAATGCATGCGGCGAGACTTACGCAACTTCAATACAGCTCGTATTGAAGAAGCGATTGAGCGGAACCAAGGCTCCAAAGTATTTGCCAGAGATCTGTCTGCCAGTAAGAGCCAACTGTCAAAGCTGAAGACCGAATGTGGCAGCATCGTTTCCGGGCACCTGAGATTTTGAGTAAGATTGAGAGGTTCTATGGGCAGCTGTACACGTCATCGTTGGAGCCACACGCAAGTGTGAGTAACGATCCAAGAGCGAGTCTTATTCGACACTATTCCGAAGATATCCCGGACGTCAGTCTGAGCGAGATTAGAATGGCTCTCCAGCACCTTAAAAACGGCAAGGCCCCAGGCGAGGATGGAATTACAGCGGAGCTCCTGAAAGCGGGTGGAAGACCGGTACTTGAAGTCCTTCAGAAGCTCTTTAATTCCGTCCTCCATGGTGGCATTACATCGGAGACGTGGAGCAGAAGTGCGGTGGTCTTGTTCTTCAAAGAAGGTGACAACGCTCTCTTGAAGAACTACAGACCGATTTCCCTTCTGAGCCGCGTCTACGTGCTGTTTTCGAGAGTCATTACGAATCGTCTCGCGCGCAGATTTGACGACTTCCAGCCTCTCGAACAAGCCGGCTTCCGAAAGGGCTTTAGCACCATAGACCACATACATACCCTACGGCAAATTGTACAGAAGTCCGAAGAGTACAATTTGCCACTATGTCTGGCGTATGTGGACTATGAGAAAGCCTTCGATTCCGTCGAAATTTGGGCGGTGCTGCAGTCCCTTCAGCGGTTCCAAGTTGACTGTCGGTATATCGAAGTGCTGAAGTGTTTGTACAGTAGAGCTACGATGGCTATCCGAGTACAGAACCATAGTACGAAACCTATCCAATTGCAGAGAGGTATAAGACAGGGTGACGTTATATCCCCGAAACTCTTCACCGCTGCATTGGAAGACGTTTTCAAGCTTCTGGACTGGAAAGGATACGGAATTAACATCAATGGCGAGTACATCACTCACCTTCGATTTGCCGACGATATAGTCCTCATGGCAAAATCGCTGGAGGAACTAAGCACTATGCTCAATGACCTCAATAGTGTCTCCCAACGGATAGGTCTTAAGATGAACATGGACAAAACAAAGATTATGTTTAATGTCCATGTCACACCAATGCCGGTAGTTGTTGGGAGCACTAAGCTTGAAGTTGTTGACGAGTATGTTTACCTGGGACAAATAGTCCGACTAGGTAAGTCCAACTTCGACCGAGAGGTCAATCGACGGATTCAACTCGGCTGGGCAGCGTTCGGGAAGCTACGACACATCTTCTCGTCAGAAATACCTCAAAACCTTAAAACAAAATTGTACAACCAGTGCGTGTTGCCAGTGATGACTTACGGAACTGAGACGTGGTCCTTCACTGCTGGCCGTATGAGGAAGCTCAAGGTCGCTCAGCGAGCTATGGAGAGGGCTATGCTCGGAGTTTCTCTGCGTGATAAACTTAGGAATGAGGATATCCGCAGTAGAACCAGAGTGACCGACATAGCCCAACGGATTAGTAAGCTGAAGTGGCAGTGGGCCGGCCATATAGCTCGAAGAACCGACAACCGATGGGGAAGAAAGGTTCTCGAGTGGCAGCCTCGTACCGGTAGGCGAAGTGTAGGGCGTCCCCCCACAAGATGGAGTGACGACCTGGTAAGACATGCAAGAAGTCGATAGATGCAGGTGGCTCGGGACCGTGCTTTGTGGCATTATTTGGGGGAGGCCTATGTTCAGCAGTGGACTTGTGAAGGGCTGTAATGATGATGATGAAATAAATAAGGAAGCGAGATGGAATAATATCCATCTCCCTCGCACTTTTTCTTATCTTGCCACGGAAGAAATATTATTTTATTTTAAATGACGCTTCATTTTAATAGACGCTAGTAATTCATTTATTTGTATTTGTTAATCAATAATATAATACGTTTATCGATAATAATATACTACGAAAGGAACTTCGTTCAAACCGAGTGTTCCACGGCACTCATGCATGTTTTTTTAA
The DNA here is from genome assembly GCA_033319125.1 of Parnassius glacialis. Taxonomy (NCBI): domain Eukaryota; kingdom Metazoa; phylum Arthropoda; class Insecta; order Lepidoptera; family Papilionidae; genus Parnassius; species Parnassius glacialis. The sequence continues at coordinate 3,275,529 of JAVANC010000016.1, forward strand.
AATGTAACTTTAAATAGGGTCTCTAACTCAGCATAATGCTGCATATAGTGCTATTGTATATGGGTATATAATGTACTCGTATGTATAAGTACCTGAGAAGAAACTTGACACCGTTTTTTTCGAAGCAGAGCTTCTTCAATGCTTGAATATGGTACATTTCACCACACAGTATAGGCTTCAGTCGCAGAATTTTTTTCCGCAACTCCTGAATATTATTCTCTGTATTCTTAAAGGTTGACTGGTAGGATACGGCTTAAAGAGTTATGTTTTGTGCAAACTTTTTGTGCAAGAAAGTTTAAATAAACAAAAAATAAAATAACCAAAAATAAAATCTGTTTTAGTAAATATAGTATAAGATCCTATATACGGCTCACTGTTAGGCACACGCTTACGTTCATTTCTAAAAGTCATTTTGCTTCTTTTTGTTGTAAATGCAAAATTAACTTTCAATAAATATTTTTGTAATCTACTTTGATATTATTTGTGATTTCTATATAATCTTATAAGCACGTTTTTCCGGTATTTCATGACTAAATCAGCACTTATAAATGCAATTAAAATGTTCAATGGCCCTGGCGGGTTTCGGACACAAAGCGTGTTACTACTGTGTTATGGAATAAATGCGAAAACTTAGGGGTAAAGCTATTATTACCTCAATATTTAATTTAACAAATGACTTTTTGATAGCCAGTCAGATTTTGTTTAAAATTTACATTTAATTAACTATTAAAAAGCGTATGCGTGGCCTGTGCGCCTGTTAGCTATCAATTACCTGTGATGGCTTATAAATTGTTCTTTAAATAACAGAATGCGCAATTCCAAATATAACATTACTGTGTTTTCAAATAAAAATACTTTTACGGATTTTATCGTGTTTGATTTATCTTCATTACTGTATGTTTAACAAGTTAAATTAAACGCGATGATAAACCGTTAAAGTAATTTTATTCGATGTTTAGTGTTTGCGTAAAAAGAAAACGTGGTGTTTATTACAAAACGTTTAAGCAGTGTTTTGTTTTATTAGTTACAAGCTGGTACCCGGCGCGTTACTGTCGCAGAAGAAATAATTGTGAAAATGTGGTTTTAAATTTGGAAGAATTATATTGTTTAATTAGAAATCATAATACATTCATTGAATGATATATAACTTTCAAATAAAATTGTCGGTACCATACGCACGCCACCTAAGTTAATTTTGATATGCCTATAACGCCTAAGTGCAAGCAATATGTTGACAAAGTATTACCATAATCTGATGAACAGTAGGCAGCGTATAAAATACGAACAAACAAACATTGGTTTTTATATATTAGATGTTACATATCGATATATATGTACTACGTACTAGATTGCGCATTCCGACCATACACATGTTCAACTGAACTGTACTGCAATCCGTACAGTGTGTCATTTAGTGCGGTTTCAATTTCACTAGTTAGTCTGTGGTTTCAGTATTCATGCAGTGTGGAGCGGCGATAATAATTCAAGATTTCAAATTAAAGTTTAAACCAGGACATAAATAACAATTCAGTAGTCAAGTAAGTAAAATTATTTGTTGTTCAAGTGAATAAATAGGTAATAATATCATAATATTACAAAAGAAAAATTCATGAAAAAATATATTTCTTTACGTAAACTGACCGCGCAGGCGCAACGTGCTTAACTCGCGCATGCGCGGCTGTACTAATTCCTGCGCATGTGTGAAGACATAGAGTAGTGCACATTTTTTGTTTAGAAAGGCTTCTCTAGTACATAGTACATATAACTCAATGATGTTACATATTTAAAACGATGACGGGTAGTGTCAAAGGAACGGGATACCTACAATTGCGCTCGTCAATCACGGATCTCAAGTCACGGACAAAGGTGTTTTACTAGTAGTTTTAGTAGGACTCCATTTTTGCCTAGGCGTGCTCTCTACGTAACTCTTACTCATTTTCGGCGGCAGAAAACAGTGCCTGTGCTGCTGTGTTTCGATGGGTAAAGAGAGCCAGTATGATTACACGCTGTGAGGCATTCCATCTTAGTGCTCAGAGGTGATAAAGCACATATAGCCTTCTTAGTTTGAAGTTTGCTGCAGGTGACCATGCACTGTAGTAGTTACCATCAGGTGAACTGTAAATTTATTAGCCACTTCAACTTTTTTGGTAGAGTCATGCTACAGTTATAGTATAGTAATAGTATAGTTGTAGCACAAATGGGTCGGCTCGACCGGGGAAGGAACACGCTCTCACACGAACACCAGCGATAAATAGCAGATTAACGCTGCTGTGTTTCGTATGCTGAGTGTAAAGAACCGGAGACCCTTTTTACTGGAAACGAGGCATTCCATCTTAGGCCTCACGTCTGACAACGTATCTGCATTTTAATTTTCAAACAAAGATAGATGTGTCTATGGGCCACAGCAACCACTTGCCATCAGGTGGACTGTGTGCTCGTTTGTCACCCTTTTACTATAATATTTTTATAAAAAAGTCTTGCTGACGTCAATCCTAACTTATGCGAGAAGTTCAGGTCAAGCAGGTTTTTTCAAGCTGTTACAAGTTGATAAAGGAGAATGTTATCATCACCATTTACTTGATTTATTGAGCAATTAAACATAAAATTATATTATACATTATTTTGGAAGTTAATGTATTTTATAGGCGCTATAAATTACGAAGTAGACCGGCCTTTTTCAGTGTTATTTGTCTAATGGAGAATAATCGACGGCAATTGTGAATACAAACTTAACCAGGTTGAGACAATATTTCAAATTTATTAACTTTGTTGCCTGCTTCGAATTTAGGACGTAATTTCTTGTGGCATATTTTCGAATATTAAAACTTGGAACTGATGCAAAAAACAGCCAATTTGAAATATGTGTTGCAGGTAACATTTTTAAACGTAAATACATGTAATTTTTATATATAAGGTACGTGAGGGTGATCTGGTCACCTTAAGGTGAAAGATCCAGGGTGGCCCGCGAAATTTAAATTTTCTTACGTTTTTTGGAATTTGCAGCTAAGGTTGCATGTTTAACAAAATATGTTTCGTGACAGTAACAAGTTAAACAAAAGCTCTATAAAATTTACATAATACTTATTTTTATCTACAATACTAAAAACTATAATAATAATAAAAAAAAAAACTAAAACTAGAAACTTAAATATCATATAATCCTACTCCCCGCGGTATCGTGCCAAGAACGCTGGCTGCGTTTCCCCGCTGAATGGCTATACTAAGCCTTTGAGCGAGGAAAGAACCAGCCCTCTTATCACCAGCAGCAACGACCAGCCGCGGATGGAGTTCCTTTAGGAACCTCACCGCACGTGGACCCCACGGACCGATAGTCTCTACAGCAAATGGCACAAATATGTAGTCATCTCTCAGAGACTCATATTTACGCCACTTACTCAGTTCAGCTGCCTCTGATGCCGCCCCGGCTCTAAACGAGGTACCCCTGAGATGAGAGACCGCCAGAGTGTCTACGCAAGTAGCATCCCACACTAGGGCTTTACCTCTCTCCCAAGGGACCAATGTCATACCGTCGGGTCTCCTGCCATCGTCTCTAAATATTCCACAAGGCTCTAAAACCGAGGGAACATTTATAGAGACAAGAGCCCTTCGGATGACATCGTTCAAAGAACTGTGTCGTGAAAATCTACCAGCGCTTTTCTTACATGAAAGTCCGTGGAGCCCAAACTTGTCGACGCTGCTACCACAGGGACACTGATGGGGTTGACAAATCGCCGCTCCTAGTCGGATTTCTACGGCAATGCGTAAGCTTTCCGCATCAAGTAATGTGCCGAGATTACTTGATGGTAAAGCGTGTAACCAGTGACTAGATTCCTTAGTCGAAACAGCTAGAAGGCGTGCCTTATCTAGGTCACTATGGAGATTATGAAACAAATCCTTCTGCACGCCCTGTACCAACGGAATATCCCACTGTTTTTGTTGGTTAACTTCCAGTGGAACATTTTCACCAGGACAGAGCGTTTGCCATGTCTGCCCTGCCTCCGTAGCAAAGCATAGGTCTACTTTACTATTTAAAATTATATTACATAAGTCACTGACACTATGTACGGAAGCAAGGAAAGCAGGCAATGCAACGCTAGAAAGATTTCTCACACCAATGCCACCAAATTTTATAGGTAAAGTAGCTTGAGTCCAGGCTGTTGTATTTAAAGTTAAATTTAGAATTTTTTCTATAGCTATTTTAAGATTATTATCAACATCTTGTAAAATATCCGAACATTTCCAGACTGGACTCGAGCGGAGTAAGTATGTAAATCTAGGTACAAGAAGACAATATTTTAAAATAGTAAGAGCTATGTGGGGGTTTAATTTATACAATTTATCAACGTGGTTTAAAAACTGATCAAATTTTGTTTTTAAAACAGGTTTAATACTATCGAAAAACAACGGGGCACCTAGCTTGTATAGTGATTCCGTACTGACAGTTTTTATTCCTGGACAAATATGATTAAAATTTTGAATTAGTGTCTCTATGAGAAGTAGATAAATTATTGGAAAGAAAATAAAATTTCTGGAAATAGCCATACAATGGGATTATATGAACTTAGAGGGTTGTATTGGTTTTAATGATAATAATTCTATAAACACATACTTGTTACGATCGCGAATCATATTTTATTAAACATGCAACCTGACCCTGACCTGGAAATTCCAACAAATTTAAGAAAATTTGAATTTCGCGGGGTACCCTGGAGCTTTCACCTTAAACTTTCCCGCCCTATAAAACTAAAACAAAGAGGAGAACAGTGAGAAAAACACAAAGTTGTAAACTATAACTAATATATTAAGAAAAAATAGCAAACAAGCTTTGCCAATAATTAGGAACACTTCGAAAAATCAACTTTAAAATTTTTTACTATATTCTTAACTGATTTCTTATATTTACGCGAACACTACACATTTAAATAAAATTAATTTTTTACGGATTTTATCGCGTATATTATCTTATTTTTGGTATTATCTTAGTATCGAGAAGTATGCAGTTAGTGAACATGTTCAAGATCGTCCCCGCCATTACATTAGATTTGATAGACCACAAATCCTCGCAAAATAACACCGATTCCTCCGGAGGATGATTTGCGAGGTTATTGTAATATAAAAAACATCCTAATTTCAATAGAGAAGATGGATGGGTGCTGCCATCTGCTTGGGATTCCATAATTAATAAAATCAAATCCAAACCCAAGTATACGAATGCTAGACTTCAAGATACTGTAAGCTAATTCTGCGTAAATCGAACCAAAAATTAATATTAAAAAACTGAAGGTAGCCGGGCTAACTATGACAGCAGGACGTCAAACACCTCAGTCCCCCGTGACCACGGGTGCTGGAAAGCACCTGAAACGTCGGGAATATAAAAATAAGATAATATACGCGATAAAATCCGTAAAAATTAGTTTTATTTAAATATATTCTTAACTGTTAATATGGCGTCGATAAAGGAGCGCACTTTTGACCCTTTATTATTTGATTGACTGATAAAGATCTATTGTATCACAGAGCCACCTATGAGTATCTATAAACTTATAGATAAAAATATAATATTATTGTTGATTATAGATATACATTTATATATGGCGGTATCAGAGGCAGCTGAACTGAATAAGTGGCGCAAATATGAGTCTCTGAGAGATGACTACATATTTGTGCCATTTGCTGTAGAGATTATGGGTCCGTGGGGTTCACGTGCGGTGAAGTTCCTAAAGGAGCTCTATCCGCGGCAGTCGTTGCTGCTGGTGATAAGAGGGCTGGTTCTTTTCTCGCTCAAAGGCTAAGTATAGCCATTCAGAAAGAAACGCAGCCAGCGTTCTTGGCACGATACCGCGGGGAGTAGGACTGTATGATACTCGTAATTAAGTTACTAGAGATATTTTTTTCGTTATAACTTTTAATATTGTCTATAATATAATTTAAAATTAAAAATTTTGTACAGCCGACATCAATATAAGCGACTTCAATATAGGTTATTTAAGAATAACTCAAAAACCATTGGTCTGACCTTGATCAAATTCATATGGGACCACACGAGAACTATCAGCTTTCATATACAAAAAGGAATCATCGAAATCGGTTCGCCCAGTACAAAGTTATGAGGTAACACACATAAAAAAAAACATACAGTCGAATTGAGTACCGTCTCCTTTTTGGAAGTCGGCAGAAAATGAAAATTATTTATTTATATTATAAATTGTATGTTTTATATAATAAAGGTGACAAATGGCAGGTGCCATGTAGTGGCGGTGTAAGAATATCCATTATCCCAAATCATCCCGTGGGTATCTTAAGAGACGACAAACGAAATCAAATAAGGAGATGGGCAGCAGCGTCTCCTTAATAACGATTAAAAAAAAAACGGCGGTTTCAAACCCGCTTGCCATGCGTGGCAACTATGGAAAATATCCCCCCTATGAGGTAATCTATGGAGAAGGCCTATGTTCACCAGTGGACTTTAATAGGCTGTAACGGTAAAGGTGACAAAAGAGCACATAATCCACCTGATGGTAAGTGGATGCTGTGGCCTATAGCCATCCGTGATTAACAATCGAAAGACAGATACGTTGTCATCCCTGAAGACTAAGATTCCATTGTTTTTTTCCTTGTTTTCAGTGAAAAGGGTTTCTGGTTCTCATATGTTATTTTTAGTTTAGTGAATGTCGCTATATTAAAGTCAGCATTATGAGGCTGCTATTTTACGCTGGTATTCTGTGAGTGCGTGTTCCTCCTCGATGGAGCCGACACATTCCTGCTACAACTATAATATAGCTACAGCGTGGCTCCACCACGTAGAATTCTTTATTTATTTTAGTATGTTTATTACAATGAATTAAATTGGCGTCAATCTTTTTGTACGTGGTAGAGACAAGCTGAAGCTATATTTATCGAATGGGTCGGCTCGACAGGGGAAGGACCATGATCTCACAGAATATCAGTGTAAAATAGCAGCTTAATGCTGTTGTGTTTCGTATGGTGAGTGTAGAGAACCGGATATACTTTTTACTGACAAAGAGGCATTCCTTCTTATTTCTCAAGGCTGACCACACAGTCCACCATCAGGTGGACTGTGTGCTCGTTTGTCACTCTATTTCTATTTAAAAAAAATCTGTCTGCCAAATGTGACAATTGCTACTGGAGATTAGGCGGACGTCTCGCAGTGGTCTGTTCTTAATTTTACAGCAAACGGCCGTGTACTTCAGGTGGTGATTGGTCGAATGCGTAGTTTCTTTGAAAATCATTTTTTTATAATTTTTCTTTGAATTAGTTTCATCATCATCATGATTACAGCCCTTCACAAGTCTACTGCTGAACATAGGTCTCCCCTAAGGAATACCACAAAACACGGTCCTGAGCCACCTGCGTCCATCGACTTCCTACGTGTCTTACCAGGTCGTCACTCCATCTAGTGAGGGGTCGACCTACACTTCGCCTGCCGGTACGAGCCTGTCACTCGAGAACCTTTTTTCCCCACCGGTTGTCGGTTCTTCGAGCTATATGGCCGGCTCATTGCTACTTCATCTTACCAATCCTTTGAGCTATCTCGATCACTCTGGTTCTACTGCGGATATCCTCATTTCTAAGTTTATCACGCAGAGAAACACCGAACATAGCCCTCTCCATAGCTCGCTGAGTGACTTTGAGCGTCCTCTTAAGAACTTTAAATCAGCTTAAATCGAACAAAATATTATACATTTTCCATCATTTTTTTTAAATTATTTATTATAAGCCAGTGCTTGACTGCCTTTTAGTAACTCGCACTATCTTATCGCCCAAAGTCTATTAAAAGCCTATTGTTTTATCAAGGCGTCTTTAAGCCAAGAGTGAATATTCATAAAATATATTCACTCTTGCTTTTAAGACACCCAAATTGTATTCGGACGGAAAGGTCAGTCAAACATAAATGATATTTTGTTATTTTTATTGTTGATAATACTGAACATGTTAACTACCAGATAACGCTAATTTGTTGCGTCGATATACTCGTAACAAGAAATTAATAATTACTCCGACAATCCGACTTTGCAATTGCATGCCGGGTGTTCGGAACCCAGTGGAACAAAATATTTGTACAAAAGCTTTTGATGACCAATAAGGTCATTAAAAATTATTATATTTAAATGAAACTGAGTTTTACGGATTTTCTCGCGTATATTAACTTATTTTAAATTCTAAATGTGAGTCTTCCGTGGCTGCTGTAAAGTACCCCAAACGTTGGAATTTAAAATAAGTTAATATACACGATAAAATCCGTAAAAGTTAGTTTAACTTAAATGTGTAGTGTTTGAGTAAACATAAGACAGTATTATACTTATAATATCTCAGGTTTTGACATAATATGTCTGTTAAGTTTAACCAGTTTAACTATGCCAATGATTTGAAGTTACCCCCACACAAGGATTTTCTCCATTACCGTGGAGGCAGTTTACAAACTTACATTGCACAAGAACAAACATCCAGACCCGGGACAATTAGTTTTAGGTCATACAAATAATTGTTCCTTGCGGGATTCGAACCCGCGGTATCCAGCGCTGCAACTTATTGTTAAGCCACTGCGCCAGGAAGCTATCAAAAGCGGTTTATATATAGCTTGCGATGATTTTTTAATTCAGTTAACTAGTATTTGATACGAAAGTCGACAGATGCGGGTGGTAGCTGAATAAAAATGAGTAGAAATGTCTATGAACCTTATATTATAAATGTTCGGTAATTTAGGTTAAAAGATTTATTGTTACTCGTACAGAATTTTTGTTTACAAATCGACAAAAATACTTTAGGACCCAACATAACTCTTCCAAAGTCAACGGATGAGCAATGAAGCACCCGTATTTATGCCTCCCGCATAAATCAACATACGATTTCAGCCGGTTGAGTGAGTAACTGGATTTTGAAAACTGTAGGAGCCGTATGGTATTATGACTGATACACGATTTATGCATAGAGAAAAAAAAACATCTATAAAAATTTTAAACGTGGTAAAGCATTTTATACGTGGTATAGCCACGCTGCGGAAATATTATAGTTGTAGGACGAACGGATCGGCCCGACCGGGGAAGGAGCACGTTTTCATAGAAAACCAGCGTAAAATAGCAGCTTAATGCTGCTGTTTCGTATGGCGAGTGAAGAGAACCGTAGATCCGTTCACTGGAAACTAGATTCCATTTTAGTCGTCAGGGGTGATAATGAATTTTGATTGTTAATAGAGTATAGATGTGGATGTCTATGGGCCATAGCATCCACTTACCATCAGATGAACTGTGTGTTCGTTTTTCACCGTTATTCTACTAAAAAGTAACGATATGACATTAATATAAATAATCAGAAATATAAAAAAGCAATAAATGTTCACTCGATTTTAGAGCCTTGTGGATATTTAAATATGATGGCAGACTTTGGTCTCTTGAGATAGAAGGAAGGGATGCTGCGTACGTAGTCAGATACCTCTCATCACATCACCTTGTTTTGAGCAGGTTAGGCCTCAGTGCCTGTTGAATTGAGTAAATGGGGCAAATATGAATGGAAATTACATTTGCTTCCGAAACTATCGGTCTTTGAGCGGTAAAGTTCCTAAAAGAACTATATCCGCGTCTCGTCGTTGCCGCTAGTGGAAAGAAGGTTGTTTCTTTTCTCGCTCAAAGGCTAAGTATAGCCATTTAGCGAGGCAACGCAGTCAGTGTTCCTGGCACTATACCGGGGGGAGTAAGACTGTATGATAATTGCATTGAATTATAAAAGCGATACTGATATAGAACCGATATTGATGATTGTTAAAAGCTTGTGCTACTCATCTGGTCCCACACAAATTTGATGATTATCCTTAATAATGCGTATCTAATTGACTTCGACGATATTGATGATGTTTTCATTTTATTTATATTGAAGTTAAATGAACAAAATTTTCAATTTTACCACATTTATTTAACTATGAATATATAAATTCAAGTATATTAAAAAAACACCAAGATATAGGCGATATTCTTAGTGTAAGGGTAACGTTTTTAAACTTCATTAATTCATTAATTTCTTCATTAAAGTTTATTAAAAGTCCATTGTTGAATATAGATTTGCAGTAGTTGCCACGCTGCGTATGAACTGCATGCATGTTTTTTTATTATTATTATTTTGCAATTATTAAGTGGCGAAGCTTGCGATGACACTTATTAAGTGGCGAAGCTTGCGAAGACACTTATTGATTTCACGATGTCTGTCCGTCTGTCCCACGATTATCTTGAGAACGGTTTCGAATTTTCAAATTCTGTTTTCAGCAATCGATTACTGATCACCCAGGCATCTGAACCTCCTATTTTGAAACTGATTGCTCAACGGCAACCGTTAGAAACCGCTACAAAGCTGATTGCTTCGCCACTTTGCTATGCTGTTAGCTTGCTAGGTTTATTGATTTCACGATGTCTGTCCGTCTGTCCCACGATTATCTCGAGAACGGTTTCGAATTTTCAAATTCTGTTTTCAGCAATCGATTACTGATCACCCAGGCATCTGAATCTCCTATTTTGAAACTGATTGCTCAACGGCAACCGTTAGAAACGGATACAAAGCTGATTGCTTCGCCACTTTGCTATGCTGTTAGCTTGCTAGGTTTATTGATTTCACGATGTTTGTCCGTCTGCCCGTCTATCCGTCTGTCCGTCTGTCCGTCTGTCCCACGATTATCTTGAGAACGGTTTCGAATTTTCAAATTCTGTTTTCAGCAATCGATTACTGATCACCCAGGCATCTGAACCTCATATTTTGAAACTGATTGCTCAACGGCAACCGTTAGAAACCGCCACAAAGCTGATTGCTTCGCCACTTTGCTATGCTGTTAGCTTGCTAGGTTTATTATTATATAATTGATGCACAACTACTGCTTAATTTAACTCTGTCGCCTATGTGGAAGAGCCATGCTGTAGCTATATTACTGGTATAGTTGTAGCACGAATGGGTCGGCTCGACCGGGGAAGGACCGCGCTCTTACAGAATACCAACGAAAAATAACAGCTTAACATTGCTGTGTTTCGTATGGTGAGTGTAGAGAACCGGAGACCCTTATTACTGGAAACGAGGCATTCCATCTTAGTTCTCGCGGATGACAACGCATCTGCATTTTGATTCGTAATCGAGGAGAGATGTAGATGTCAATGGGCCACAGCAACCACTTCCCATCAGGTGGACTGTGTGCTCGTTTGTTACCTTTATCATATAAAAAAATCGGCCAAGTGCGAGTTGGTCGCGCCCATGAAGGGTTCCGTAGCAGCAAGTAACATAATTTACGATTTATGACGTTTAAACAAAACTACTTACTAGATCTCGTTCATACCAATTTTCGGTGGAAGTTGATGAAGATGGTAATGTACATCATATATTTTTTTAGTTTTATCATTCTCTTATTTTAGAAATTACACATTTTACCACTTTGGCAGAGCTCTCGCGCAAACTAGTCAGTTTAGAAAAAAATGATATAAGAAACCACAATATCATTTTTGAAGACCTATCCATAGATACCCCACATGTATGGATTTGATGGAAAAAAGTTTTTGAGTTTCCGTTCTAAGTATCGGGAACCCCCAAAATTTATTGATTTTTTTTCTATTTTTGTGTGAAAATCTTAATGCGGTTCACAGAATACATCTACTTACCAACGTTTAATCGTTTAAACAGCATAGTTCTTATAGTTTCGGAAAAAAGTGGCTGTGATGTACGGACGGACAGACAGACAAACATGACGAATCTATAAGGGTTCCGTTTTTTGCAATTTGGCTACGGAACCCTAAAAATATTATGACACCCACGGGATGATATGAAGTAGTGAATTCTCTTACTCCGCCATTAATGATAACTGTATTGTCTGCTATCTTCTCTAATCACTGTAGTGTAACACAGGCTCGGCACGCACTTAACTAAACACGTCCACTCTCGCTCGAGGCTCTCGTGTAACTGACGCGGTGCGCTCGAGACTGTGACTTATATATAAATGTATGTTTGTGTATTTGTGCAAACACTACATCTCTTTCTTATCAAGATTTTTTTTTGTATTTTGTCTCTATCCCTGATATCTGAATCTAAATGATTGTCTGTAATTTATTTCACCTATTGATGGAATTTTATCCCTACTTTTTCGTTGAAAAAAAAAACAGTTCAGACGGTAACCTCCCGGTAACTGTAAGGAGGGGTGCTGTTATACTTTAGAAGATACTCCCACAAACATTCTTTTAAATCCTTCCTCTCTATCTGGCTGATACGGAGACGTTTCAAAATATCTCTGTTTTGTCTTTCAACTTCGCCGATCATTTGAGGCCAATATGGTACAATACTAAATAACGTAATGTTATATTCTTTGAAGAAAGATCGAAACTCTTCACTAACGAACTGCTTGCCATTGTCTGCGGTGATAGAAATAGGATAACCAAGTCTACTGAACATTTCTTTTACCATTTTAATAATCTGTAAGCTTGTGATGTTTTTGTAATTTTTTACTTCTTTGTATCGACTATAGTAGTCGACCACTACTAACAGATACTCATTACTTGGCAATGGTCCCATTAGATCCATTGTGACATCTATACATGGAGCTGCAGGCAACTCTCGTCTCTTTATTGGTGCAGGTGGGTTTGGCAAACACACTAACGTACAAACTTTACAGGCCTTTACTAATTGTTCTACGTCTTTATCGATACGGGGCCACTATACCTTTGATCTCAAGCTTCCCTTCATCGCTACGATACCTGGATGACCCTCCTATGCAGCATCTAATACACTCTTGAAGAGTTGCTGTGGTATTACAATTTTATTTCCACGAAGTGGAATGCTATCGTGGAAACAACTGGTTTTCGAAAAATTTGTAACTCTTATTGAATCGTCCCAGTCGTTCTGATAGACACCTTTTTTCACTTTGTAAATCTCTTGGTCTTTTTCTGAATACGCTACAATGGTACTCATTAGTATAGCAACTGATCTAGAATTTTCCACTACTTGGTACACATGCTGGCCTTTTCCTTTTGGTGGGTTATCAGGATAGTTACATAATCGTGACAAAGGATCAAGTATATTTGTTTTCCTGGCTTGTATACAACCTTGAATGAATAAGACTGTAGCCTCAGTACCCATCGTTCAATCCTCGCACATGGTTTTGATTTAGACCCGAACACTATCTATAGCGGCTTTTGGTCAGCGACTAAATCAAAAGGCTTTCCAAATAAAAAAAATATTAATGCTCGACACCCCAAACTAATGCTAGTGCCTCTTTTCCGTTTGGCTATACCTGCGCTAGCAGTCTGTCAAAGTTCGATTAACATAGGCAATAATTCTAGGGACATTTGTATCATTTTGTACAAGGACAGCACCAAGTCCGACAGGGCTAGCATCTGCTATCACCTGTCTTGCACCTCTGACGTCATAATACCCTAAAATCTGTATTTCCGTGAGCATCCGTTTGAGTTTTTTGGAATGCTTTATCTTGTTCTGCAGACCATTGTTTTTTCAAGCTCGTCCTTTTGCTCATCTTCTGTCTTAGCAGGTGCTTCAGAAGTTCTGTCATGGCATCCAAGTTAGGTATCCATTTGTTTATGTAGTTTAAGAGTCTTAAAAAACTTTGGAGTTCTTCTATGGTCTTTGGGACCCTAAATTTCATAATCCTCTCAACGTACTTGTTGAAGGGTTTACTCCTTCATGTGTAAGCCAGTGTCCCAGAAAATTCACATCCTGCGTTTTATATATACATTTATTGCTATTCAGCACGGCGTTGTTTTTACTAAGTACCTGTAGAACTTTCTTTAGTCATGCGTCATGTTCTTCTTCACTGTTCCCGAATGCCAGGATATCATCAATAAAATTGACGACCCCTTCACAGTTTATCAGCATCCTTTCAATGATCTTCTGAAAAATCTCGGAAGCGCAGGTAATTCCAAGCATTATTCTTTTATCTCTATATAATCTTTTAGGGGTTATAAAAGTCGTTATGTGTCTGGATTCAGAGTGAATTTCCACTTGATGGAAGGCATTTTTTTATGTCTAATTTGTTAAAATATTTAGCTTTCTTAATTTTTTGCAATTATGGTCCATAGTAGGCAGTGGGTGGTTTTCTCGCAATATAGCGGCGTTCGTACATCCCATATCTACGCACAAACGTAATTCACCATTTTCTTTCACGATTGGAACATTGGTGAAACCCATTTAGACGGGCCTTGCACTTCTTCAATTATATCACTGTTTAGTGATTCCTTAATTTTGATTGCAACCTTCTCTTTAATGGGGGTCGGTACTCTTCACTTGATTTATCCCGATACCAAGTTTTAAGACACCTAGACGGACTGCTGTGTTCTTACCCAACAGGTCTCTAGTACCCCCCGAAATCACGTAAATGGTTGTATGTTCCTTTCGTCCATCGACTTCGAGTATAGTTTCAAATGAACCCTCTATTGCCAAAGGAGAGTTACTACTATATGCTAATAATGTCTTGTCTGGTCTTTACATTTGATTAAAAGCATATACTTTTTTGCTTTCTAACTCTTCCCACGTTTTGTAAGATATAAGGTTCTTGCGCAATTTCGAATTACACTTTTCCGCAATTTGATCTATGAGATGATCATCTTGCTTTTCGAATGCATACTTTTCGGCCTGTTGACGCAATCTTATCAATAACTTCTCAAAATTTTCTCTTTTTTCTTGTTTTAGCAATCGAAAAACATAAACTTTGCTCCGTTTAGGTTGAAAATACTCATCGAGTTTTTTTATGGCTACTTTAAATACATCAACGGTTTCTGATGATTCGACATTGGCACCCGGTAAATTGTAGAATATTTTTTGTAACCCAGAGCCACCAAAATGCAATAGCGTAGCTCGTTTAATGAGTGCTGATATAACTTCAGCTGCGTACGATAGATTAGTAGAGACCTTTTCCATTTTTCACACCTTATAGCCATAGATGTGCTATCACATTAAAACTGATAACGGTATCATTATTATTATTATTTTAGGGGCAAACTGAAACAGTTTCTTATATTTTTATTTCCAATTTAATGCTGGTATTTTAATACCCAAAGTCCAATTTAATGGTAGTAACTTAGTACCCAAAGTCCAATTTAATGGTGGTAACTTAGTACCCAACGTCCAATTTAATGGTGGTAACTTAGTACCCAACGTCCAATTTAATGGTGGTAACTTAGTATCCAACGTCCAATTTAATGGTGGTAACTTAGTACCCAACGTCCAATTTAATGGTGGTATCTTAATACCCAACTTCCAATTTAATGGTGGTATCTTAATACCCAACTTCCAATTTAATGGTGGTATCTTAATACCCAACTTCCAATTTAATGGTGGTATCTTAATACCCAACTCAATTTAATGATGGTATCTTAGTACCCAACTCAATTTAATGATGGTATCTTAGTACCCAACTCAATTTAATGATGGTATCTTAGTACCCAACTCAATTTAATGATGGTATCTTAGTACCCAACTCAATTTAATGATGGTATCTTAGTACCCAACTCAATTTAATGATGGTATCTTAGTACCCAAACTCAATGTTTTGATGGTATCTTAGTACCCAACACCAATTTAATGGTTGGTATCTTGGTACCCAAACTCAATTCCATGATAGTAATATGTTCCAAAACACTCGCCCTTCTCTTTCGGTTTATTTGTTATACCGACTACTTCCATTGCTGTGCCATTTAGGATTTGGGTGAATTCAATACCTATAATGCGCATTTACAGTATTACTAGTTACCTACTATGCAATTTACAGAAGTCGTGAAGTGTCCACGATTTCTTGTAAAACATTTGTAAGCCCTGAAAGCGGTAAAATACTCGTAGTATTTTCATTAAAGGCGATAAATATCACACCTACATGTAAAATGCCACTAAAATTTAGCTAACGACATTGTATTTCGGTTCGAATCGAGAGGAGTGATTAGTTACATCTACTATTTTTCCATCAAAATATTTTTAAATAAAAGTTGTGCTAATAGACATATGTTAAAATAAATCATTAATTTATCATTGCTACAGAAACAGAAACTTTTTTATTCAATATAGATTATAAATAATACTTATTGAAAGTCACTCCTTTGTATAATTACCACTGGTTCGAAAAAAGTTCGTCGTCCTGGGAAGAACCGGCAAGAAACCCAGCGGGACTTTTTTTTTAATAACAGCTTACAAACATGTATGTCTCACAAATCAACAACACAACAAATCAGAAATAGCTTGGGAGCAATCACCTCACTTCCAGGGGCTATTATCATCTATAAATTCTTTAATATTATAATAATAAATAACTTAAAGACATAAAGAAAATAAATTTTTGCACACCATAAGCGTGGTCATATGCGAACATATAATTTATATAAATTATTAAAATTATCATAACAGGGTTAAAACAATAAATCATAATTCATAATCCACAGTTTTTTTTCCCGGGGGTACTCTAGGAATTAATTTACATTTGTAATGCTAATAGTTGCACATTGCTAACCTATTTTTGATTATATCTTTATGCTAAATAGGTACTTATCTTTTTCCTCGTCGCCATTTGTATTGTCTGCTATCTTCTCTAATCACTGTAGTGTAACACAGGCTCGGCACGCACTTAACTAAACACGTCCACTCTCGCCCGAGGCTCTCGTGTAACTGACGCGGTGCGCTCGAGACTGTGACTTATATATAAATGTATGTTTGTGTATTTGTGCAAACACTACAATAACTATTTGTTATATTTACGTGAATACATACTTTATTTACCGTGTACTGGCGGTTTAAGTATGTCGACTACCCTATATCATCCCGTGGGTGTCGTAAGAGGCGATAGATGGTAAAAAATTAGGAGATGGACAGCAGCCTTTTCTTAATACCGACTAAAAAAAACCTCTTAAGTTTACGGCTGTTATAAATTAAAATAAACCACGATATATTTCGTAAATTTAATTTTATTCAATTCAATAATATAAAATAAACACTGTTAAATTATTATTTAACGAATATTACCTTTGCTTTTGCTTTAGGTCCTATGTGGCGTAAGAGGTGACTAAGAAAGGCCAAAAATATGTTAGGGCCTCTGATAGAGGGTGGTATATCGGTCTTCTATTGGCAAGTTGCAAAATATATAGACCCACGACAGGTAGTAATGCCGTGTCGCGTAGTAGTAAGGTGCCAGAAAACTAACACAAAGAGATAAATTTAAAAATAACAGAGAAAAACTAAATATATTGGTAAATCCAATTGGGCATACCTTAAGCGCATTAAAAAAACTACGTATAACATGATTATACGGAATTTTTAAAGTAGTTTAAATACATTTCGACAGCACTATCGGCTTCAACATCCTCGAAAACCATGAAAATGACACCCGTGATGAAAAAATTGATACCTATTGCAGCCGCCATCTTGGATTTACATTTCGACAGCACTATCGGCTTCAACTCTCTCGAAAACAATGAAAATGACACCCATGATGAAAAAATTGATACCTATTGCAGCCGCCATCTTGGATTTACATTTCGACAGCACTATCGGCTTCAACTCTCTCGAAAACCATGAAAATGACACCCAAGATGAAAAAATTGGTACCTACTTCAGCCGCCATCTTGGATTTACATTTCGACAGCACTATCGGCTTCAACACTCTCGAAAACCATGAAAATGACACCCAAGATGAAAAAATTGGCACCCACTTCAGCCGCCATCTTGGATTTACATTTCGACAACCCTATCGGAGTCAACTCTCTCGAAAACTATGAAATTGACACCCATGATGAAAAAATTGATACCTATTGCAGCCGCCATCTTGGATTTACATTTCGACAGCACTATCGGCTTCAACTCTCTCGAAAACCATGAAAATGACACCCAAGATGAAAAAATTGGTACCTACTTCAGCCGCCATCTTGGATTTACATTTCGACAGCACTATCGGCTTCAACACTCGAAAACCATGAAAATGACACCCAAGATGAAAAAATTGGTACCTACTTCAGCTGCCATCTTGGATTTACATTTCGACAGCACTATCGGCTTCAACATCCTCGAAACTCATGAAAATGACACCCATAATGAAAAAATTAATACCCATTGCAGCCGCCACCTTAGATTTACATTTCGACAACCCTATCGGCTTCAATTCTCTCGAAAACCATGAAAATGACACCCATGATGAAAAAATTGATACCTATTGCAGCCGCCATCTTGGATTTACATTTAGACAGTACTATCGGCTTCAACTCTATCGAAAACCATGAAAATGACACCCAAGATGAAAAAATTTATATCTATTGCAGCCGCCAACTTGGATTTACATTTCGACAGCACTATCGGCTTCAACACCCTCGAAAACCATGAAAATGACACCCATGATGAAAAAATTGATACCTGTTGCAGCCGCCATCTTGGATTTACATTTCGACAGCACTATCGGCTTCAACACCCTCGAAAACCATGAAAATGACACCCAAGATGAAAAAATTGATATATTTTGCAGCCGCCATCTTGGATTTACATTTCGACAACACTATCGGCTTCAACACCCTCGGAAACCATGAAAATGACACCCATGATGAAAAAATTGGTACCTAATTCAGCCGCCATCTTGTATTTACATTTCGACAGCACTATCAGCTTCAACACCCTCGAAAACCATGAAAATGACACCCATGATGAAAAAATTGGTACCTACTTCGGCCGCCATCTTGGATTTACATTTCGACAGCACTATCGGCTTCAACACTCGAAAACCATGAAAATGTCACCCATGACAAAAAAAATTATACTACTTGCTTTTAGTACGTACTACTATTATTTATTCTGTGCTTTTAAATATTGTAATAAAAAAATGTCTTATTATTATTATAATTAAATATTTAAGAAATTTGGTTATTAGAATATTGTGTATTTGTACAGCGATCTTTTTGAGCCGCTGCAAACAACCGAAACAATGTCCACTCACGAAGGCGACTGAAGCCAAACCACAGAAAAAAAAACAAAAAACCAGCACAAACTATATAGAAACACTACCAAACCAGTGGCATACAGTCCATACTATAATTTTTCTTAGAGGTATTATTATGTCATGACAGTTTGTCCATGTTGCAGTAGATGTCGCTTTTTTAAATTTAGCCATGCTTGGCCAATTAAGAATCAAACAAATTAATGAATAGTTTAAAATACAATCGAACCTTTCTAACTTACTATTTAGTTACAAAACAAATTTGTAATTAAATTTTTAGTATAATTTATTTATTTTACATTATTCCCTATATATAATGTACTCTGTGAGCCAAACTAAACTACTCATTACTACTCTGTGGCTGTAGCTTCCCATTTAGAGAAAGAGTTTTGGCGGGAACTCGACCGGCGGCGGCTTGCTGCTCCTGTATTATTGTTTAAATAATGGTTTGAAGTGGACTTTGATATGTAAAAGTAGTGCGATTTTGTGTATTAAGTGTCTGCGCATGTGAACTATTAATGGAAACTGTGAAACAAGTGCTCTGATGGTGATGGAATCTCAAGATAAGCTGTTTGTTTGCATAGGCGCCTTTAGATACCATCGCCAACTGTCAGCTGCCTGCTGGCTCAAGTTGCCGTCAAAATCTCCCAAGGCTGCACAATGTGACGCATCAACATATTGTGAAGCAGTGAAATATGAAGGAAAATTATACATGAAGACAAGGCTGTATGGCATAGTTCCTTTGCCTGCTCTCTCGAGCGAATAATAAAAACAACAACAACAACCATTTAGAGAAATATTTTTGTATACGAGGCTAACAAATCAACGAAAATTTCGCCATTTTGGAGCCGAAAAAAATTAATTATAGCTAAACAAAACAAAACTACACTGCCATTTACATTCAGTGGCTTCCCACATGATAGATGAAGAGATTAAAAAATAGATTGAGTTAAACAATTAATATTTTCAAAAGTTATTGTGTTTACAAGCCACAGGGACATGATAAATCCACACCATAAGCCACTAAAACCCTTTTTTTTTATTTAAAAATAGCAATTAATCGATTTAAAAAAATATTAATAAGTTCAACAATCATTTATCTTTCTAACAATGTGCTTTTTATATCATTTATATGTATAATATGATTGCTAGATACGATTTTATTCGATAAAATGTTGGAATCTTAATTTTTAGGCGATAGTAGAACACACCTTGCGCTTCCGCTTAAGGTATGCAATAACAAGTCTTATTAATGTTGGGATGCCACAACGAAACGCTCACCGTATCAACATAAGCTTACGGCAAAATTCCAGTCTTTTTGGTATAGTGCCCCTGTTTCGTTGGTCTGGTGGAAAACGCAAACGCAATTACTGATCGTGTGGTTCCGGGTTCTATTATCAGGTTGTACCAAAATCAGTTTTTTGGGTTTTTTTGACAAGAAATTCTCAGTGGCAGCCCAAAGTCAGGAAGTTGATGGAGTTTAATCCCTGTGCCAAAATACGTAAAGCCGTTCGTACTGCGTTCGCGTTTTTACGGGGTCGGGTCATGCTGAAGCTATATTATGGTTGTAACACGAATGGGTCAGCTCGACCAAGAAAGGACCACGCTCTCATACAATACCAGCGTAAAATAGCAGCTTAACGCTGCTGTGTTTCGTATGGTGAGTGTAGAGAACCGGAGACCCTTTTTACTGGAAACGAGGCATTCCATCTTAGTCCTCACGGAGTACAACGGATCTGCATTTTGATTTGTAATCAAAGATAGATGTAGATATCTATGGGCCACAGCAACCACTTACCATCAGGTGGACTTTGTGCTGGTTTGTCACCCTTATCTTATAAAAGAAAACATCGGTCATGTCAGAATATCGTCTCATCTAACTGTGGGAGAGTGCGAATAGAGAGTGCACCTGTGGTTGTGTGTATACACTCGAGCACCCGTGATCCGTGTGTGTGACTCCCATGGCCGCCGTGATATAAATTTGGTTTGGAGGACATTATTGTTAGAGCAAAATCGCTTCGGCACTTTCATTCTTTCGGTTCCTTGGATAAAAAATTACAATAACGTACTGTTGTTGCCGATTTGCCTGCCAATCGATTACGGCATGGAAGAGGTCTATATGCAGCAGTGGAGTGCTACAGATTTACAATAAAGATGATGAAAAAGGATAATGAATTCTTATTTTTACGCGAATACTACAAATATAATAAAATTAATTTTACGGATTTCGGGCACATTACAGTACCCATCGCACTTCTGCTCCACGCCTCCGGTGTAATGCCACCATGGAGGACGGAATGGAGTGACGACCTGGTAAGACATGCAGGAAGTCGATGGATGCAGGTGGCTCAGGACCGTGCTTTGTGGCATTCCTTGGGGGAGGCCTATGTTCAGCAGTGGACTTGTGAAGGGCTGTAATAATGATGATGATAATGACAGTACCCATGAGCACATGGGGATAGAGGTGCTTGACGTCCTGATGTTATAGTTAACTTAGGCCACCTTCAACTCCTAAATATAAACCTTTAGTTCAATCTACGCAAAGCAAAAATCATCATAAGGAATGAATTTTGCAGCAACTAGTGGAATCTTTTTCCACTAGTTGCTGAACTTTAAGTGTGACTATTATATAAATCTTGATCCTTTTTGTAACAATGCGCCGTAGCTAGTTAGGGTTGTAGTACACGGGCACTTAAGACGACCGAAATCAATGTAACTACCTCTCCTCTTTGGCTTGTACATAAAATACAATCGGGTGGGACGTTTCAGGGATCTAACTGAGCTGGGTGGAGTCACTTCAGCTCCAAACAATGATGTACTTTTCTCTTTCATTTACTTTACAAGCTCGAAACGTTTTAGTTAGGTTTAGTTTTATAGTAGAGGTAGGATGTAAATATTTTTCTTTAAAAATGAACAGAAACAGAAACTTTTTATTCCATATCTTTCTTTCTTCTACAGTTAATATTGACGCACTTCTAACAGCTTATTATGGACTAGTCGAATCTGTCCTTAGATACGGAATTATTTTCTGGGGTAACTCAACTGACAGAGAAGTAGCGTTTAAAAGTCAGAAAAGATGTATCCGCGCTATGTTTGGTCTTAAGACTGCCGATGTATGCCATATTTTATCAAACATGGAATTCTTAAACTCAGGGCCAATCCTAACCTATTTCGGCGGTTATCTGACAAAGTAAAGCGCAACCGTCGTGATGGAACTAAATTGTGCTTGCAACAAGCAAGAACGGCTCTGCTAAGAAAGAATGTAGTATGCATGGCTCCTAAAATCTACAATAAAATTCCTTAGATGTATAAATCACTAAATAGCAATCTTTTTAAAAATAAATTCAAAAACCTTTTAATTGAAAAATGCTACTGCACTGTAACTGACTTTTTTAATGATTCATTTCGACATTATATAATTGCCTTATACATACATATATTTTAATTATAATTGTTGTAAGTAATAATTACACTGACTTTGTATATTATTAATAGACTGCTAATGTTAAATGAAAACTAACAACCTAAAACTTTAAATTTTACACACCGAATATCGGTAAGACATGTTGATACTAATAACACTAACACCAAGAATATTTGTCTGCCCGTGCAATGTATATCTCACATAAATGTTTTAGTAAATAAAATATCTTATCTTATAAATAATACTTATTAAAAGTCAATATTTTGTTATATTACCTCAAGTTCGAAAAAAGAACTGTCCTGGGAAGAACCAGCAAGAAACCCAGCGGATTTTTTTTAAATAGCATCGTAAAATCATGTATGTTACACAATTAACCATACAAGACAAATTAGAAATAGCTTGGTAGCGGCCACTTCATTCCTAGGGTAATTATCATCCATAAATACTTGAATATTATTATAACGCTTCTTATACAAACTTTCTTTAATAAAGTTATGGAACTTTGGGCAGGTCTAATTTTGTATATTTTCTGGGATTTTGTTGTAAAAGCATATACATCGCCCCAAGAATGATTTACTGACTCGGTGGAGTCGAGTAACTGGTAGTACTAGCTTGTGCCTGTTCCTAGTATTTAAAGAATAATTAATATCACTTATTTTTGTATAACTACTTTTATTTTTGTGTAAGTACATTACATTTTCATAAATGTATTGAGCGGCCAAAGTTAATATATTAATTTCACAAAAAAATCCCCCACAGATCTGCAGTTTTAAAATGTTTTACAATATTTTTTGATGGTATTTTATGAAATGTAAAATTTTTTGTACACGTATTTACATTTTGTTAAAGTAATGATTCGGCAACGGCTGCAGAAGAATTCAGTGACTTAGTGGTTAAGAGCGGAATATCAGTAAAATATTTCTCGAAAACGATTGCAACAACCTGATTTGATTCAGTTAATTTGTTGTTAAAACTTAACCGGTACTTTGAATTGCGAGAGTTGACCTTACCAGTTTCACTATGAATTATACCCCCCATTATTTTAATTTTATTAGAAGCAGTCTTAATTTTGTTGCTCAAATGTAAAGACTTGGCTGTGGAGCACACTGCTTTAAATATTTTTGAATATTTTTTTTTACATATACCCTTTAATTTGACCATTCATGGTAAACTTCATATAACCTTTGTCTGTATTTATGGACTCTTATAAGAACAGACAAAGGTTCAATGAACTCCTGTCGCCCATTCATTGAATGCCTGCCGACTGTAAAAGAAAAACGTTTTAGAAGTAAAAATATTATCAAATTAATTGCAAATAAGCTTAAACAATGTTATAATAGTTCGGATTCCATCAAATATTTACTCATTGGCTCAACAGTGAAAGGACTATGCTCTCACAGATAACAGCGTAAAATAGTAGTTTAATGCTTCGTGTGGTGAGTGTAGACAACTGGATACCATTTTTACTGGAAAAGAACAACTTCATCTTAGTCCTCAGGGGTAACAAAGTTTTCTTTTGATTCTTAATCGAGGATAGATGTAGAAGATACTGAGCATTCATGTAACATCTCTTGGACTGTGTGCTCGTTTCGTACAGAAATATTGAAAATACATCAGAAAGTTAATTGTTAAAAATAATAATAATGTGAGAGCAAATGTTCAACTTGCTCTCTTGCTTACGCAATTAATCATTATCAGCAACAAAACAGCGTGCTGCACTATACATTCAGTATAGGCAATTACAGTTCGACCATACCGTAACATGTCCTCGTTACTATCTTACACTTGTGTAACGTGAAGAATACAATTACATGATAACACCAAAGTATGCAAACCAACAGCAACACTACTTATCTCAATGTAACTCAGAGCAGCCTCTCAGCAACAAGATCTTTCTTGCCTGCACCAGAAGAACGACTACACGGAAAGAACCACGATACTGTCTTAACACTACTACTATGTAGGATGACTTAGACGGAATATCTCGCGCTCGGTACCTATACTGAACAATACACTGCACAAATGAGTAGGAGTTTCTCGATATACCCTCTAGTTTCATCTCGCCATCATTTATAGAAACAGAAACAGAAACAGAAACTTTTTTATTCAATATAGATTATAAATAATACTTATTGAAAGTCACTCTTTTGTTTGATTACCACTGGTTCGAAAAAACCTCTGTCCTGGGAAGAACCAGCAAGAAACCCAGCGGGACTTTTTTTTAAATAACAGCTTACAATCATGATGTTACACAAATTAACAACACAACAAATTAGAAATAGCTTGGTAGTGATCACCTCATATCCAGGGGTTATTATCATCCATAAATTCCTTAATATTATAATAACCCTTTTTATACAAACTTAGTTTAAAAAAGTTTTTGAACTATGAGCAGGTCAAATTTTGTATATTTTCTGGAATTTTGTTGTAAAAGCGTAAACATCGCCCCAAGAATGAATTACTGACTCGAAGGAGTCGAGTAACTGGTACTACTAACTTGTGTTTGTTCCTAGTATTTACAGAATGAATATCACTTATTTTTGTAAAACTACTTTTATTTTTGTGTACGTACATATATGAAAATGTAATTTTCATATATGTATTGAGAGGCCAAAGTTAATATATTAATTTCCTTAAATTTTTGTCGCAGCGACTCTTTAGGCTTTAAATCATAAATTGCTCTTATGGACCTCTTCTGTAATACAAATATAGTTTCAGTGTCAGCTGCGTGTCCCCATAGCAAAATACCATACGACATTATGCTATGGAAATAACTAAAGTAAACTAGTGTAGCTGTTTCAACACTGGTATGACTTCTAATCTTTTTTGCAGCATATGCTGCAGAACTAAGTCTGATTGCTAGTTTTGATATATGGGGGCTCCATATATGGCTTTGATATATGACGCTATGCTAGAGTGACGTGACCTCTCGCTCACTCTTGATCAAACCGGTATATTACACAGCCCCACAAGCATCATTTTTGTGGGGCTGTGTTATATTATATAGATGCGCCGACATACTTAATAGAAGCCACTGTTTGACTACAATCCCATCTGTTTGTAAGTAGTGATGAAGCTCTAAATGTAGATTTAAGCGAAACAAAAGCCTTTACATTTCTATCTTGAGAACACCCAGATTGTATTTGGATGGAAGAACAATTACTCCACTCCTTCACTTTGCGCGTCACGAAAGACGGATTATGTAATACTCATTACACACATTAAGACGGCATTATATTACAACGTTAAAACGTCACGTTTAATTCGATCTACAAAGTGAGAAGTGATGCTGTGTCCGAAGCTGAACTATTACGTCACAAACAGTGGCTTTCGATCTGTACTCACCTTTAGATTTTTGTAACGCGCTTGTACAGGACTTAGTAATATATCTAGGTTGACATCATACTCTTAATAATTGCTGCTGTTAAGCAGGAATCAGTGCACTCCTGTGTTCTTGTCTAAAGTTCTAGAGGTCCAATATAATAAGAGACTGTAAAGTATTACTTCTTTTTATATCTTAGTCTTCAGGGCTCAGCGGTGACAACTAGTTAATTGCAGATTTCCGCATGTTATCTCCCTTTTATATTTATTATTTATTGGAACTTACATAATAATGAATATTTTTTATAGATATAGCTTTATTGTTCATCATAAATAAATCGCTAAAATAAAAAATTGCGTCTTTAATCAGTTGTACGCTAAAAATCAACTCCAGGTTAGGTATTGGGTAATGGATCCAAAATTTATAAGATCAAACAATAACCTCCATGAATATGAGTAATATATACATATATCTTGACCGTGTAGTGGCGGTGTAAGAATATCCACTTCCCCATATCGTCCCTGGGGTGTCGCAAGTGCCGACAGAGGGAAATATTATTTTTTACGTGGTAGAGCCATGCTGCAGCTATATTAGTAGTATAGTTGTAGCATTAATGGGTCGGTTCGATCGGGGTAGGACCATGCTCTCACAGAATACCAGCGTCAAATAGCAGCTTAACACTGCTTTGTTTCGTATGGTGGGTAGAGACCGGATACCCTTTTTACTGGAAACGAGGCATTCTATCTTAGTCCTCAAGGGTGGCAACGCATCTGCATTTTGATCCGCAAAGGAGGATAAATGTAGATGTCTATGGGCCACAGCAGCCACTTGCCATCAGGTGGACTGTGTGCTCGTTTGTCACCCTATACTATAAAAAATATATGAGGAAATCTATGAGGATAATAATAATAATAATACAGCCCAACCAGATGAGAAAACTTTACAGATATCCCATAATATCGCCGTTATAAACTGCCAGCTCATGAGGTACCTTGAGGATCACCAGCTGATTAGTGACCGCCAGTACGGTTTTCGTCGAGGTCGATCAGCTGGTGATCTTCTAGTCTACTTAACTCATAGATGGGCGGAGGCAGTAGAGTCCAAGGGGGAGGCATTAGCCGTTAGTTTGGACGTAGCGAAGGCCTTTGATCGGGTCTGGCACAAAGCTCTTCTTTCGAAGCTTCCTGCCTATGGGCTTCCCGAGAAATTGTGCAAATGGATTACCAGTTTCCTTGCTGATCGGAGCATCAAGGTCGTAGTAGACGGTGCATGCTCTGATCTCAAGCCTATCAACGCTGGTGTTCCACAAGGCTGCGTGCTATCACCAACGCTGTTTCTCCTGCATATCAATGATATGTTGCTAACTGGTAGCATTCATTGCTATGCAGACGACAGCACTGGTGATGCCTTATATACCGGCCGTGCCAATATTTCTCGGGAAAACGTCGCCGAGTACCGGAACAAAATTGTGTCTGAAGTCGAGTCTTTGCTTAACAAAGTCTCGGATTGGGGCTGACTAAATCTAGTCCAGTTCAATCCCCAGAAGACACCAGTTTGCGCGTTTACCGCTAAAAAGAACCCCTTTGTCGTATCTCGTCAGTTTTAAGGCACTCCCCTTGCTGCCACAGCCAGTATCGGAATCCTTGGCGTCGACATATCGAATTGTGTGCAGTTTCGTGGTCACTTGGAAGGGAAGGCCAAATTGGCCTCAAAATTGCTTGGCGTGCTCAGCAGAGCGAGACAGTATTTCATGCCGGCACATCGCTTGCAACTTTACAAAGCGCATGTTCGGCCCCACATGGAATACTGTTCTCATCTCTGGGCCGGGGCACCCCAATGCCAGCTCCTTCCACTTGACCGCATCCAGCGCAGAGCAGTTCGAATCGTCGACGACCGAGTTCTTTCTGATCGGCTCGATACACTGGCACTGCGTAGAGATGTTGCATCTCTTTGCGTATTTTATCGCATCTATCACGGGGAGTGCTCTGAGGAATTGTTCGGACTAATTCCAGCCGCTCAATTTCACCATCGCACATCGCGACAACACTCGCGTTACCATCCATACCATCTGGATGATTGGCGGTCCACCACTGTGCGATTTAGAAGAAGTTTTCTCCCTCGCACGACTTCCATGTGGAATCAATTACCACCAGCGAATTTTCCGGACCGATACGACTTAGGAACCTTCAAGAAAAGAGCTTACACCTTTCTAAAAGGTCGGCAACGCATCTGCAATTCCCCTGGTGTTGCGGTTGTTCATGGGCGGCGGTAGTCACCATCAGGTGAGCCGCATGTTCGTTTGCCCCTATTCCATAAAAAAAAATTTTACTTGCAGGCATTGGGGAGGCCTACGTTCAGCAGGGAATTTTTGATTGATATAATGATAATAGATACATATGTCTACATATTTTAAACAAAAATCGTACATTAATACATTTTTTAAAGTATACATACCCAAAATATAATAAAATGTTAGTAAGTGAACTGAGCAAGTGGCACAAGAATGAGTCTCTCAGAGATGACTACATATTTGTACGATTTGCAGTAGAGATTACTGGTCTGCGGTTCACGTACGATAAACTTCCTAAAAGAACTGTATTCGTGCCTTGTCGTCGTTGCTGTTGATAAGAGTGCTGGATCTTTTCTCGCTCAAAGGTTAAGTACTACATTGCGGGGAGTAGAACTGTATGATAATTAAAATTTCTAGTGTTAGTTTCTTTTAATTATGGTAATTAATATTGTATATATTAATGTTACAAAACACCTATATATACTTGAAATATATAAAACAGTTTTGTGTATACCAAAGGTAGATTTAAAGCTAAACTTTCTATCGTTTAGTACACCTTACTATGTTTGCTTCCCCGCTAAAAACACGATGAACCAGTATTTTTTTACGTGGTAGAGCCATGCTGCAGCTATATTAGCAGTATAGTTGTAGCACGAATGGGTCGGCTTGTCCGAGGAAGGACCACGCTCTCACAGAATACCAGCGTAAAATAGCAACTCAACGCTGCTGTGTTTCGAATGGCGAGTGTCTCTACACTCACCTTACGAAACTGGTTCTCTAACCAGAGACACTTTTTACTGGAAACGAGGCAGTCGATCGTAGTCGTCACGGGTGACAACGCATTTTGATTCGTAATTGAGGGTAGATGAAGACGTCTATGAGCCACGGCAACCACTTACCATCAGGTGAACTGTGTGCTCGTTTGTTACCCTTATCCTAGAAAAAATAAAAATTCGGGGTTTTAATTAAGGTATAAATATATTTAAAAAATAGACGGTGGTATATTTCAAAATGTAGAGCACAAGTTAAAAACAACACTTCTTGTGTTGCTTAACTATCTAAATTTCAGAAAATACTGACGGCAATTTTTTTAATATGATGAAGTCAATAAAGCTATATCAAAATAAGTACGAGTAAATTGCCCGGCAATAAAAAGGAAAGGTATAAAATGTACTACACGAAATGTTAAAAATTGGAATACCATTGTCCACTGTTTTTCGTAGTATTACTGTCTAAGCAAAACTTCAGTGGTGCCATATATATTTAAACTGGTAAGCAGAATAAGCTCTGCAGTTTATGCTGTTAACAAGAGGTAAAATTAATAAAAAGGTACAACCGACTTCAATATAAATAAAATGAATACGCATTAATAAGAATAACTCAGTAGCTACTGGTCAGATCTCGATAGAATTTATATGGGACTACATGAAAAGCACCAGCTTTCAAATAATGAAAAGAATCATCAAAATTGGTTAACCTAGAAAAAATTTTTGAGATAACACACAAAAAAAAGTAAGCTTATTTTTTTAAAACATAGACTTAATAAGAAAGATAAGTATAATACAAATAAATACATATCGATAATAACTCTTAAGAATACGTAAAACCGTAACTATTTTTCAGGAAGCCTTTGCAGAGTCCACACCTTTTTAATGCTGTTTATGATTTGATGTCACCTCCATTTCAATTAAGTATGTTATAATCGTTATACTAAATGGAAATCAAGCATCAATCAAAAACAACTTCAAACACTCGTTGTGACTGACATGCGTAATAATCTGCCATGTTTTGACGGCATACGAGCATAAGTACTTTGCAGTAAGCTCTTATGTCGTCTTAGTGACCTCATTTCTTTTTGCAAAAAATATTCCTTTATTATTAATGGAAGCATTTAATAAAAATTAATAGTAGACGATAACAAAGAATAATTAATTGTCTGACTAGTGGTGATGTAGGAATTTCTTACTCCACATCGTCCGTTGGGTGTCGTAAGAGGCGAGAGAAGGAAACTGAAATAGGAGAACAGGTAGCAGCATCTCCCTGATGACAACATAAAATAACAAAAAACTGTGGTTGCTAACCCAACTGCTACGCGTGGCAACTATGGCAAAATCTATGCGGTAGAAATAAGTAATGAGGTGATACAAACTACATCGTGGAAAAAGGCTTTCCTTGTTGGGTAGTATTTGAACCCCCATGTTATACACAGGCTAGTTAAACAAATAGACGATTGAATAAAACTATTTTTACGGATTCTATCGCGTTTAATTAACTTATTTTTATTAACTAATAAACGAAAGAACATCGATTCCTGCCTAGTATGATATGTGAGGGTATTGAAATAAAAAAAACATCCTAGTTTCAATAGAGAGGGAGGCTGGGTACTACCACTTGCTTGTGATCCTGTAGTTAATAAAATTAAAACTAAACCCAAGCATACCACTTCAAGACTTCAAGACACAGCAAGTTCGTTCTGCGTAGATCGGACCAAAATTAATAATTAAAAAAGCTGAAGGTACTCCGGGCTAACTCTGAGATCGGGACGTCAATCACCTCAGTCCCCCGTGACCATGGGTACTGTAAAGCACACGAATCGTCGGGAGTTAATAAAAAATAAGTTAATTAAACGCGATAGAATTCGTAAAAGTAGTTTTATTCAATGTGTAGTGTTCGCGTAAATATAAGAAATCATTAAACAAATAAATGACTGAAAGTCAGAAAATAAATTTTTACCCTTTTAGCTTGTTGCTGGCTATTTTCCAGCTAATTAGCTCAGACAACTAGAATTATATGTATTTTTGCGCAAAAAGTGACACAGACCGCAAGGTCTTAAGTGGTTAAATCGTAAATTATAAACCTCTGTTGTTAACCCTAATCGTAAATTTTGGTTAAACTCATTAAGCGTTTTTACAGTTTCAGACAGTTATAATGTTTGTCCTTGATTTTTGATTTATAAAAGCAGTGTTTTATGAACAGTTTATTTTTTATTTTTTAAGTATATGTTATAGTTAATTCTTTTGTAAATATTAAACTTAGGTTTAGTTTTGAACGTAGCTTAATATTAACTTTTCTTAAGTAAGCTGTCTAAACTAAAGTTTAACTATAAATGTAGAAGCCTGAGGGTGTCGTTAGAGGTAAAAGAGGGAAAATAAAACAGGAGGTGGGGAGCAGCATCTTCCTGATAGCAACTCAAAATTATAAAAATCTGCGATTGCCAACGCGCTTGGCAAGCGTGACAACTATGGCAAAATGAGGCAATTTATCTTATGTTCAGCAGTGGACTTTTAATAATAATAATAATAATTATTAATTTGATTCAGACAACAATGATCCATTACAAAAGTGAATTTTCTACCGACTTCAAAAAGGAGGAGGTACTCAATTCGACTGTATGTTTTTTTTATGTGCGTTACCTCATAACTTTTTTCTGGGTGAATCGATTTCGATTATTCTTTGTTTTGGTTGAAAGCTGGTAGTTCTCATGTTGTCCCGTATACATTTGATCAGGGTCTGACCATTAGTTTTTAGTTATTATTAATAATTTATACTGAAGTCGGAACAAAATTTTTAATTTTTAATTGATTATATTACACCTTAAATACTAATGCTAATTGGTTAATTAATTAAAATATTAAATATTATTATTATTATTTAGATATTAATAAATTTGACCACCTACTAAAATTCACTGAATGCACAAATATTACAAATAATTTTGATAAGGTATATTCTGTTTATATAGGAAGTAATGGATGGATGAAATGAAAACAAAAGGAAACAATAACTAAAACTATACACTACTTGGTTATACTTTGGTGTATTGGATTATTATTCAGTCATCATTCATAACAGCCTATTAACGTCCACTACTGAACATAATGCTAGATATAGATTGCAAAGTGATGATTGATTATACAGTGAGTTCGTGCAAAAACACTACCTTATTCCAAAATACCTATTAAAATATCTCCCAGTAGGAAGATATTCTATAAGATATTTTTTTATAGGATAGGGTGACAAACGAACACAGTCCACCTGACGGTAAGTGGTTGCTGTGACCCATAGACATCTACATTTATCCTCAATAAAGCATCGAAATGCAGATGCGTCGTCACCAGTGAGGACTAAGATGGAATGCCTCTTTTCCAGTAAAATAGGTCTCCGGTTCTCTACAATCATCATACGAAACACAGTAGTGTCAAGCTGCCATTTTACGCTGGTATTCATAGATAATAAAATATGTTAAAAAAGACATTGAGTTGCTGTGCTGAGGTTTATTGGTTCGAATCCCGCATGGTACAAGTTACATATACTTATATGGCCTAAAAATAATTGTTCGAGGTCATGTTTGTAATTGCACAGTAATTTATGTTTGTAAACTGCCTCCAAGATAGCTAAAATGCTAGTGCAGAGAAAAATTTTAAAAAAGTACTAAAGGAAAAAAGAAACACAATTCTATTTCCTGTTTGTTTATTTAAAACGTATTTTCATATTGCGCACATCGAACACGAAGCGGAGATGTAGTGCTCTATCGTCACCAAATTAAAAAATCGCGATCCACTCAACTTAAATCACTTCCACCAGCTTTTTATTGCACTTATATAATAAAAAAGTACACCAATAGCAAGAAGAGATTTCAATTAATACTTCTGACGTAGTTAGTTATACGATTATTATTAAAAAAAGTTAATGGAAAATAATTTCACTTGGACGTCAGTAGGTCGGTTTGGATTTAGTTTTAGATTTCTAACCTGAGGAAGCCTTTTGAATTTGAACATATTTATTTTATTAATTATTTGAAAATTATATACTTTAAGAAAATACAAATCATCGGTATCAAGCTGTGCCAATATTTCTCGGGAAAACGTCGCCGAGTACCGGGACAAACTTGTGTCTGAAGTCGAGTCTTTGCTTAACAAAGTCTCGGATTGGGGCCGACTAAATCTAGTCCAATTCAATCCCCAGAAGACACAAGTTTGCGCGTTCACCGCTAAAAAGATACCCCTTTGTCGTATCTACTCAGTTTCAAGGCACTCCCCTTGCTGCCTCAGCTGGTAACGGAATCCTTGGCGTCGACATATCGAATAGTGTGCAGTTTCGTGGTCACTTGGAAGGGAAGGCCAAATTGGCCTCTAAAAAGCTTGGCGTGCTCAGCAGAGCGAGACAGTGTTTCACGCTGGCACATCGCTTGCAACTTTACAAAGCGCAAGTTCGGCCCCACATGGAATACTGTTCTCATCTCTGGGCCGGGGCACCCCAGTGCCAGATCCTTCCACTTGACTGCATCCAGCGCAGAGCGGCTCGATACACTGGCACTGCGTAGAGATGTTGCATCTCTTTGCGTATTTTATCGCATCTATCACGGGGAGTGCTCTGAGGAATTGTTCGGACTAATTCCAGCCGCTCAATTTCACCATCGCACATCGCGACAAAACTCGCGTTACCATCCATACCATCTGGATGATTGGCGGTCCACCACTGTGCGGTTTAGAAGAAGTTTTCTACCTCGCACAACTTCCTTGTGGAATCAATTACCACCAGCGAATTTTGCGGACCAATACGACTTAGGAACCTTCAAGAAAAGAGCTTACACCTTTCTAAAAGGCCGGAAACGCATCTGCGATTCTCCTGGTGTTGCGGTAGTCACTTACCATCAGGTGAGCCGCATGCTCGTTTGCCCCCTCTTCTATAAAAAAAAAGCAGTAAAAAAAATTCGTGTGCCTTCAAAAAAAAGGATAACGGTATCCGTCCTATTGCCGTTGGTTCCACATTTCGACGTTTAACTTCAAAATTAGCTTGCAGGCACATAATCTCTAACCTTAAGACCAAATTTCAGCCTACTCAACTAGGTTTTGGTACTAGAGGTGGCTGTGAGGCTGCGGTACATTCAGTGCGTACATTTTTAACAAGCTCTGATGCAGATGTTCTTGTGAAGGTTGACCTAAGTAATGCTTTTAACTCTATCGATAGGGTAACCTTGCTGAAAGAAGTGGCTAACAATACCCCCGAAATTTATCATTACGTTTGGCAATGTTATAGTCAAAATACTAACTTGTTTTACGAAAACCATGTTATCGATTCCGCTGTCGGTGTTCAGCAGGGTGACCTACTGGGTCCAGCACTTTTCAGTTTGGGAATTCAACCAATTATTTCAAATTTGAAATCCAAGCTGAATGTCTGGTACCTAGACGATGGTACACTGGGAGGTAGAGCAGATGACGTCCTCAGTGATCTTACTCATATTTTTCAAAATTTTAAAAATATTGGTCTTGAACCAAATAGCAATAAATGTGAAATATTTTTTTCCAATAATTTATCTACTTCTCATAGAGACACTTTAATTCAAAATTTTAATCATATTTGTCCAGGAATAAAAACTGTCAGTACGGAATAACTATACCTGCTAGGTGCCCCGTTGTTTTTCGATAGTATTAAACCTGTTTTAAAAACAAAATTTGATCAGGTTTTAAACCACGTTGATAAATTGTATAAATTAAACCCCCACATAGCTCTTACTATTTTAAAATATTGTCTTCTTGTACCTAGATTTACATACTTACTCCGCTCGAGTCCAGTCTGGAAATGTTCGGATATTTTACAAGATATTGATAATAATCTTAAAATAGCTATAGAAAAAATTCTAAATTTAACTTTAAATACAACAGCCTGGACTCAAGCTACTTTACCTATAAAATTTGGTGGCATTGGTGTGAGAAATCTTTCTAGCATTGCATTGCCTGCTTTCCTTGCTTCCGTACATAGTATCAGTGACTTATGTAATATAATTTTAAATAATAAAGCGGACCTATGCTTTGCTGCGGAGGCAGGGCAGACATGGCAAACGCTCTGTCCTGGTGAAAATGTTCCACTGGAAGTTAACCAACAAAAACAGTGGGATATTCCATTGGTACAGGGCGTGCAGAAGGATTTGTTTCATAATCTCCATAGTGACCTAGATAAGGCACGCCTTCTAGCTGTTTCGACTAAGGAATCTAGTCACTGGTTACACGCTTTACCATCAAGTAATCTCGGCACATTACTTGACGCGGAAAGCTTACGCATTGCCGTAGGAATCCGACTAGGAGCGGCGATTTGTCAACCCCATCAGTGTCCCTGTGGCAGCAGCGTCGACAAGTTTGGGCTCCACGGACTTTCATGTAAGAAAAGCGCTGGTAGATTTTCACGACACAATTCTTTGAACGATGTCATCCGAAGGGCTCTTGTCTCTATAAATGTTCCCTCGGTTTTAGAGCCTTGTGGAATATTTAGATACGATGGCAGGAGACCCGACGGTATGACATTGGTCCCTTGGGAGAGAAGTAAAGCCCTAGTGTAGTATGCTACTTGCGTAGACACTCTGGCGGTCTCTCATCTCAGGGGTACCTCGTTTAGAGCCGGGGCGGCATTAGAGGCAGCTGAACTGAGTAAGTGGCGCAAATATGAGTCTCTGAGAGATGACTACATATTTGTGCCATTTGCTGTAGAGACTATCGGTCCGTGGGGTCCACGTGCGGTGAAGTTCCTAAAGGAACTCCATCCGCGGCTGGTCGTTGCTGCTGGTGATAAGAGGGCTGGTTCTATCCTTGCTCAAAGGCTAAGTATAGCCATTCAGCGGGGAAACGCAGCCAGCGTTCTTGGCACGATACCGCGGGGAGTAGGACTATATGATATTTAAGTTTCTAGTTTTAGTTTTTTTTTTAAATTATTATTATAGTTTTTAGTATTGTATTAATAATTATTGTTCAAATATAAAATAAATATAAAAATTTAGAAAAAAAAATACATAATACGTCTATATGTTACACGGCATCTCATATGTTAAAATCCATCAAGTCGTTTACTTTCCAAAACGTGCCAAAGAAATAGACATACATACATGCTCTCAAAAAACATTACCCACTTTCTCGAGCAGTCGGGTAAAAATAAAGTTGTTTTAGAAAGAAATATAAAACGGTTCCACATTTCCTTGGAAGTTTTTATCACGAGTCTGGCTATTACTTAAAAGGCTACAGGAAAATGCATTTCGTTTTAAACAGCGCACGTAAAGTAAATACAGTTTCGGCGGCAAAGTACTTGTGTAAATAAGTATCGCGCTGTGTGATTTTTGCAAACTCCTAAAACTGGGGCAGTCATCGTTGGCGTTGCTTTTCATTTAGGTAAACAATAATTCTTCCGTTAACTGCAGACACATTTTGAAAAGCGTAATTTCAAAAATTTTAATTGAATATTGCACACCTCCTAGCGATGATCGTTTAAAGGCTTAGTTTAAACATACGTGGTAAATCCACGCTGTAGCTATGAGTATATTATGGTTGTAGCACGAATGCGTCGGCTCGGCTGGAGACGGGCCGCGCTCTTACGGAATAAGCTTAATGCTGCTGTGTTTTGTATGGTGAATGTAGGGAACCGGAGACCCTTTTACTGGAAACGAGGCATTCCATCTTAGTCCTCAGGGGGTCTGCATTTTAATTCTGAATTGGGGAAAGTATCAAAATAAATAAATTATAAATTGTTCTTTTTTAATAGAATACGCAACTCGATTAACAAGTTAAAATATTAAATCACCGAATTAAATACAGTAAGGCTTTTTAATTGGAATATTTAATCATACGATTTACCTAAGATTCCGTCTGGTTAAGTAACGCCGTCTTATCTCGAATATCTGTAGTGACGTAGGGTTTATTTTATTCCGAAAGGTAAAATGTGCCAGTATATTATCCCCGTCAATTTCACAGTAAGCGCACAAGCTGGGTTCAAAGCAATCTGGTAGCAATAAAATTGTTAATTGAAATTTTAAGTGCTGATTTACCACGTGCTTTGCGGTGAAGGAAGGCACCGTGAGGAAATCTGCATGTCTGAGAAATGAAAAAATATTCGAAGACATGTAAAGTCCGAAAACACTCATTAAGGTAGCGCGGCGGACATTTCTTTGCCCTAAAACGTTTTCATAAATGAGAGGGGACCTGCGTCTTGAGTGGGCCGAATCTAAGTTCTAACTTTGTAATATGCATTAGTGTTTTCAAATATATTTCACAGATTTCTGATGAACTAGTTTTTCCGGATCACAGATTTGAGTTCTCGCAATTTTGATCCTGCTTGCCATCGCTGGTCTATGCATTTAAACTAAATTTATCAAACCGAATGAATTTGATCTAATCTAATTGAATTAATAATGTCTTCCAGACCGAATTCAGGTCGCGCCTATCACAAAAGAGACTAGCCATCTGCGCGGGACAGGATTATAGCATCCGAGTGTATGCACAAACACAAGTGCACTTTGTTTTCTCTCAGTCTCATAGTCCAATGGGACGGTTATCCGACACGACCGGAGAGAGATCAGGTGCAGGACCAACGGCTTTACGTGCTATTTTGAGCCAGCAAAACCACGGTTATTTTTACTATCCACAAAGTTAGTCACCATCTTAATATGCTTTCTAAGTAATCAGTACAGTGACAGTAGCCTAATGTGGTACGGATCGCGAATTCAAAAGATCGTAGGTTCGAATCTGCACTCTGGCATTTTAAGTTTACCAGAAGTTGTTAAAGGGAATATTGGTGATGTTAATAAAATTGTTAGAATTAAAAAAAATATGCTTATCGTCCGGTAGTAAGTAAAAAAACGTTAAGATAAAAAAAGGCTACATACTTATTTAAACATTAATAATGTAAGGTATCTCCAGGAACGCCAGGTGAGTGTACGTTACACTGAAAGTTCTAAATCCAGCAAACTTTATAGTCTGTATATCTGCGATCTTGCACTTTGAGATAGTTAAGGAATTTCAGAACAAGGTGAAAACTTCTGGCTGGGCATCAAGAGTTTTCGTGTTTTGGATGTTTATTTATTTTCCCTTCCGATTCCGAGCTTATAATATAGAACAGCTTTCTTATTTCATACATGTTAAAACAATTTTTCAATAAGAATATATAAGGAATAAATAAGTACTACTTTGCATATTATATCGTATATTTTTTATATGGCAGGCAGGGGCAGGGGGCAAACGAGCATGCAGGATAAACCAGGAAAATTATATATGCGTTGCCGACCTTTGAAAAAAGAGTAGGCTATATTTTTAAGGTTCCTAAGTCGTACCGGTTCGGATAAATCACTGTTAGTATCGTCGATTCCACAAGGAAGTTGTGCGAGGTAGAAAACCTCTTGAAAAAAAAAACCATTAAAAAACCTCTTCTTACCTCTTATATCATTCCGTATCGCCTCATATCGTCCCGAGGGTGTCGTAAAAGGCGACAGATGGAAATAAACCAGGAGATGGGCAGCAGTGTCTTCCTAATAACAATTAAAAATAAGACAAACAAAACGCTTGCCAAGCTTGGCAACTGTGGCAAATATCCCCCTATGATGTAATTTATGTTCAGCAGTTGACTCTTGATAGACAAAACGTTACTTTGCTTACAGTGTTATAATATCCTACGGTATTTTGGTTGGAGGACTTTCTTTAAACGAATTAAAGGGTTTACAATTCGATAGCATGTTCGTTTTCTTTTGCATGTGTGTTATGCATTAACTTGGCAATGTGAACTGACTTCAACGACTCCTTTTTAAATAAATATTTTATACATGAGGAGCAGACCCATATAAATTTAAAGAAAAATCTTCACCCGTAGAGTGGAAAGTAAGGGATGAAGTTTTTAATGTAAGTATTTAGACGACATTCAAGCTTGCGATAGTCCTTAGTCCACTGTAAAGTGTCAAAAGTAAGACTTTTATTAAATTAAAAGCCGCCTTAAAAAACAAAAAATAACATGCGTGAGTGTCGTGGAATACTCTGTTGGAACAAAGTTCCTATCGTAGTATATTATTATTGATAAACATATCATATTATTGATTCACAAATACAAATAAAGGAATTGCGAGCGTCTATTAAAATGAAGCGTCATTTAAAATAATATTCCTTTCATGGCAATATAAGCGCGACGGAGATGGATATTCCATCTCGCTTCCTTATAGCTGCCAAGGCCGTCTACACTACTACAGAAGGGGTCGTGGCGGAAAAATCTTACACTTTTTCTCGCTTAACCCCTATCCGCCAAATTCGTGCAGTCCGATAAGGAAATTCGGTTAAAAAAAAATAATATAACTGTTTTAGAAGATTCTATATTACAGTTTCAGATGTCGGGGCTATTATTCGTCTATACACTATTTCTTAGCGCCAACTTGACTTGAAACGGAGTCCACCAAGTAGTTGGATTACACCACACCACACTAGGATTTTCGCCTATATCATGGAGGTAGTTTACATAAATAAATTGCACAAATACAGAAATCCGGGCTGGAGTTGAACTCACAACTCTATGGTAACCCACTGCGCTATAGAGCCGTCTAATATTCCAAGAAATGGGCAAGGTGATGAATAATAGATGTTAAAATAAATACACATATACCTTTTGAAATTTTTATCTATTAACACTTTTAAAATACGTAACTTACTCCAAAAACATTTTGGTCTAGTGGTCGATCCTGAGGTTAAATCCCGACCAGAGCTAGCGTTGAGGCATTGTTCGGATTAATTTAAGCACAGAAATGTTACCATTGCATTAAAGTTTCCAGCCTCGGACGAGCAATTTTCTTTATATATACAAAGATATACTAGACTGCTAGTACTATTATACTATCTGGACTAATGTGATATATTAATACATTACGTGATGGAGCCATGCTACAGCTATACTACAGTTGTATAACCAACGGGTCGGCACGACCGGGGCAGGACCACGTTCTCAGAGAATACCAGCGTGAACTAGCAGTTTAATGCTGCTGTGCTGCGTATGGTGATTGTAGAGAAACGGAGATCCTTTTTAGTGGAAACGAGTTGTGATCTTAGTCATCAAAAGTGACAATGCATCTGCATTTTGAGTCTTAATCAAGGATAGATGTATATGCCTATGGGTGACAGTTTTTTGTAAAAAGGTTATTTTCTTCTACTATTTCTTCTTACAAGCTCTCATGCAGCGATTTCATAGCTTTCTTGACGTACAAAAAGTGCTTCGTAAAGGCTAATTTTGCATTAAAAGGTTTTCACTTTTTTATCTTTAATCTACATTTAGATTTAAAGAGCGTTGCAACAACTTCGGTTGCTGATAATGATCGATCTTCTTTATGCACCTGAAACAGTTATATTCTTAGCTTTACAATGTTTATTTGAAGTTTGTTTTAATTGATATTTTTTTTATGAATTTTTATTTATTTTTATTTAAGTTTCTAGTTTTAGTTTTTTTTATTATTATTATTATAGTTTTTAGTATTGTAGATAAAAAAAATTGATATTTATTAAATATTGATTATGGTTTAAGTCAATAATAATTGCAGTATAGTATTTCGTAACCGATTTTAATGAATTGGATTTTATGCTTGCATTTCTCATTACTATCTTTTACTCTTTATTTAATACAATAATTGTTATAAAAATAATATTTTCCTGTTATTTATTTTTAAAATTAAAAAAGCATACATCACTGAAATATGACACATTTTAATAATTTTAAGTTTATAGTGCCGTAAAGTCTCTATTAGAAAAATAAAGAGGGGAACAGTCGTGGCCGGTGCAACGTTTGCGTTTGGAATGTTGCAAAAATGCATTTCTGCGTTCGCAACGGCACACGTCTGAATGCGGAGAGTTTCCGCAGTGAAGTACTTGCGCAAATAACGCAGTGCGCCGAGTGATTTTTGTAATTTACCAAAACTAGGGCCGCCATTGTCGCCGTCGTTGAATTTCTGTCGAGTAAATTATATTAATGCTAGATTCTGTACTTCTTACATGGATATACCAAGTTCTTTTAATAATGTACCAAAGTGTTGCAATTTTTTTAAGTACTTTACTTAGTACTCTTTTAAAGTATAAATTTTGAACGATGATGTCTCTTTTATTATTGATAGTTTTGCGTAGAACACTGCCGGATAGCTAAATTAACTTTTATTGTGTACATGAATAAAAAAAATGTGTACATAATTAAATAGAATCTTGCAAATTCTTGCAATTATTTATTGTCTTGACTTTTTTCGTAGTTATTGATTTCTTGTGTTTACGTGAACACTACACATTTTAACGGAACTAGTTTTTTTTTACATATTATATTATAATTACGTTTTGAGTATTTTACAGCATCCACGGTTACGGGGGTGGAAACTGCAAAGTACATTTAAAAAAAAACAATATAAAAAAGTAAAGTCTTTAAAAACTAGTTTAATTTATTTTCTTAATTGTTTAATGACTCAATTTTTTTCATTAATTTATCAGTTATCTGAAGAGTACAGACCTCAGCATAGATTGCATCATAAAAGCGATATTTACCATAATTACAGAGCTCGGCAGGCAGGTTCGCAACCGCAGTATTTTTTTATTCTACTAAGCCAGCGTTTATATACGATCCCACCTGATGGTAAGTGGTGATGTAGCCTAAGATGGTGAAGCGAAAAAAGTAACGTTTTTTAGTTCAGTTTTTTTTATAGGATAAGGGTGACAAACGTGCACACAGTCCACCTGATGGTAAGTGATTGCTGTGGCCCATAGACATCTACATCTATCTCTTATTACGAATGCAGATGCGTTGTCACCCGTGAGGACTAAGATGGAATGCCTCGTTTCCAGTAAAAAGGGTCTCGGGTCTCTACACTCACCATACGAAACACAGCAGCGTTAAGCTGCTATTTTACGCTGGTATTCTGTGAGAGCGTGGTCCTTCCTCGGTCGAGCTGACCCATTCGTGCTCCGACTATACTACTAATATAACTGCAGCATGGCTCTATCACGTATTGTTATTAGGACAACGCTGCTGATCATCTGATTCGTTTTCCTTCTATCGCCTCTTGCGACACCCACGGGATGATATGGGGTAGTGGATATTCTTACATCGACACTCGACACGATCAAGTGTATTTTGTCACAATTATTGTTATTTTTTTTTATTATTGACCTTGAAACTAAAATACATGGGTTCGAATTCGCCAGCCAGTAAATCGATCCCAACATTTTTACAGTGGCGATCACTAGTGATGTTAATAGACTTATTATTCTATTTCTAATTTCTCTACATCCATGATACCATAATAAAAATCAGCCTAAATACATGACAATGCTAGGCACAGGCCTTCTCCAATTTCTGGTAGGATTATGGAACAATTAGTCCGCTTTTAGTTCACATATGCTCGAAATTTTTACTCCACAGATATGTAGGTTTCCTCACAATGTTGTGGAATTTGTTGTTGAACATTTAATGTGCAATGTTGCATTTAACAATACTATTAGTGGTGGTGGGGCTCAAACCTGGGTTTCTCGCGACTGTGAAATCCACGGTAAGCGTTTAGCCACTGAGCTACCACGGCTATGATAACACATTATTTTATTAATTGCATTATATTAAAATTAACGTGGCAAAGTCAAGCTGCAGCTATATTATGGTTGTAGCACGGATGGGTCGGCTCCATTGGGGAAGAACCACGCTCTCACGCGAGGCATTCCTCAGGAGTGACAACTCATGTGCATTTTAATTCTTAATCGAGAATAAATATGGGCCACAGCATCCATTTACCATCAGGCAAAATTGTGATCGGAATCTTTGTCACCCTTATTGTATAAAAAAAACAATCTCATTTACAATACAACTTAATGAGAGCGGGAACTCGCTGTATCGACTTAACGTACTTGGCGTTACGAACAGTGGCGCTAAAAGTTTTACGCGTCAGGAACAAAATTAATGAATCCATAGTCTTTGTGGTTGCTCTTTGAACCCGAATCCGTGTCGCTTGAATCATTTCAACAGCGTCACACATAAATGAGTCTTTCTTTGTAAACATAGCTGGGTTACGCATTGTAATCCTTGACATCAAAGCGGTGTTATGTATGTTTCTAGTGTTTGTGTGCCTGCTTACACATGTGCCTTGTTTTGATTGTACGTGTAACATGCGTTTCTTTTGTATAAATGAAGCGAAAAACAAACTTAATGTCCACCGGGTGGTAAGTGCCCACTGCAGCCCGTGGGCGCTTGTAACGAAATTCAAGCAGCAAGGCTACATATGCCTTATTACCTTTGAGGACTAAGATGGAATGCCTCACAGCCTGTGATCATACTTACTCTCTTTATTCGTATGATGAGAACACAACACTGTACGCACAGGTACATTTACGTGATAGAGCTACACTGCAGCTATATTATGGTTGAAACCCCTCAGAAAAAAATCGACGGGTTGCACTCCGGGAGTGCCGGCAGAAGGGAAAACTTGAATATTAACGTTGTGCATTTTTGATATTTTGGAATAGTTAGGGAATAATTTTGCACGAATTGCTTTAATTATCACTATAAAAGTACTATCATTTATGTGGTAGAATACAATATTTATTTATTGAGCTATCGTACACAAACATGACAATTTATCACACACACGAACGTTCGCGCAAGCGTCCTGCGCCGCCTAAACGAAACAGCAGGCGCAGGCATACATTTTCGCCGCGCCGTAGAAAGAGAAGGGGATACTTCCTCTCCTACGCCGCGCCGGCTGTCTATTCTCCGTCCGTCTTACGAATTTTCGATCACGTCACGTGTCCTGACGCGAGTTTAACATATTTTACCCATTACAAAAAAAGTGCACAACGCCGCTAAAGAAGTTTTCACTTCAAAAATGTGATATTTTATATAAATGTACGCGATTTTAAGTTGGCCAAAGGGACACCTCAGCCGCACCTTAACCTATTTTCACTGATATTACAAGATAGTTGCAATGTTATATTCGACGCATCGACTGAATATCATTCAGGCAGCTAATTGAACGGTTAGTAAAAAGCCTAGGCTGAATTAAGCTA
Source organism: Parnassius glacialis (assembly GCA_033319125.1). NCBI lineage: Eukaryota > Metazoa > Arthropoda > Insecta > Lepidoptera > Papilionidae > Parnassius > Parnassius glacialis. The sequence goes on from JAVANC010000016.1 coordinate 3,319,326, forward strand.
GTTGGCTGCGACATATTTATGCTAGTAAGAGCGTTGACAATAGCGGTTAACTTAGAATTGAATGTAATAGTTTGACGTTATAATTAATAGAATCAGGAGTTACTTTGCGAAAATCCATTATATAAAAGCTTTTAGAAAAATTTACTTCGCAAATATCAGCGTTATAAAATAAAATAATGTGTCTTACCTAGTATGAGGGGTACCTCCCGCCCTCCCTCAATTGCGTGCACTATTTCCGTCACCACTAATCTCAGCACCGCTACTCCCAACACCACTACACTAGGCAAAACACACCACAGACGACAATACGACACGTGTTTCGCCTCTACACGAGGCATCCTCATGTGATATAGATAGACTCTACGGAGGCTAACCGCTAAGTGAACAAATAAGTAATAGTGCACGCAATTGAGGGAGGGCGGGAGGTGCTCTTCATACTAGGTAAGACACATCATTTTATTTTATAAGGCGGATATTTGCGAAGTAAATTTTTCTAAAAGCTTTTAGTCTGACGTTAGTTGAGTGCGGCGTTTTTCTGTTCGGTTGACAGAAGTCATTGCTTGTTTCTTCGGAACTATGGCGACTGGCGACTTCGGAACTATGGGACTATATCAAAGCGATATAGGAACATAAACAAGATATTACATATCACATTCTGCACTTGGTTTCTGTAGCATCCGGCTCCAAAGAGTCAAGCCAGCGTGTGTCATTCTCGGCAGCCGCCTCCAAGCCCGCACCATCCTCAGTGCCCACATTCACACCTCAGACTATCACCCCCGCCCACCCCCGTCACCGGGTCTCCAAGCAAGGTGCACCTTGCCTTTTCGTACCTACCGTGCCGAAACCCAACGCTTGGGTGAAACCGTTGGCACTTGTCGCTTCACAGCCAAGGCCACTTCCCTAGGCCCCAAAACAAAGCCCGTCTCACAAAGTTAATCATTCTTCGCCGCTAACTTCTCACTAGTCTGCACCTTTATCAGTAACATTAACGTTGTTGACTTATCTTCTTTGGCCCGCAAATCCACGGAACCACCACCCCTCAAGACAAGCTCCACGCTACGATTCAGCATATAGGAATTTCAACGCAATCTGGTCTTTCCAGTACGCTTAATCACCTCACTAAAATTTGGTCAATGTGCAGCTTGGACCAACTTAAAAGATAGGATAGCTTACATCTCAATTTATAGTCGCAATACAATATTATTTTGTTGAAAATTATTTGTCTATTATTTGACAGTCACAATTATCTGTTAGCTCCAAACGATTCTGTCAGATGGCGATATCTGTTGACTGGATTGAGTAAATATTTAATAGATGGCGCTATGTTAAAAATACAAACGTTTAATATAAGCTACAATTTAGTAGTATAACCAACACGTGTTGCTGTAAGTATTCAACAGATAGAACCGATTTCAAAAAAAAATTGCAGACTGTGTGCAGTTTGGTCCAACTTGAGAGATAGGATAGTTTTTATCCCGATAAGTGACCGTCAATTTTGTAATATATATATTAGCTACCAGGCAGACGTTGTTCTGCTTTCCGAACGACCTTTAACTTTCCCAAAAAAACTTCTGAAATTAGCAATAAAAAATTGACGGTCACTTATCGGGATAAAAACTATCCTATCTCTCAAGTTGGACCAAACTGCACACAGTCTGCAAATTTTTTGGCAGACGTTGTTCTGCCCTTTCCGAACGACCTTTTACTTTCCCAAAAAAACTCCTGAAATTAGCAATAAAAAATTGACGGTCACTTATCGGGATAAAAACTATCCTATCTCTCAAGTTGGACCAAACTGCACACAGTCTGCAAATTTTTTTTGAAATCGGTTCTATCTGTTGAATACTTACAGCAACACGTGTTGGTTATACTACTAAATTGTAGCTTATATTAAACGTTTGTATTTTTAACATAGCGCCATCTATTTCATATTTACTCAATCCAGTCAACAGATATCGCCATCTGACAGAATCGTTTGGAGCTAACAGATAATTGTGACTGTCAAATAATAGACAAATAATTTTCAACAAAATAATATTGTATTGCGACTATAAATTGAGATGTAAGCTATCCTATCTTTTAAGTTGGTCCAAGCTGCACATTGACCAAAAATTTCATTGAAATCAGTTCAGTAGTTTAAAGTACGTGTATATATATATATATATATATACAGCAAAACGGCATTTCATATTAGACTTCGTAGATAGCAACCCACCAACATTTCGTTCTAAAAATAAAACCAACGCTGGATCTATGTCACGGTCATTATCTACGATCTGGAAAAATATCAAAATATTTAACAAACTTTAAATAGATTCCATCACGGGAAAGGGATTGAAGCAAGCCGAATGGTTTAAACAGTAATTAAAAAAACATGAATATCATGTTTTTTAATTACTGTTTACTCTTCTGTTACGCCATCTCCACACGTCAAATATCCGAGTATTTTCTATTTATACTAAATAGCGCACACATTTAATACTATAAAAGAACAAGAAGCATGATGAATATCATGAATTAAGGGTGAGAATATATTTAAGATGAGCCAGACTAAGAGGATGTAAAAGAAATCACAGAGGTGTTTCAGGATCGTGCTAATTGGTAGTTACTAACTAAGAAGATAAGTCTATATGTCCCGCAGGTGGCCGGAGGCCCTTTTTACTGGAAATGAGGCATTCCATCTTAGTCCTCACGGGTGACAACGCATCTACATTTTGATTTGTAATAGAGGATAGATGTAGATGTCTATGGGCCGCAGCAACCACTTACCATTAGGTGGACTGTGTGCTCGTTTGTCACCCTTATCCTATAAAAAAAATGTACGAATATATAGCATTTAATTATTAAATATACTTATTTTAAAAGTTAAGTTTAAATAGCTGCATTTAAATGAAATAAACATAAGTGTTTAACCAAAACATAAAAATGAAGCTGTTAAACACGATACTGATCTTAATATGTTTGTTTTTTTACTAGATTTTTGCCCAGCCAGTATGTTTTTATGTGTCAACACCGAGTTTAGTATATTCGTCCGTTTAATATGACACAAAAACAGCAATGAAAAGCAATGATTTTTATGATTTTATTTGCTTCCACGCTATTACTACCGCTGGATGCAATAAGAGCGGTGAGAGCGTAGAGTGTGTGGCATAATTTCGATGAAGTGGGCGAGGGCACGATAGGAGCGCTGTATTTATGCGGCGAGCATAAATCTACATGTGATTTGCAATGCGAGTTACCGGGTTATTGGGACCACTCACCGACGTCTATTGTGGATACAACTTGTATGGATTTTAACCCGTTAAATCCGACGCTTATTTTTTATGTATGCCCACCGATTTCTCTGAAACGACTTAGCCGGCTGAGAGATGCGTAGTTACACACCGATTTTACATATTTAGTCCGTTTTTAGAGAAATGTCTCTATGTGTGATGAATATTCTAGAAGTTTTTTCGTTTCGCTTATTTGAACAAGTGAAGGATCCTTAATCAGGATATGATAGAGTAGACATGTTCCTCTTTGAACAATAGCCCTTAAATAAAACGTAGAGGTAGAAAAGGAGACTAGATCTGTGATGAAGAGTTTGTTATTGTCATTAAATGTCATTTATAGGATTCTATATTAGTTTTTTTAATTACTATCATTTACTTACTTATTATTATAATATATGAATATTATATACTATAATTATAAAAAAATATTATAAAAAAACTAAAACTATACATATAATATACCTAAATTTTTATTTGTCAATATTTAAATCATAATATGTATTTCGGTATTTATGTATCAATGTCGAGGCGTCTAAAGTAAATTGATTCCTAAACTTTAAGGGTACCAAATGAGAAATTGGTACTTTGGAATGATAAGTCGCACCCATCCCCTTTATCATATTTGTTAATATTTTCAATAAAGACCAGAGACCCTTACATTGTTATCGCAGAGTTTTATTTCGGAATTCAGGGATGACGAGGCTTTTTTATTCTTCGAGAACAGATATAGTTTTATTTAGGGGCTACAAATTTACGCTTTACAAATTTACAAATTGGCGCTACCGGACGGCAGTGACAGAACCACAGTCGGTCTGTCGCATCCGAAGCTGGAAGCTTCAGGAAGCGGATACTAGGGACAAATATCATGCGAGGGTAGCCGAAAAGCTTGACAACATCGATGGCAGAAAAGAATGTGTTGAAAGAACATGGCAGAACCTTAGGGGTGGAATGGTAAGTGCAGCGGAAGAAGTGTGTGGAACGATTAAAAGAGGCAGTAGTAAAAGAAGAGATGCATGGTGGAATGATGAAGTGAAAGAAGCTGTAAAGAAGAAGAAGAAAGCATGGTTAGACTACTTGGCCTCTAGTAATGATAAGAATATGAGAGAGAAGATGAAAGAAAGATATAAGCTGCAGAAAGTTCACACGAAAGCATTGATTGAGGAAGTGCGTGAAAGGTGTAGAATGGAAGCGGACGAAAGGTTGTCGCACAACTTTAAGGAGAACTCCAAACTCTTCTGGAAAGAGGTTGGAAGGACCCGAAGTGGTGCGACGGCCTTAAGAATGAACAAAGTGCTTTCGAGAACTAATGACGTCCTCTCAGAAAAATCGGACGTCATGCAGCGATGGAGCGAATTTTATAGAGAAATGTATGCGTGTGATGATCTTAGTGAGGGATCCGGGGATGACGTCGAGACTGGTACGCCAGACCCGGATCTCGATGACACTGAGGTCATCAGTATGAAAGAGATTGAACATGCGATTCGAAGTTTGAAATGTGGTAAGGCTGCGGGACTAGACAGAGTTACTGCTGAAATGGTCAAGTATGGTGGGCCTCGCGTCTGGGACAGCTTTCATCTGCTGTGCAATTTGTGCTGGCGGACGGGGGATGTCCCGGATGATTGGCGATCCGCAGTCATTGTGCCTTTATATAAAGGTAAAGGTTCACATTTTGACTGCGGGTGCTATCGTACGATCAGCTTGACCAGTTTAGCAAGTAAAGTTTATTCGAAGGTTTTGACACGTAGGATGCAAGAGAAATCGGAAAGATTTCTATGGGAGGCACAATGCGGATTTAGACCTGGAAGAGGATGCACGGATCAAATGTTTTCTCTACGCATGATCACGGAAAAGCTTCTGGCTGCTAACCAGAGGATTTTCTGTGCTTTTGTGGATCTTGAGAAAGCATTTGATAAGGTTGTAAGGAAGAAAATGTGGGAACTGTTGCCGGGGTATGGTGTGGATGGTCGATTGCTAAGGGCTGTGCAGTCACTTTACTGTGACTGTAAAGCCTGTGTGCGGGTAGGGCATGACCTGTCACCCATGTTTAGCGTCCAAACGGGCGTAAAACAGGGTTGTGTCATGTCTTCCTGGCTGTTCATACTGTATCTCGACAGCTGTTTACAGAAACTGAAAGATAGCTGTTTGGGTGTGAAATTGGGTGACATTAAAGTAAATTGTCTGCTGTATGCTGATGATGCAGTGCTTATTGCACCATCAGAGGCAGAACTGCAGGCATTAGTCACGCGTATGAAAGAGGAATGTGAAATTAAAGGTCTCCGCTTGAATGCTAATAAAACTAAGGTTCTGGTATTTGAAAGGGACGAAGAGAGAACGAAGTGTGAAATATGGGTAAATCAGGAATGTCTAGAACAGGTAAATGAAATTGTATACTTGGGGAGTGCTTTTAGCCGGGATGGAAGATGTGATTTAGATGTGGACAGGCGTGTCGCTGCCGGGAACAAAGTCAATGGTGCCCTGACTGCGTTAGTCAAAAGGCAAGGCGTAGTGAAGAGTACACGCCTTGCAATACATAACGCAGTGTTGGTACCGACTTTGTTATATGGCAGCGAAACCTGGGTATGCCAGAAAAAGCATAAAAGCAAGTTGAATGCAGTGGAGATGCGATCTCTTCGTAAAATGTGCGGCGTCACCATGGCTGACCGAAAGCGAAACGAAGAGATTCGCAATATGGCAGGTTTGAAAGATGACCTTATCACAAAAATTGATAAGGGCGTGCTTCGATGGTTTGGGCACGTTGAGCGAATGAGTGAAGACCGAATGGTGAAGAAAATATATAGCGCGAAAGTTAATATTAAAAGGTGTCGAGGTAGACCGAGACTAACTTTCGAAGACCATGTGAGCAAATTGCTCGAAGAGGGGAGGGTCAAGAGTACTCGGATACCTAGACGTGCATGTATGAAGAAGATGATGAATCTGAAAGAAGCGAAAGAGGTATGTAAGGATCGTGACACTTGGCGATCTGTTCTCTCTGGCTACCCCGTCAGGGATTGTGCGTGACGATAAGTTAAGTTAAGTTAAGTACAAATTTACTATAACATTGACTGTGTGTTTGTTAGTCCGGCTTAAATAAATATAAAAACTCATTATGTTTTCTTTTATAGGATAAGGGTGACAAGCGAGCACACAGTCCACCTGATGCTAAGTGGTTGCTGTGGCCCACAGATATCTTCATCTATACTCGTTTGCAAATCAAAATGCAGATGCGTTGTCACCCGTGAAAACTAAGATGGAACGCCTCTTTCCGAATAAAAAGGGTCTCCGGTTCTCTACACTCACTATACGAAACACAGCAGCATTAAGCTGCTATTTTATGCTGGTATTCTGTAAAAGCGTGGTACTTCCCCGGTCGAGCTGACCCATTCGTGCTGCAACTGTACCATTGATATAGCTGTACCATGGCTCTACCACGTATATAATGTGTACTTAGATAAAAGAGAAGCTGTCATTGGTATTCAATTCTATTTAAGAATTACGATACAAGGGGCTTAAGTAGCCGATTATTGAACCGTGTGAAGTTAGCGCATTAGCGAAATGAGTAACCGTACATTATAGTTCGTATGTCTTAAGCAATCACAATTATTCCAAATTACATTAAGACAAAGGTTACAAAGGAGGAAGTACGTTTCACAGAAGCGTGGAGAATTCGTCTTGTGATTTCGATTCCATTCAGAGCGAAAGGAAAACTTCGTGTTTCGTATACTGAGAATCTGTGAATACGTTTCAGAAAACTTAGCCACAGCAAACCAAGGTTTTAACAAAACAACGGGTGAAATATCAGTATGAAAGTTTACCTTGTATACCGTGTTGATTTGATTGTATACATATAAAAATGAAAAAATGTAAAAAATAATTTATTTCTTTCTCAAAGCATACTAAATAATAAAGCATACTAAATAATATAGAAAAAAATCTAAATTTAACTTTAAATACAACAGCCTGGACTCAAGCTACTTTACCTATAAAATTTGATGGCATTGTTGTGAGAAATCTTTCTAGCGTTGCATTGCCTGCTTTCCTCGCTTCCGTGCATAGTGTCAGTGACTTATGTAATATAATTTTAAATAATAATGTAGACCTATGCTTTGCTACGGAGGTAGGGCAGACATGGCAAACGCTCTGTCCTGGTGAAAATGTTCCACTGGAAGTTAACCAACAAAAACAGTGGGATATTCCGTTTGTACAGGGCGTGCAGAAGGATTTGTTTCATAATTTCCATAGTGACCAAGATAAGGCACGCCTTCTAGCTGTTTCGACTAAGGAATCTAGTCACTGGTTACGTGCTTTACCATCAAGTAACCTCGGCACATTACTTGATGCGGAAAGCTTACGCATTGCCGTAGGAATCCGACTAGGAGCGGCGATTTGTCAACCCCATGTGTCCCTGTGGTAGCAGAGTCGACAAGTTTGGGCTCCACGGACTTTCATGTAAGAAAAGCGCTGGTAGATTTTCACGACACAGTTCTTTGAACGATGTCATCCGAAGGGCTCTTGTCTCTATAAATGTTCCCTCTGTTTTAGAGCCTTGTGGAATATTTAGAGACGATGGCAGGAGACCCGACGGTATGACATTGGTCCCTTGGGAGAGAGGTAAAGCCCCAGTGTGGGATGCTACTTGCGTAGACACTCTGGCGGTCTCTTATCTCAGGGGTACCTCGTTTAGAGCCGGGGCGGCATCAGAGGCAGCTGAACTGAGTAAGTGGCGCAAATATGAGTCTCTGAGAGATGACTACATATTTGTGCCATTTGCTGTAGAGACTATCGGTCCGTGGGGTCCACGTGCGGTGAAGTTCCTAAAGGAACTCCATCCGCGGCTGGTCGTTGCTGCTGGTGATAAGAGGACTGGTTCTTTCCTCGCTCAAAGGCTAAGTATAGCCATTCAGCGGGGAAACGCAGCCAGCGTTCTTGGCACGATACCGCGGGGAGTAGGACTATATGATATTTAAGTTTCTAGTTTTAGTTTTTTTTAAATTATTATTATAGTTTTTAGTATTGTAGATAAAAATAAGTATTATATAATAATAAAGTAATTAGAGCCTCCCAGTAAGTATAAAATAATACCTATGTCAGGAGGCACCGCTTTTACGAATAATATTAAATATAAAAACTATTGGTAAATCCAATTGTGCATGCCTTAAGCGCATTAAAAAATTGCGTATAACACTAAAAACCTTATAATTATTACTATACTTCAAATTTTCCGATAATTTTATGTCAAATTTCAATTTCAAAAAAATCTTGGAAAATCCAAAAGTGCACGACTCATAATGCTCACATAATCGCGAAAAAAATAAGTAAAAAAGTAAATTGTAGTAGTTCTGTTCATCAAAGAGTTCCAGTAACAGTCATCAAAGTACACATTTAGATCATTCTATCAAGTTCAGAGTTAAGGTCTCATCATATCGAACAAAACGAGACTCTCTCTCTCTGCGAGGAGTTTCAGTAGCATTTACCGAAGGACACCTTTAGGTCATTAGATGAAGTCCGGAGGAGTCTCATCATAACTAATTTTTAGATTAAAGATTAAGACTAAAGTCGAAGAAAAAAAACTAACAAAACGAGGCCAAACTCGGCACACCTAGTTCTACTCTTCGAGAAGTTCCAGTAGCATTCACCGAAGTACACTTTCCGATTACTCCATAAAATCCAAGATTTATCATCATTATCATCATTATTACAGTCCTTCACTAGTCTACTGCTGAACGTAGGCCTTCCCCAAGGAATGACACAAAACACGGTCACGAGCCACCTGCATCCATTGAATTCCTGAATGTCTTACCAGGTCGTCACTCCATCTAGTGGGAGCCACCCTGCACTTCGCCTGCCGGTACGTATAAGTATATTTATATATAAATTCTATCTGCTTTTAGCCACAAATCATTATAATAAGAATCTATGATTATAAAAATATTATGTATCAAATTTGGTTTTTGGAATATTTTGTATTTCTGCAGCGATCGATATTTTTGCTACCCATTACCGCTGCTAATAAAAAAAAAGATTGAGTTAAACAATTGATATTTTCAAAAGTTATCGGACTTGATAAATCTACACCATAAACCACTAAAATCACTTTTTTTTAAAAATAGTAATTAATTGATTTAAAAATATATTAATAAGTTCAACCATCATTTATCTTTCTGACTATATGCTTTTTATAAAATTTATACGTTCAATATGATTGTTAGATACGATGATGCGACAAAACGTTGAAATCTTGATTTTTAGGCGCTAGTGGAACATTACCTACGCGCTTTACGCTTAAGGCAAGGCATGCAATTAAAATAAGTCGACCAAGATTACCTATAAACTAATGTTGGTGTGTATGCGTGTGTGTATGTGTTTGCGCATGTATGTGCGCGTGTGCGTGTGTGTGTGTGTGTGTAAATATTAGTGTCCGCCCGAAACAGGATTTTCAACCGAAACCGAAACCGAAAACGAACTTTAGGTCTGGGTGTTAGTTTCGGCCGAAATCGAAACCGAAACTTATTTAGCTATGTTAATTTGTTTTTTATTTTAAACTGAAATCTGGTATATTTTTATACATATACAGATAGGTAATGCATGTTAATGAAAAGCAGTTATCGTAATAGTCATGTAGCAATATATTTATTTATTTTAAAGTTGAAAGTTACAGCCTATATACATCCCGCTGCTGGGCACAGGCCTCCCCTCATTTCTGAGAGGGTTTTAGGGCCAGGAAACGTTCGCTGCGCTGCCCTAGTGCATGTTGGCGAACTTCACATTTCTTCGATTTTTTCTTATTTCTCAGACATTCAGGTTTCCTCACGGTGTTTTTCCTTCACCGCCGAGCACGTGGTAAATTATCTTAATTAAAAACTGAACAAACTAGCAAGTTATTAGTTTTATTATATATTTTCAAAACAGTGTCCATTTACATCAATACATCGCTGCATCCGATGGAACCACTGAGAAAAGCACTATCAATTCAAGCAAATTCAAAAAAAGCCCAATCGTCCTTAGGAGTTTCTTTGACGGCATTTTAAAACGCAGCCACTGCTTCCTCGGCGTACATAAAACGTATTCCTCGAATTTTTTCTTTTATTTTCGGAAATAAATAAAAATCGCAAGGTGCTGTAAGGCGAGTGACCCAGAAATTCCACGTCTGACGTCACCAAGTAGTCAATTGCTAGCTTGGCGGTGTGCGACGTGGCGTTGTCGTGGTGAAGGAGGATCCTACTACGAGGTCGTTTCTCCCGAACCTTTTCCAAGACAAGTGGCAAACAATTGTTAGTGTACCACTCTACAGTAATTGTTTTTTGATCCTCTAAAACAATTGTTGCGTAATGACCTGTCCTTCCGAAGAACCAGACGAGGCCACCATCTCTTTTCCCAGGCTTCGACCTCTCTTCACTTTAGTTGGCAACTCCTCGGTAGGAAACACCCAGACAGCAGACTGTTTCACAGTTTCAGGATCATAACAATAAATCCAGCTTTCGTCACCCGTAAGTATGTCGAACACAGCATTTGAGTCACTTCTCTTAAATCTTTGAACCATTTCACGACACCAATCAACACCATGGAGTTTTTGGGTCTCAGTCAAATTATGAGGTATCCATTGGGCACAAAGCTTCCTGACCGCTAAATATTCATGGAAAATTTTGAGCACTTGACTCATACCGATGCCTAAATTTGTCCGAATCTGCTGAAGAGTCACTCTCTTGTCAGTCTCTATCATACGCCGCACAACACTGATGTTATCTTTAGTTGTAGCCGTAGAAGGCCGTCCCTCACGCAGGTCATCGGAGAGATTAGTGCGATAACGTTTAAACTCATTAAACCAGCTGTAAACAGTGGCACGAGATGGGGCTTCATCGTGAAAGGCCAATCGAAGTCTATCATAACTTTCTTATTGAGTTATGTAAATGACATCGAAATTCATAAAAAAATATTGTACGAAAATTTTCTCGCGTTAAATTTATGCTGACGTGACACAGAGATTTTTCAATTTGCGGCCAAATGGTAAATAAATGAAAAAAAAAATAAAAACATATGCAATAATATTGGCAAAGAGTTCCATTTTCAAGATTTGAACTTATTTTTTTATTATTACATGGTTTACAAGTGGCCAGTTTTAAAAACTTTCAGTATCGCCCTCGTATGTCATGTCAAACCAAGTTTGGTTGGATAGATCTATTGTTTAGATCCTTGGAATGAAAGAAAAGGGGCCCCGCTCATGCAACTTCACCCCTTTTATATTAGTCCACGCTACGCATCTGATTATAAGCTTATATCTAAAAAAAAAGTCCCGCTGGGTTTTTGCTGGTTCTTCCATGGACAAAGGTTTTTTTCGAACCAGTGGTAATTAAACAAAAGAGTGACTTTCAATAAATATTATTTAAAATCTATATTGAATAAAAAGTTTCAGTTTCTGTATCATTATGAATAATACACGAGTCACGAACTCATCCGAATGACGCACGATAACCCACGAACACTGAGTTTCGGCGCCGCCGAAGGTTTGGCAGATTTTTTGCCGAAACCGAAACTATTACCGTAACTAGATTTTTTTGCCGAAACTTGTCGAAACCGAAACCAAAACCCAATCTTCTGTCGGTCACTAGTAAATATAAATCTATTTTCATTTAATAAGAAATGACCGAAGACAATTGGTCATGTTCCGGATATTCGTATTCATTATACTGTTATAGCAATAAGAAGAAATTAAAATTGTAGCATCACACAACATGTCTATACAAGTGGACAATAATATATTATCATGTCATGTAATTTTTAAATAATCTGTACAATAGTAGAGACTAATGGCCGTTTAAATAAAACCTAAAACGCATCACAAGTACTACATATAACGATTTTTAGTTTCTACCTTTCTATAAATTCTGACCATGATAAATCATGACCACAAAATAAATAAAAGAATTACATCAGTTTCTAGTTGCATATTTAGCGCTAACTGTGCCAAAAAGGCAGTAAAAACAATTTTGTTAATTTGACATAGACTCTTGCCTGGTCGGCCGTGCTAGCCTTTTTAAGATAATAGAATCAATCGCAAACTAACGCCTGATTCTATTAATTATCTTAAAAAGGCCAGTAAAAAGAATGACTAGTTATTGCAATTTATTTAAAAAATATTTGAAATAATTTTTCAGTATAATATTTTCAAAATTATTTTTAATTTTTTCTTCGCCACACTCTTTATAATAGTCATCGGAAGCACATTGGAGAAAAGAAACATCAACAACAAATTTACACGTTAACTTGTCGTATCACAGATCCATAAAGTATAAAGTCAGCGAACTTTCTAAAAATCATAATTTTCCGCGCTGTAAAATCCGACAGTGTGGTCCCGTTCTTAACGACGTCAATAAACTATTTTGTATCACGCTGCATCTCGTAATTTCCCTGCACTACGATCGTCTACAAATTATTTAAACATTCAAATGTTTTGTACTTTTATTTTTAATTAGTCGTTAGCGAATTCTTCCTTTCTCGATTTTGGTCATTTGTCTTTATTTTTTGTAGTGTAATTGTTCCGATTTCGGTCATGTTTTAGAGACGATTACTTTGCTATAATTTGAAGGTTTTTTTTACCAAACTGAATGATAAATCAGGGCTCCGTGGTACAGTGGCTTAGCAATAAGTTGGGGCCTAAGGGCCGCGGGTTCGGATCCCGCACGGAACAACTGTTTGTATAGCCTACAAATAATTGTTCTGGATCTGGATGTTTGTCCTCGTAAAATTTATGTATGTAGACTGCCCCCACGATACAGGAGAAAATACAGAGTGTGAAGGTAATGTTTTATTAAACAATATAAAACAATAAAACAAATAAACTGGTCTTTGCGATGGTGAGTAGCTCCGTGGACACCTCCAACTAATTTTGCTTGCAACTAACATATAATTATATTGGCTTATGCTAATTTATATTGGCTATTTTATGTTTTACTTGGTGGGAGGATTCCTTAACTATCTTTCATTCTGCCGCCAAACACTGCAGTGCCTGAACAGCCTGCCTGATCTGAAAGGCTGGATCTGAAAGAGCTGGGATAATTCCAGGTTGTGAGGCCTTCCATCTAAGTTCTCAGAAGTAACAACACATCTATAGACTATTCCGTTTTTAGTTGGTTGCAGGTGTAAAAAGCTGTAATAGTCACTATTAGGTGCAATTTAAATCGATTAAAACTTGAATTTCATAAAAATACTAGCTGTTCCCCGCGACTTCGTCCGCGTTTGATTATTTTTTACGATTAAATATCATCGGTTTTAATTTTTTTTTGCGCGTAAACTTTATTGTTTTTCTAAAATAAAATTACTCCTTACAATATCAGTTGTCTGCCAGTGAAAGTCCCGTCAAAATTGGTCCAGTCATTTCGGAGATTAGCCGGAATAAACAGACAGACAGACAGACCAAAATTTAAGAAATTACGTTTTTGTTATAAGTACCGTATATACTTTCATATACATGTAGTAGTAGAGCCATGCTGCAGAAGTATCACTAATGAGTCCGTTCGACCGGATGTACCACTCTCTCACGGAATACCAACATAAAATAGCAGCATATATGTTGCTATTTTACGTTGTGTATCGAATGGTTGCGTTTAGAGTTCAGAAGATAATTTTTATTACAAATGAGGCATTCCATCTTAGTCCTTAGGGGTGACAACGTATCTGCATTTCAATTGTTAATCAAGGATAGATGTAGACTTCTATGGACTACAGCATCCATTCACCATCAGCGGACTGTGTGCTTGTTTGTCATCATTATTCTAATAAAAAAATCAATTGAAAACGCGCAGTTATTAAAATATTCCCAGAAAAAGTTATTACTTAATTTTAATGTTATACAAAGTTTAATAGCCTTGTGTGTAGAACATACAAGGAATGCACGATAAGATTGTCAAACTGACATTTCGCGATTTCTTGGGAAAAGTCAAACCAAGGACTTATAGATTTTGGTTTTTATTGAAACTTTTAATTTTTATGAAGTGACCGAATCTATTATTCCAAATAAATAAAGTAATAATATTCTCATAACGTGACATGGAATAAAATTAATTTTACGGATTTTATCGCGTTTAATTTTAAGATCAAACATCAAACACTTCAGTTCCCTCCCGTGACCTATGGTTGCAAAGTGGGTTTAAAGTGCCCAAAACCCGTGCCGTAAAACCAGTTTCATTCCATGTGTGGTCTTCGCGTAAACATAAGATATTATGTGACGATGTCATAAAAATTGAAGTTGAGTGGTTTAAGTTAACGCAATCCTCTACCAATAGATTACTAATATATACTAGAACTCTTCTCCTGTCTTCGACGACGGTCTTGTTGGTCTTGTGGTCCTCATCGCAACTGCTGATCGTTTTCTGTAAAGAATTTCTCAGCAGCAGCCAGGAGTCAGGAACTTGGATGTGTTTTTCACCTGTGTTTCGGAAATCAGGAAAAGCCGTTGGTGCCACGTCTGAGCCCCCGGTTTAAAAGGGCGAGGGAATAGAAAGGGTACCTATTTTTGCGCATACATGTCGCATGTCTTTGGTACTAAGCACTGTAATCCTGTCTTGTAACACAAATACTGTATTAATCTAAAAAAAAAATCTACTAACTATTTATGTTGTACGCTGGATGTCTATATATATCTCCATACACGTGGTTTTCAAATGCTCACTGCAGTATGACCGTGCTTACCTCACATTATACATAATTTAATGAATCCAAGTTGATTAATAGAACTACTACTAGCTAGAAGTTTAAAATTACATAATCCAGCTGTATCTCCAGGTCACCTAGGTATATCCCATAGCTATTTTATTGTCATTTAGTTACATACATTTACGAATTTGGTAGATAAATAGGCATTCTGTATTTTTTATGTGTATCGCCTGAACAAAAATATAAGGCAATATTTTTGTGTTAGCCATTGATTTCGAATATAAAAAATATTTAATTTAACTGTATAAAAAATAACAAAAACAAAGACGGGTTGCACTCCGGGAGTGCCGGCAGAAGTGAAAACTTGAATATTAACGTTGTGCATTTTTGATATTTTGGAATGGCGCAGATTATTTATTATTATCTTATATCATTTATTTTCATTCGAAATTATTTGTTTGGTAAAGCTACACCGCACATGTGCTTATTGTGATGTTATGAAAATATAGGTTAATGCTATAAAGTATAAACATATTAAAAATATTACATATATAATGTGTAAGTACATATGTATCTATATTAATAATTTCGTCAAGCAGTACAGTAGACTCGATAGAAATTATATTAATTAATAAATGAAAATTAATTAAACCTAACTTACTTCCTCTCCTACGCCGCGCCGGCTGTCTACTCTCCGTCCGTCTTACGAATTTTCGATCAGGTCACGTGACCTGACGCGAGTTTAACATTTTTTACCCATTACAAAAAAAGTGCACAACGCCGCTAAAGAAGTTTTCACTTCAAAAACTAAGTTATGTCCCGTTTCTCTCGGGTCTGGGTCACAGATGACCGTTCTTCTTTATAAAAGAATTCATCTGAAGTATAACTTATTTAATTAAAAAAAAATCATCAAAATCGGTTCATAATTGGCGAAGATCACTATCGGTAACGGACCCGCAATTCCCCTGGTATCGCAGTTGTTCATGGCGGTGACACTTACAATAATTAGGTGAGCCGCATGCTCGTTTGCCTCCTCTTTTATAAAAAAAAGACAAAAACAAAACAATATCGCGTAACATACTCGTACATACAAACAAGAGTCGAAGTGATATAAAAAGGAAAATAGCATAGCAAGATATTTTTAAAATATTTCCATCTAACAAAACGACGTGCTTGATACAGAAATATTTTAGTAAAGAATAAAATTCGCATCTTTCATAAATCCTGACTGCTCTTGCAATCACGAACGTCCGACGCAACGAACAATATAACCAAAGCCTTTCAGCTGCATCACGGAATAGCGTCTTTAGTTAGCAGTATCGCACATCTACGCAGTGATCTACTTGTGTTTGTGTGTACTCAGACTTTTATAATATACCAAAACTGGGTTGCTTGTTTTTTACACAGTCGTTGCTTTTATTGTCGGGCTAACTAGTGCGTCTATCATCCGTTTGTGGGAATTTACTTTAATATATGTTTTCCTGATACTTCACAAAGCAGAGACTAGGTTCTATAAATTTTTATTAATCATATGCAATTTTAATAAGAGTGACAAACGAGCACACATTCCACTTGATGGTAAGTGGATGCTGTTGTCCCTAGACATCTACATCTATCTTCTTTAAATCTATCTAAAATCTATAATCTATCTTTAAAGTCCGGCAACGCATCTGTAATTCCCCTGGTTCCCCTGGTGTTGTAGCTGTTCATGGGCGGCGGTAGTTACTTACCATCAGGTGAGCCGCATGCTCGTTTGCCCCCTCTCCTATATAAAAAAATCTTCGATTAAGAATCAAAATGCAGATGCGTTGTTACCTCTGACGACTAAGATGGAATGCCTCGTTTCCAGTAAAAAGGGTTTCTGGTTCTCCAACTCAGTATACAAAACACAAGCATGGCTTTACCGCGTTTAAAAATAATTTTGGCTAAATCAGTTCTATGTTTTTTTTTCTACAGACTAACTACAGACAAACAGGAGGAGGTACTCAAATCGACTGTATGTTTTTTTTACGTGTGTTACCTCATAACTTTTTACTGGGTGAACCGGTTTTGATGAATCTTTTTTATTTGAAAGCTGGTGCTTCTCATGTGATTCCATATAAATATGATCAAGGACTGACCAATAGTTTTTGAGTTATCTTTAATATATTGAAGTCAGTTGTACAAATTTTTTAATTTTAAATTATTATTTAGCTGTTATTAGGAAAATGCTGATGTCCATTTGCTGGTTCATTTTCCCTCTGTTTCCTCTTTCGATACCCACGGGATGATATGGGGTAGTGGATATTCTTACACCGCCACCACACAGAATATCCTTTTCTTACGGTTTCATTGTAATACTTTGACCTCGATCATAGTACACATTAATGTATATGTTACGGCTAAAAGCCGAAGTACGGTTACACCTAGTTCTAGCCGGCTAGAACTAGGTGCGGCCAGCAGTAGTTGGTTAAATTTAGGTGTACTGTTAAATTTGAAAAAAAAACAAGGATATACGTATCAAGTAATATAAGTGTGGCGGCGCTGTCGTTTCGCCACAAGCAAAACCCATCGAAGCCTTAATCGCGCTAACAAAGTTCCGAAATTAAAGCAATATATGTATATAGAATAGCTCCGAACTACCACTTGGAGCGTTGACTGCTCCCCGGGCAGAACACTTTGCCCGGCGGGAGATCTCCGCTTTTCCTTCCACCCGCCACATAAGCGACAGTAGGTTAAGGTGCGGTTGGTAGTCGGCTAAACCTAGGTGTTCGGCTTTTAGCCGTAACATATATCTATATATATATAACTTTCTTTCGTACATCCTCTTTACTTTATTATTTGATTAAATCAGTTCTCTACGCAAAAGATTGTCTTCTTTCAGAGTGATAGGACTGCCTGTCATACGTATTAAATTTGATAAAGCACTTTATCCATTCTATATTTGGTGGACAATAAAAATAAATTAATTTAACATATCTTGGTAGAGAGTAATTGTGTTCTGTGGTGTACACATATCAGATGCCTGCCTCTTTGGATCTAGTGGACGTAAACGTTTTTGAGTTGTCCTTAATAATATATATTGAAGTCGGTTGTACAAGATTTTTAATTTTAAATTATTGCTATGCCAAATCTTACACTCATCTATGCGCACAATAGGCTTAAAAGGGCTACAAAGTTCCCCTCACGTATAAATATAGAGATTAAAAGTTATTGCGCATCATCAAATCTTTAATCAATAATTTATGAGCGCGTGTAATGAATCGGTTCAAATTGCGAGACGCTACAACGGGATACATAACTTTATTGCTAAGGTGTCGTAAAGCGCGAGCCTGCACTATTGCAGTTTACTGCGTATAAAACAATGACGTTTGGAACGCCAGCAAACTTTGTTTAAGGCGAGGCAATACGAGACCGCACGTTAGCATGTGTTAATGTTAGTTTTATGACATCACCATTATTTATGCGTGATTATTTACGTGTAAAATATAATAACATAAACTCTCACGCCTGTCAGCCAGAGGTGTAGGCAGAGATTACGGAATGCCATTTGGTACAATCCTGACACACCTCTCTCGCCTCTTTTACATATGGACCTACTTATACATGCTCGTCGGTCCAGGGTTTTTTATAGGATCGAGTGACAAACGAGCACACAGTCCACCTGATGGTAAGCGGTTGCTGTTGCCCATAGACCTCTACATCTATCCTCGTTTGCTAATCAAGATTCAGATGGGTTGTCACTCGTGAGGACTAAGATGGAATGCCTCTTATCCAGTAAAAAGGGTCTCTTATTCTACTCTTAATCTGGTCCATCTTCAATATATCGCCAATTTGGTCGATAAACTTTCTTCTAGGGCGTCCCTTGCCGGCTCTGCCGTTAACTTCTCCTACATTGCTTTGTCACTCTTCTAGTTCATTACTTTTTTAATTTAATGAAATATAAACTATAAGAGTAGTAACTAAACAGCACCATTAACCCGTAAAACCGTTTGTATTTGAGCTGGTAGACGTCTATACGCAGAAATATATTATGTCTAATAACTACAATTATAAAATTGGTAAAATTAAGGATGATTAAACTATACACACATGGTTTATCTATCACAATATTAATCATTGTATTAGCGACAGTCAGGTTTCGCCAGTTTACCGCAATAGGCGTGTACGTTATACTATTCCTAAGATAATTAGGTAGCGTGCGTGCACGTTTCATATCCATTTACGTTACATATACACTTAAAGGTAAAAGCAATAATTTAAGAAAGTAGCAATGGGCCGGCTGTATCGCTCGTAGAATCTACAACTAATTTAGAAGAAAGTTTCTGGAGTAGCAGCCCCGTACCGGTAAGCGAAGTGCAGGGCTCCATTAGATGGAGTGACGACCTGATAAAACATTTTTTTTATAGGATAAGGGTGACAAACGAGCACACAGTCCACCTGATGGTAAGTGGTTGCCGCGGCCCATAGACATCTACATCTATCCTCGTTTGCGAATCAAAATGCAGATGCGTTGCCACCCGTGAGGATGGAATGCCTCATTTCCAGTAAGAAGGGCCTCCGGCCACCTGCACTCACCAAGCGAAACGCAGAGGTAAACCTCTACTTCACGCTGGTATTCTGTGAGGTCGTGGTACCACCCCGGTCCGAGCCGGCCCATCCGTGCGACAGCAAAAGCTGCCGCGTGGCTCTACCACTGTAGTGTTTTGTTGTATTCCTTCGGGGAAGCCTGTACAGTCACTTGTGAAGGGCTGTAGTGATGATGATGATGATGATGATGAATACTTACTTGGATCGAGCGATAATTTAGGCTTGCCTTAAGTGTATATTTTAGTCAAACTATCTATTAGCCTATAAGACCCATGCCTAGACTGTTTCAGTGCGTGTTTGACTTCACATGTCTTTGGAATAATTTTGTTCTCAGACATGCAGGTTTCTCTAATCGCCGAGCACGTGATATTCACCAGCACCTCAAATTTCCACGGCTCATTACATAACAATAAAATCAAAGTCTATTGTTCAGTCCACATTATTTTGAGGTTATTAATTAGGAAAACTACGCCACATGCTGTGAATTGCAACCAACATCACATGTAATTTATGTACTTATTTAAGTCTTGCTGGTTTTTGGTGGTACATACTTCCCAGGACATAAGTTTTTTTGAACTAGTGGTAGAAGTAAAAAATGCCTTCAATAAGAATTATTTATAAAGTACATTAAATAATAAATGTTCTTTTCTGTTATGTTCTGTTTTGTTTTTATTCTATTACATACTATTGTACTCTACGCCCACTCTACTCTTCTTTACTCTACTTTACTCTATTATATTTTATTCTAAACTTTTTAAGATAATTGGTAGGTTATTTTTTTTAAAACGTTACCCCGTCACAAGGACTCTCTCCTGTATCGTGGAGGCAGGTTACATACATAAATTGCACAAGTATAAACATCCAAACCTGTAATAATTATTTGTAGGTAATGCAAATACTTGTTACGTGCGGGTTGTTAAGTGCCTGCCGTAAACTTCACAGTATGCGAGTAACTAATGTTCGATCCCCACTTTAAGCAATGAAATTGTTAGTTGCAATTGCAAAAGCAATGAAATTTTTAACAGTAGTAGAGCCACGCGGCAACTTTTGGCCGCGATGGGCCGGCTCGAACCGGGGTGGTACCACGACCTCACAGAAAACCAGCTTGAAGGAGAGGCTTACCTCTGCGTTTCGCTTGGTGAGTGCAGGTGGCCGGAGGCCCTTTTTACTGGAAATGAGGCATTCCATCTTAGTCCTCATGGGTGACAACGCATCTACATTTTGATTTGTAATTGAGGATAGATGTAGATGTATATGGGCTGCAGCAACCACTTACCATCAGGTGGACTGTGTGCTCGTTTGTCACCCTTATCCTATAAAAAAAAAATAAGTACTAATTTAACACGTGTTCGACGGTGAAAAAAAACATCATGAGGAAACCTGCTTTCTGAGTAATGAAACTATAGCCTGCAATTTGACTATTAGGCTGATTTAACACGTGCTCGGTGGTGAAAGAAAACATCATGAGGAAACCTGCTTATGTGAGAAATATGAAAAAAATATTTCGAAGACATGTGAAGTTCGCCAACACGCGCTGGGGCAACGCAGTGGACACTTCCTTGCCGTAAAACCCTTTCAGAAATGAGAGGAGGCCTGTGGCCAGCTGTAGGACGAATATAGGCTGTAACTTTAAATTTGACTGTAATTTATTGTTACAATTAAAAGGTAAACGGCCGATATATCTTCAAATGTTGGGAGTTATTCTCATTAGTAGTGTTTGTTTAACCCTGGTAATTTCCCCCTACCTATAAAACTTCACATTACGTTATGGCCGTATCATTACAAACTTTTTACACGTCGCTGCTCCCGTCATAACTCTTGTAGTTCCAATTCCCGATGCCTCACCGCAGTGTTCTCGTAAAACTAAACTCTTACGTCCACTAAAAAGGCAATGAAAGACAAATGTTATTGTCGTTTACGTACTAGTTTTATTAAGCACGTCGTAAACGTTTCCGTGTAACTCGAACGCGAGAGCGGTCGTATTCGCGCCCTTTTGACTCGGGATAAAGATAATATTTATAGACAATTTTATCGCAAGCAAGTGCAAGCGAACATGGTGACGTGATAAAGTAAAATTGCAGTCTATATTTATCTATTTTTTCATTTTATAGGGTCGTCAACTTAAACTATAGGTATTAAATGATTGATTTGAGATTGACTATAAATAATTACTTATTGATTTATATTTACGGGAATCGAACCAGGGTTACTCGCGCACTTTAAAATTCACAACGTGAGTTAAAAAGTAAGAGAAGGCAATATTTTGCATATCTTTATCTCATTTTTAAAGTGAAAACTTCTTTAGCCGCGTTGAGCGATTTTTGGTAGGGGAAAAGACTGATGAGTTCGCGTCATTGATGACCTCGACATGCTGGTGTACTACACGTCGCTAGTTTGGCTATATAATATAGTAGTATAGCGGCCTGCCTACATGTATACGCATATAACATTAAGTTTGCACTTTTGTCGGCAGTCCTTATGACTGCCTTTGTTTTTTCTACCGACTTCAAAAAGGAGCCGGTACTCAATTTGACTGTATTTCTTTTTTATATGTGTTACCTCATAACTATTTACTGGGTAAACCGATTTCGATCATTCTTTTTTTATTTGAAAGCTTTGCATTTGATTAAGGTCTGACCAATAGTTTTTGAGTTATTGTTAATAATTTATATTGAAGTCGGTTATACAAAAATTTTAATTTTAAATTATTTATTCAATTTGTTTTTAATAATCAAAACTTTGGAAAAAAATACTCTTAAACAATTTTTAAATACGTTATTGAGTCTTTAAATTGTTTTATACATTTTAGCGAATTTCAAAAATTTTGTTCTGGATGTAGACAGTATTTCTGTCAACAATGACGTCAAAGCTAATTTGTAATCATTGTTTAATAACACTATGTATTTTTATAGAAAAAGGGTATCAAGTGAGCACATAGTCCATCTGATAGTAAGTGGATGCTGCAGTCTCTAGCCATTTACTTCTATTCTCGATTAAGACTCAAAATGCAAATGCTTGGTCACCCTTGAGGACTAGGATGGAATCCCTCGTTACCAGTAAAAACGGTCTCCAGATCTCTAGACACATCATACGAAACACAGTATTATTGCTATTATACTGCTATGCTCACGCCGGTATTCTGCGAGAACATACCTCTACCTCAGTAGAGCCAACCCATTCGCGCTGTAGTCATAATATAGCTGCAGTGTTGCTACCATTTAATGACAATAGTTGATCAAAATTCTTATATTATTTCTTTGTTTCAGATTTTTTTTTCAAGTATGCGGCTGTCTAATGGAGTCTAGCTTAGGCGTAAAGAAAGCCGGTAAGTATTTAGTTATGTTGTTATGTTTTCCTTCATTTTATTATAATATAGCTGAACTTTTTTGTGTCATACTGTCCAATTTTTAATGAAAAAGAAATGAAATGAAACATTTAAGCTAGCTTTGTGCTAAAAACTTTAAATTGCATCATTCAAAAAGGAAAGATGTGGGCAGAGAAGGGTAGGCCTTTATTTTGTTGCATTTTTTAAAAAGTAAAGGGGGCTCTCTTCTAGCCCCTTAGAAGGTTGCAATAGACATTTTGCATTGTTTTTTTTGAATGAAAGAATAATTAATTTGAAGTATATTTAAATAATTATTTATAATGAAAATTTTTTTTTTAGTAATTATTAATAAAATATAGTAACATTTTTGAATGAAAAATAAAAGACGACTTGATTAGTTGTGACTCGTGACGTCATTATATCCGTCGAGGCTGTGAGCCAATTGCAATCACGCTATACTTTTGTATTTTCTATAATCGGATCACAACGTATCATATCAAAACATATTACCCGTATTATGCAATGAATTTTTTTTTAATTTTAACCATGCGGTGGCGTTACTAAAGCGATATAATGACGTCACTTGCGTTTGAATTTACATTAAAAACATTTTTCATTTTAAAATTACATGAATAATCAATTGTTATTATTAAATAATTGTTAAAAAAATTAAAAAACAAACGCAACTTCTCTTATAAGACTACTTCGGTGCTTGATATTTTAAAGTGTAATTTTAACGGTATACCCGTTAAATATTGAAAGTAGGATGAATAATGAGAATTTCTGCAGCCAATTTATTGATATAAATAAGTTTCTAATGGATTCGTACTTTGTAGTATGTATAACGTGTAGGGCGGTGTAAGAATATCCACTACCCCATACCGTCTTGTGTTTGTCATAAGATGCGACAGAGGGAAACAAAAAAAATATGTTTTTTTTTTGGATTCTGTTCATAAATATAAGCCTGTTTATGACCTTAAATATTACTTCTGGGGTAGATGAGTAAAATTATCAACAAAAAAAAAACAGAAAAATAAAAATGCACAAAGTGGAAAAAAATAGTTAGGACATTGTGGCGTAGGGAAATGGCCACAGCGAATTAAGAATCAGTTTGACGCGTTTTCAAAGAAATTTCCCGTTTGATTTTTCTTCTTAGCATCATGCTGTCTACGGTTGGAGGCGGGCAGTAAATCAGGCCACAGCACAATAGCCGCCCGACATTGATAGATTGACTCTTTATGTTCTCAGTGAAACTGCATAGTTATGAGTTATGGTGAACTTTTTTCGTGGAAAGCCTGCAGTGACGTCAGGGTTTACGCAGCTACTGAATATTATGAGAAAATTATTTTAAAAAGATTGAAATAATATTAAACGGCCCCGTAGCACAGTAGATTAACAATGAATAGCGGTGCTGAGGGCCGTGGATTCGAATGTCGCAAGGAAGAAGTATTATTTGGCCTACAAATAATTGTAACGGGTTCGGATGTTTGTTCTTGTGAAATGTATGTATGTAAACTGCCTGCACGATACAGGAGAAAATCCTAGTAAAGTATTTTTTTTATTAAAATGAAAACTGTCAGAGTTCACTGTTGGAAATAAACTTCTTCAATGTAGGAAATAGTAAGTGTGATCGCCGCGCTTAAAGGATTGACAATCGTATTGTCAAACAACATCATGTGTAATATTTTTTTATATAGCATAAGGGTGACAAACGAGCACACAGTCCACCTGATGGTAAGTGGTTGCTGTGACCCATAGACATCTACATCTATCTTCGTTTGCGAATTAAAATACAGATGCGTTGTGAACCGTGAGGACTAAGATGGAATGCCTCTTTTTCCAGTAAAATGGGTCTCCGGTTCTCTACACTCACCATACGAAACACAGCAGTGTTAAGCTGCTATTTTGCGCTGGTATACTGTGAGAGCGTGGTCCTCCCCGGTGGAGCCGAGCCATTTGTGCTACAACTATACTACTAATATAGCTGCAGCATGGCTCTACCACGTAAAAAATAAACTAAAGTGTAAATGAACTTATAATTTACCTGAGGGTATCGAATTTGTCGAATCGTTAACCACCGGCGATTTGTCTGGACCGAAACAACTTAGGTACCTTCAAGAAAAGAGTTTACTCCTTTCTAAAAGGCCGGCAGGCGGAAACGAAGAATTCCATCTTAGTCCACAGGGATGGCAACGCATCTGCATTTTGGTTCTTAATCGAGGATTGATGTAAATATGTATGGGTACCAGCATTCACTTACCATCAGGTGTACCGTGT
Source organism: Parnassius glacialis (assembly GCA_033319125.1). Classification (NCBI taxonomy): domain Eukaryota; kingdom Metazoa; phylum Arthropoda; class Insecta; order Lepidoptera; family Papilionidae; genus Parnassius; species Parnassius glacialis. The sequence goes on from JAVANC010000016.1 coordinate 3,344,415, forward strand.
GTTCGTTTTTCACACTTATTCTATAAAAAGACCGTCTTTTTCTATTGATGTGTAGGGAAAAGACAGAAGCAAAATTGATGTCAATTTTATAAAGGAATTATTATTATTTATTAGAGTGTGTACATATTTATTGTGAATACCAGTTCCTATTATGCATAATTATAATATCTTTCATTGAAGTTATAATGAATCCAAAAAACACGTTAGTGAGACTTTTGTGGGCGCTCAAGATTCCGTACAAATACGAGTATAATTAAATGGTAGACTCAATTTCTTTTGTTGTTGCTGCCGAAATAATGACTTCATTTAAAAAGAAAGCACTAAACGTAGTAAAATATCTTAAGGCTAGTTTATACGCCTCCAGTATTTAGTAGAGTGGAAAGAAATGTGTTACTTCTACAGATTAGTTCTTCTACTACCTGCATATCTAACTAGGTTATCACACCATTTAGTGGGAGCCCGACCAACACTACGCTTACCGACTAATTAAGAGTTAAAGATCAATGTATTTTTTTTATAGGATAGGGGTGACAAACGACAACACAGTCCACCTGATGGTAAGTGGTTGCTGTGGCCCATAGACTTCTACATTTATCCTCGATTGCGAATCAAAATACAGATGCGTTGTCACCCGTGAGGACTAAGATGGAATGCCTCGTTTCCAGTAAAAAGGGTCTCCGGTTCTCTACACTCACCATACGAAACACAGCAGCATTAAGCTGCTATTCTACGCTGGTATTCTGTGAGAGCGTGGTCCTTCCGCAGTCAAGCCGATCCATTCGTGTTACAACTATATCAGAAATATAGATGCAGCATGGCTCTACCACGTATTGTATTATATTTATATGTAAACGTGGGAATGTCAATAGAATACCACAGGTAACGAAATGAGTCCAGCGTACTGTTAAAAATGACGCAGCAGATAATGAGCTCGGGTGCGGGAGGGTCAGTTACTTCCACAAAAAAAAGAAACCCACTCTATTCCATCACTAGAATTCGAATAACATTGTCAGTGTAAATATGTCGTTTAACGCATCATTATATCATCATGACACTCCTTTATAAGTTGGCTCTAAAATGCCTCCCCCACGGAATGCCACAAGCCACGGTCCGGAGCCACTTGCATTCATTGAATCCAAGCATATTTTCATCTAGGGACCAAATTCCTGATAATATTTTTTATAGAATAAATGTGACAAACGAGTCCACCTGATCGTAAGTGGATGCTGTGGCCCATGAACATTTATATCTATCCTAAATTACGAATCAAATAGCAGATGTGTTGCCACCCCTGTGGACTAACGTAGAATGCTTCGTTTCCAGTAAAAAGAGTCTCCGGTTCTCAACACGCACCATACGAAACACAGCAGCATTAAGCTGCTACACAATTATAATATAGCTTCACCATGGCTCTATAACGTGTAGCCATTCAGTAACTTTGGCAAACATAGGTAAATGGTTAGTATGTTTAAAGTTACACATATTAAACTATATTATTTTCAGATCTACAGATTTCACAACAATTGATCCTGCACCTTCGAGCAAATATCATTGTCAGCAGCGATCAAACTCAGGTTGCTCCCGTACTATGAAAGTGATGGATTAACCTTTGAGTGTTAGAGCGCTTCAGCTACATTGTGGATGTAACGCGAATGTGTCGGCTCGATCGGGGAAGGGCTGCTTTCTCAGAATACCAGCGTAAAAAAGCATCTTTATGCTGCGTTCCACATGGTGAGTGTAGACAACCGGAGAGTCTTTTATTGGAAATGAGGCATTCCATCTTAGTCCTCAGCATCGCATCTGCATTTTTAATCTAAACTGAAAATAACTGTGTTCTATGCGCCATAGCATCCGCTTACCATCAGGTGGTTTTGTGCTCGTTTGTCAACTTTAATATGTGAATAAAATATCGAAGGTTCACATACTATAATAATAGTATGAATAAAGTTTTAGTGATTAATTCTTCGCTTGTAATTAAATACTGCAGATGTGCAAACCAACCTTTATACTATTAAGGTAACTTTCAATATACAATTTTGTTTAACTTTCGAACTTTGGAATTGCCGCTGTAGTTTTCAACATTTGGATTGTTTGAAACTGTTACGTCGGCGTGGACACCTAATTATGCGATTAGGGTCCTTTATAATTTCTTTTATGATGTGATTTTATTTGAAATGTATTTAACAATGCAAACAAAATGCCGCGTAGTGGCGGTTAAGAATATCCACTACCCCATATCTTCCCGTGGGTGTCGTAAAAGGCGACAAAGGGAAACAGGCAGGAGATGGGCAGCAGCATCTTCCTGATAACGGCAAAATACTATAAAAAAACTACGGTTGTCAACTCGCTCGCCAAGCGTGGCAACTATGGCAATATACCCCCCATGATGAAAGTTACGAAGAGACGGCCCACAGTCCCCGGCAGCCCCGCTATTCCTGGCTACCGTGGCGACCATGGGAACGGCGGGGCAGGGGGTGCTAAGAATCTCCGGTGGAGGTTCGGTTGCCACCTACGACGACTCGACCTGGCAACATACATCGCACGCACCCTGAGGACTGATGAGAAGATTGTGGAGCTGGAAGAAGAGATAGACAAGTTACGCTGGCATATTATAGGATTATCCGAAAACTGAAGATAGGGGGAGGACACGGTAATCCTCGAATCTGGCAACTTGCTCTATTACTGGGAGGGCGACCATCTGTCCCAAGGAGGTGTCGGATTTATCGTCCACAAGTGTCTCGTTAACAACGTTGTAAAGGACAACGGAACCCAAGGGGCCAGCAGCTGGTCGACATCATGGAGAAAGAGGGACTCTTTATGATGAACTCTTTTTTCCAGAAGCGGCCCCACAGGAAGTGGACCTGGTCGAGCCCCAACGGTTCGACAAAAAATGGGATTGACTTCATTATGACGACCAGACGACAACTGTTCAGTGATGTCTCAGTGTTCGCGAGGGTGAAAACCGGCAGCGATCACCGAATGGCTAGAGGCACACTGAACCTAAACATTAAGTTGGAGAGGTCTCGTCTAATGAAGTCAACGCTCCGTACCCCTCGTGCTCTAATCCAAAGTCCCCAAACCTTTCA